>CM037851.1:271790816-272147751 GCA_021234595.1 Delia radicum | reverse complement strand
ATCTACGGACTCTGTGGGATCAATGACGATACTCAGGTGTAAGGGGAAATTAACGATTTCTCTGCACGGGGACGCATTGAGATTATATGGGTGCCGGGACACTGTGGTATAGCGGGGAACGAATTGGCTAATGATTTGGCTAGGGGAGGATCTTCCCTAATTAGTCACTTTGGGGAACGCTAAACCTTTTCGAGCTCTCAAGGCGGAGCTGGTGGACTGGGCTGACACCATGCATAGGACCATCTGGGAAAATGCGGGTGTTGGCAGGACTACAAATATTCTCTGGGGACCTGGACAAGACTAGGGAAATTCTGAATCTCAGTAGGAAGGAACTGAGTCTTTTGATGGAAATCCTCTCGGGACACTCGACACTTAGGGCCCATCTCCACCGTATTGGTATTGCGGACTCGGAAGTGTGCAGGGCCTGTGGGAGGACGAGGAGACCTTGGAACACTATCTCTGTGAATGGGTCGAAATACTATCCAGTGACCCAATATCCACATTGGGGGATCTTAGGGGCATAGGATGGAAGAAGTTGAGGAGTTTCGTCAGTTCGACGGAGTTCCTGGGGTAGTAAGGTGACATAGAACAGATTGTTTAGAGCTAACAACAAGCCGACATTCTGGCTTAAGTATAAGTCCTCAGGGACTTGAGTCGGATTAGGGAAGTATTTCCCTTCTCCGAATCCTCTTTTCGACCTAACCTATCTATTTCCAGTGAAAAAATACAACAGTTTAAATGTACTGGATCGGAAAATTAGCACTGTGTCAAAAATGAGTTAAACCATTTGGAATGAGAACACCCAAAAAGGTGGTAAGAATAAGAACTCCATACACTGCGCAAATAATTTGTGCAAATTCTGATATTGTGCAAAATATTACCAGTGTGTCTGTCTTATTGGAAGGTATATATATTGGAAGGTTGTATTGGAAAAAATCAAATTATTTTGATTCTTACTTCGCAACCAAGAAATGTGAAAAATATTTACAGTGTGTTAGACACATTGTGCAATTTTTATATAGCTCCAAACAGAACAAAAAAGTGGGGCCATATTTTATGCAACAGTATTGTAAGATGTGCACTTGTGTAGCACTGCGTAGGGCACAATTAATATTGGCAATAGTGGTGAATTTATTAGGACAATCTGGTTATGAAGCGTAATTTCAAACAAGATTTTCCATACAGTATTCATAACTAGGTTGTCGGACAATCTGGTTTTAAAATAACGTTAAAATTAGGTTGCGATACAACACTGTGTTTTCCCCTATTTTGGGAGAGAAATTTGCAAAATGTGACATCATATTGTGGATAAATATGTAAACAAATAAAAAAATCTTTTATTTTAGAAAACTAAATAATCACCTCTGTCTTATGTTTCACATTCCCATGAAAGTGAAATCAATACGACTTCTTGGTGCTTTGTCTTTAACATACCCATTTTTATTTTCGATTTACTTTCCTGTAGAAATTAAAAAGAAAGCACTTTTTTCTTATATAAGTTTTTAAAATCATAAGACTGCTTTAAAAGTTAAAATTTAGCATTCTGACCGAAAATATATGTTTTCGATTATTATTTCAAATTTTATAATGGGGATTAGAAAGCTCCAAATTTCAATTTCATGTGCTTTTAAAATTATTCGTATTCAAAAAGTAAGGATACCTAGGACATGTTCGAATATGAGTGTAAAACCCAATAAAATAGCAAATTTTTATTTAAAGCATAATTAAATTCAGCATACAGTTATTTATTGTTCCTTCCTGCAAAGATAATTAGTGCGAACAACATTGATATGGCAACGAGAAGAACAAAGAAAATATCTTACCAAATGGTCATCCCTTACAAAAATCCCTTTTTCAGCAAAATTAATATTATTTCTCTATTAATGGCTTCAAATTATGTCTTCCTCCAATAAATTAATAACTTTTTAGAAAATTTTACTCTTTGAGATTTTCGACTCATAGATACGAATCCTTAAAAAAGTATCAAAATTTAGCTGGTTGGCATTAAAAGTTGAAAACGTCGTTTTTCATTAAGGGTTTATTTCTTTTAAGAAACTTTTTTTTTTAATATAGTATATATATATTTTAAACTTATAGTGAGTGTATGTAGTTTAATTCGTGCAAATTTAATTTTATAGTTTTAATCCAGTACCAAACTATTTCTGACCAAAATGATTAGGAGCCACAGGATGTAATTCTGAGGTTAAGATTTTTAAATGAGGAAAAGCGGAAACGACACATTTGGCTGCCACAGGAGTGCAAAAAGATTCGATAGACTATATCTATTTTCGGGAACACCATGTTCTTTTAAAACATAACAGCCTTGGGAAAAATAAAAGATTTTGTTTAGAAAACTGTTGTGAATTAAAAACTTTCATTAAGTACTTACTTGTAACCACGGTATTACCGGTGGACATTATAGGATACATTAATAAAATTTGTCTACGGGCTCTGTCATCAGGAAAACGGGCATAAACAACACGTGCCACATGAGTATCAGAATCAGATTCTACCAGAATTTTGCCAATTCTTATAGAACGACAACAATCTCTAAGACCCCTGTTCCATAGCTTCACCGGATCTTATAATGGAAACACCACAATTCCCCGATTGATATTTTAGACCATCATACATGGCTCCGGTGGGAGTTTCTACGCAACAATCGGAATAGGGTAACTTGATTCAGGGACTCTTCAATGACTAAACGTATTAAACGATCAGCATAGATTTAAAATCACTTCGTGTGGTGTTCCTTTAAAAAAACAACAAAAATTATTTGTCTCCTTATTAAAATATATTCATACCACTACCCGGCACTTACTTATCACGTATTATAGTCAATAATTCTCCAACTTGTGCATTACATTCCAAAACTTTAAAATTCGGACCATAATGTTCTAGTATTTCTTCCAGTGATGTTATAGATGGTATTGGTATTCTGTTATTATCGCCGTTGATCTCTTGTATGTCATTTGTATCCTCCGAATTCGAGTGCGTTGATGAACCATTTTCTAGTGAAGCTGAAGCACACATATTTTTGGATTTGTTTATTTTTTCTTTAAATTGACTCTTTTTTTTCTTGTTTATACTCTATTAAGTACACGGTTTTTATTTTATTGAACTAGTTTTTTTTTTTAATTAAAAGCCTTTTATGGATTAGAACAATTAAGTACGTCGTCTGTTGTTTTTAATTAATAAAATTTAAAACGTGATGAGTTGAATAAAATAATACAGTTGTGTCGTTTGTGAACGAACTAGTTAAAATTCACAATTCAATCAATTGAACTAAAGGCCAAGTTTACTACTAATCAAGGTTGCCAGCTCTGAAGTAAAAAACATGGCTAGATTGCGGAGAAAAAATATCCCCAGCGCACAAACAAACAAATTAGGGGAACATTTATCAAAAAATGGATATAATATTAACAAGTATAGTAGGATCATTTCAACTATTAACTATTTTCAGTAAAGTTTGTCAATCAATCTAGGAAAATGTATGTCATAAATATAATGACATTTAACTACAAAAACTTGGTAATTCTTTCTTTTTTTATTTATGACTATTAAGTAGAAAATCGTAATAAAATTATCCATTCAATTTCATAAGAATCCCTAGATAATTTAATAAATTTGCCCATATATTTATATCAAAAATGCTACTCGTTTTGTTATTAAAAATTATTTTATTTATAAAATATAAAAAATATGACATTTATTATATATTACTCCTTCACATTATCATCAAGAATAAAAATCCGCCATTCCATTTTCCCTATGCAATAACTTAGCACTAGAAAAAAAATAAAATAAGTGTTAGAATTCTGATTTTTAATAAATACCTGAAAAAACTTATTTATATTTTAACGGATTAATGTTAATTAATTTTGAATAATGTATGAAATTACTTGTCACGTGGAAAGTAGTTTAGGAAAATTTTGCAAATGCAAAAACAAAATTAACACAATGAGATACATAATTTAAACAGAACTTGATCAAATTCTCAGAATTTTAATGAAAACAATTTTAGTTATTATGCTATCACCACCCAAGAAACAGCTTTACGGACTGTCCGTTACAAACGGATTCATGAATCCGGCATTGACGGTACGAAAACGGACCGGAATTGACGTATCCGTCGAAGCTTGTACGAAAACGGACCATTAACGTACAGTAAAATTGGATTACTCAAATTTTCGAAAATTATCCGTTCTAACTCCGTTTTGCTGTATCCGTTTCAATGCCGTTTTAACCGGACTACACCGATATTCATCAGTTAAAACTCCGTTACAACCGTTATCGTTTTTCTTCCGGTATTACCGGAGTGTGTTTTGTTTAAAAAAAATCAAACAGTTTTATTTATTAATAAATTAAATATTAATAAAATCTATATATATATACAAAGAAGTGCACATTTTGATTGTCTGAATGGCTGAATACGTGTACATTTTGATTGTAGAACATGCAATGAGGATGGTTTTAAAAAAAATTCTTTAAAAATATTTTTGTTTGGTCCAGATGTGGTGATTTTTCTGAACATTAGTCATTTTCTTCTGTATATATAAAAAGAAGTGTACATTTTGATTGTCACTCCATAACTCGAGAACGGCTGCTTAAAATAAAAAATGGCTGAATACGTATTTAAGATTTTTAGTGGAAATTTTTTTGGTTATTTTTAAATGTACCACTTTTTTAACATATACTTGTATTTCAGATGTTTTTGCAATTAAATATAAAGACGCAGATCTCATGAAAATTTTTAATGATGAAGATGTTAAATAACACCAGAGATAAATGAAAAAAAAAATCAAAATGTTAAAACCACATCCTTTTATTGATTTTTATTGAATTTTTATGTGGTTTCATATTGTTTTTTAATAATGTAATTCATATCTTTATAAATGAAAAAATTTAAAAATAAAACCAAACTTTTGTTTAAAATTGAAAAAAGAAGAAATCATTTAGATAAAATAAATAAAATAAAAATGGACCATTTAAAAAAAAAACGGTACGAATACGGACCATATTCGGACCGTATACGGTATATTAAAACGGAGTCCACTCCGTTTTTTAAATAAATGACGGACAGTTTACGGTACGTTTTGAACGTACACTCAATTCGTACACTCCGTTTTATATACAGCATGACGGTACGAAAACGGTCCGTTTTAGCGTGCTTTATACTGTTTCGAATCCGTATTCGATGTTCCTTTTATTCCGTTTTCCGGTCCGTATACTGATCCGGAAAACGGTACGGAAACGGACTTCGGATCCGTATATGCTGTACCGAAAACGGCACATAAACGGACCGGATTGGTTGTTGGGCATATTCCCCTGTTATTATACTATCAACATGTTCTGGAAATTTTGTGTAAAGAATTTCTCAGTTAAAAACAAAAAATTTAAATTAACTGAATTACCGGTTATCAACTAATTTTTTACTTAAATAAAATATTTTTTCTGTTGCTCAGTATAACTGATTACTGCAATATTACAAAATGTTGGTAGTTGTTTATAAAAATACTAACACAACTGATTCAAACAACTGTTAAAAATACAATAGTTTTCTTCAGTTGTTTTTTAAAACAACGGTCAAAATAGTTTTTTTTGTGTTATTTCATAGCAAACAACTGTAATTACAGTTAAAACTACTACTACTGATTAATATTACAAACATAATTTATACAAAACTTGATAAAATTCCCAGAATTTTAATAAAAAAAAAATCCAAATTTTGCTTTCATCGTATTCCCTCAGGGAATATACACATGTTTTGTACATGTTTTCCCATACATATTTCTTCTTTGCTTATTTATATTCACATGCATATTCTTTTCAGTGTACTCATCAGACTTCTAAGCTGGCAGTGCCGTGAATTTTAGAATTAAAACAAAACAACAAAAACAAAATACACAAAAGTTATTTCCACTGTTGCCAATTCAGCTATTTCTCTTTAAATCTAGCGATTTTCGAACCCATTAACTTTTATAAACAATAATCAGAGTTTAACTACACATATATCCATATTAATTTGACATTTAAGATTATGGTTAATTTTTGATTATTTCGAGATAAGTGAGCGGGTTTCAGCAGGATAAAAGATGATTTCGCTATTAATGGGAGTGATTGTTTGCAAGTCAGTCTCACTCTTGCCAATTTAGTTATTTTCCAGTCAAATCCAGCGAGTTCCAAACACATTTATGCCCAGTTTTTCACTTCGTATTTAAATGCCATTTGGACTTTAAGTTCTATTTAAATGCAAACGTCAGTTTTTAACTTTAAATTTAAATCACATTTAAGTGACCAATCTTGGGCATTTAAAGTCTATTTAAATTGTACATATATAACATATGATTTTGACAGTTTGTTTTTTTTTCCGCGTGGTAAAACAAACAATACAAAATAAATTAAATTACAGCAGGCAATAAAAATTCAACTTCGGATTTTTATTTTATTAATTTAATTATAATTTATATTTTATTTCTATTTATATATATATATATATTTTATTTTTTTTATTTCTATATTTCATATTTTCTGCTTTCTTCTATTCTTTAAACAGCTGTTTCATGAATAATGATCATTAATTTTTTGACATTGCATGATGCTACCATACTTTTATCGCAAATAAATAACAATTATCATTTAAGACTGAAAAACTGAAACTGTATTTAAATACAACTTAAATTTAAATGGCAATTAACTAATTGCATATTTAAATACGAAGTTAAAACATCAGACATCTATATATAATATAGAAATATTTAGAGATTTCTCGCTAAGTTTTTAAGGAAAAATTTCTCATAACAATTTTAAAAGTTCGAAATACTTAGCTATCTTTATCTTATTTTTAAACAGAGTTTGAAAAGTTCCACTAATTTACCGATTTATAGCAAAATTATTAAATAAGATATTTTTAAGCAATTTTTATTTTGATATAGCGATATTATTATGAAAAAAAGTTGGCAACAGTGATTATTACTTCTTCTTTCTTTCATTTTCTGTAGGTAATGCCATTTCAGCACGAGTGGCATCACAATTATTTCAGTTTTTATTTTGATAAAGAAAACGAATACATAAAGATTCAATAAAAATTACGCGATTTTTTAATTTCATTTCGATTTTGCGAATTAAACTGTCAAGTTGTGTGGAGTAATCCAAAAAAGTGTGTGTGTATAATTTAAAAACAAATTGATGAAAAATTATAACGAAAATCTAGCAAATATTACTAAATAGTGAATAAATCAAAGTAAGAAAATAATTTAAAAACTTGGTCCTTTAGCGTGTGTGTTAAAAAACAAATAGAAAAAAAAAATTAAATTGCAATCATAATAAATCAGAGCATGTAATAAAGTGAGAAACCGGGTGTTGAAAAAAAATTTATCAATTTAAAATAAATTTATTAACAAAGTGAGTTTTTTAAAGAAACCCTGGTCTTTTTTAATTAAAAGTGATTGCAAAATTGCTAGCTGTGGACTTAATTAAAAGCAAAAATAGGCACAAAGTCCATCACTATTAATTTCAATTTAATTTTGAAATAGGGTGTGTATTTTTATGTATTATATTAACTATTGTTGAAAATTCTCTTGTTTATTCAAATTATGTGTTTTAATTATATAATTAAGTTCTTAGCCCAAGCAAAGAAAGTATAATAACAAAAACAACAAGAACAGAACATTAACATTAACATAACTTTTTTTGGGATGGCAAATCTGTGTTTCTTTCTGTTTGTCTTTTATTCTATTTATTTTATTGTTGTTATTTTGAGTCGCAAAAAAAATACTATTGTGTGATAGCAAATTAGAAAAAAACAACAACAACAATTTTATGTATGTGGAACTAATAAGAAAAATAATAATATTAGATAATTAAAAAAAATTGTGTGAACTTGAGCAAAAGAGATAAACAAATAGAAAAGAAAGGCTAACAAATTGGTTAAATATAAATTTTAACATGTGCATAAATTTTGCTTCTACATTTGTATAATAATATAGTTAACACGTTCTTTTTTTTTAACAAATAAGATTTACCGAAATGGTCCCAAAATCAACTGAAAAATGTCAAACTTTTTTTTATAAGGGTGTTTTTTTATAGAGGTATAAAACTTTGAAATGGAATAAAACAAAGATGAATTTTTAAATTGTCATGGAATTTACTTTAATCGAAAGATAAACTTCTGGCATTATAATTTAAATATGACTTCTGGCATATGACCGCCACGGATGGTTTGGACGTAGTCTAATCTGGAGATCCAATTTTCAATGAAATTTGTGGACGTATATCGGCAATAATGTTGTCCTCCAAATGGCAATAATTTTGTCCTCCACGTGCCGAATGTTGTCCTCCAAGTGGTCAATCCTCCAAGTGCCGAATGTTGTCCTCCAAGTGGTCAATCGTTACGGGCTTATCGGCGAAGACTAGCGACTTCACATATCCCCACAGAAAATAGTCCAGCAATGTTAAATCGCACGATCACTGTTCAGAAACGTGAAACTATGTGGTTACCAAATGTTACCTTCAATTGTAGCACGAGATGTGTGACATTTTGCGCCGTCTTGTTGAAACCAAAGCTCCTGTACATCATGGTGCTTCAATTGATGAACGAAAAAGTCAGTAATCATCGCTCTACAGCGGTGACCATTGACGGATGGACTGATTCTACAGCAGCAATGACTTCTTCTGTACGCACTGTACGACGTCGCTGTGGATGCATATTATCATTTAGAGTAAACGTGGTACGAAAATGTTCCATAGTTAATCGAATTAATTGCTCTGATATGAGATTATGTTGACCGTAAAATGGACGTAGTTCGCGATACGTATTTCGAACAGAACTATGATTTTCAAAATAAATTTGAACAATTTGGAAGCGTTGTTTAGGCGTCAGTCTATTCATGTTGCAATGCCAAACCAAACTAAACATAAATCACTTGGGAGCTAACAAAATAGATGCCAGTTAAAAAAGTGTTGCCAACTTTAAGTTCTATACATGTACAAAAAACACCCTTTACATGTAAAAACGATTGTCAAATGAAGGGAAATTACCAGGAATGGCAGCCAATACCTCCAAAATACCGTCATCGATTCAAACCCCTTTCAACTGACTGTCGTTATCCCCAAAATACCGTTACCGAAATAATTGAAATACCGTTATTCATAAAATACCGTTACCGATTTAACTAAAATCCCAATATCCTTAAAATACCGTTACCAAAATAATTAAATACCGTTAACGAAATGATTGAAATAGCGTTAGATCTAAAATACCGTTACCGAAATAATCTGACAAAGCTTGACCATAAACTAGCTAGTCATTAGAATTAGTGTATAATAGGGGTAAAATTTTCGATGTGCAGTGACATTACCTGCATAACTAAAATAACGTTATCCTTAAAATACCGTTACCGAAATAACTGAAAACCCGTTTCTCCTCGAAAATAACGTTACCAAAATAAACGAAAATCAACACATTCCTGAAAGTGGTCAATTAATAAATTTTAAAACAAAAACTCTATAGATTATGTTTTAGGACAATATCCTAATAAAGAAATATAGAGTATGGCCTCGAACTTCAATAATTTTCATTTTCATTGCACAATTAAAGGCCGAAAAACATAATTTTTATTTTTAATAAAAATGATATCAAACTTGATTATTTTAACGTTAATAAAATTCGAGTTCGTTATCATCACTAATAAAGCATAAATGCTACGTTAAGATGCCAATTAATTGATTCCAAAACACTAGAAAACGTATTTTCGCGAATTAGAAATTTTCATACAAAAAATCGATTAATCGACTTTTACTTGAAAAAAGTCAAAAAGCCGACTTTTAAAAAAGCGACAAAGACGAAAAGTCGACTTTTAAAATTTTTACAAAAGTCGAAAAGTCTAAAAGTCGACTTGTTGTTGCAACTATATAACCCTACTCTGGGTTACCAAATTTTTTTTTTCAAGAGTTACAAAAGGAATGACCAACTGACAAATCCTGCACAGGATGATGGAGGGTATAACATTGTTTGGCTGAAGCTTTAAAATTTATTTGTGTTATAGCATGGGGGGTTTCATCAGGTCTCTTGTAGATCTGAAGTTTTCTTGCAGAATTTCCTAAGAAAAGAAGCGAGAATTTGCCATAATTCAACTATAACTGAAAGTCGATAAAGGAAATTGAAAAAATAAAATGTTTATAAAATCGTGTTAAAAACAAAAACCTAAAATTTAAACAAAAAAATTAATTATTTATTAATAATTTCACTATTAAAGTTGTTTTTTTTCTTGTTCGATTTATTTAAGAATAATAAGAAAAACACTGATTTTATATGTTTTCATTTTCCTTCACTTTCTCTTTAGTGAAGGAAATTCACCGGACCGAGTAGGCATTAAAATGGCAAGAGCTTGAATTTGATGACATTCTGCTAATGAATTCTCTTTAGCCTATATGCTCGTTGGTTTAAAGACCCTGACCATGAATTGCAAAATATGTAAATAAAATGTTTCTTTTTGAAATCTCTGCTATAATGCATTTCTAATATTTTTATTATACGAAAGCGAATTTATACAATATATGAATATATGTAATCTTTTAAATTGATAATCAAGTCTAAAAGTCAATTTATATTTTTTTATAAACCAAAACCCCTTGCTTCGCGTACCTCTATAATTGAACCGTTTATTTTAAAAGTGACATAAGTCACTTTTATTTATAGATAGAGATATAATAAATATGAGTCCCATTTTTAAAATATTTATTTCATTATTCTGTAAATAACCAAAAAAAATCTTTACATAATATATCGAGGCATTTTCCGCTTTTATAATGCAAACCCTACTTATTTTCTTACGAACTTATTATATATTTGATTTAGTTGAATATTGACTTATGGCACTTTCAAAATAAGCAATTCAAATATATTCTTATCGTACAAACTGTCGTTATTTTTTTAAAAACTTTCTTAGAGCAAATTAATTAATTTTTTATTTCTATTATTGGTTGGGAAAAAATTAGGCTACTGTTTAGTTTTTATTAGTTATATATTTTTTAATATTAATTAAATACATAAATGTAGGTACATAGAATATTCTGTAGCCTCAAATATTGTTTATCTTATCGTGCAAAAAGCTAACATGATAAGTTCTTTTGATCTGACTGTAAACATAAGTTTCACGGAAAGATTTTTAAAACATGAAACACCTAAACTAACCAGATATTTAAATGCCGTTTTAATAACGGCAGTATATTTGGAACTCAATGTGTCTATATTCCACATCGAGAATCTCAAAATACTAGGTATACAGTGGAGCTCAGTTATAATGAACTAGTAGGGACCAGATATTTTACAGAAATCGTAGATTTTGAAATTAAATTGATACCACTTGTTCGGCACGAAAAATAAACAATGTGTTCTACCAACATTATTTTCGTTTCTTAATTTGGGCGATATGGGCCAAAATAGGTTCAGAGCGAATCTCATATACTAACTCATTAATAACTTTAGGCATAAATTATTCCTCTTACCAAGATATAATTACAGTCCAAACATTACACTTTTGTGCTTTAACTTAAGAAGATATGGCGATTTTCGAAAATCGCGAAATTGGGCGAAAACGGATCTAAACTTCAACAAATATTGATTTAACTTAAAGGCTTTGCTAATACTGCTTGATATAATCTTTCTAAAAAATATCATAAAAATCCGTTCATACACTCAAAAAAAAAAAAAAAATTAGTAAGTCAGCAAAAAATTTTGCTGAGTTAACTAAATTTTAGTCAGGAGGGTGCTTGCAAAAAATTGCTAATGTCAGCAAAATCTTTTTAGCAACAAAATTCGTATTTTCAGTTTCCAGTTTTGCTAACACTTAGTGGATTGGAAATTAAAAAATCCTTGCTAAAAATAAATAAAATTTTTTATTGGGGATTTTTGAATTTTATTCATCGTCTTCTTAGACAGTGTGCAATTAATACTATAATTAATATGCACATATTTTCAATTGTTTGAGATAGGCGTGGTAGAGAAGATTAAGCATACTTTCTAAAAATAATAACTACATTGTAAATTTTTAATTGAATTAGTCTGCGCAGTTTCTGGTAACACAACCTTCATCAGTAATCCTTTTGACAATACTGTAATTATTTGTTATGGTTTTTATTGTTTGATTGCATCTATATGAAATGTTTATTTATTAAATGCAATCCTGACCGTGGCTTGAACCTGCTTTCTTTGCCACATGCACTTCGCACTACACTTTAGACAGGCGCTTTAACCGCTTGATCTAAAGTCAGGTCGATTTTTGCTGTGGCTTAAAACCAGTTTCAATTACACGGGGTCGACTTTACATTTAATAGTAATTGCAGAATATAGCTAAGACAAACACCACAACAATTCACAATTGTTAGAAAATCATATGTAATCTAATTTCCACTATTTTCCCAAATATTGTGAGTTTTAGCGACATCTATGATGTATTTTTTGTACATACGGTAGTTGGCTATTAACGTAGTTAGGGAAGAGTTGCCAGGGAGCAAATTTTGATATGTTTTATTGGGGATTTTTGAATTTTATTCATCGTCTTCTTAGACAGTATGCAAATTAATACTATAATTAATATGCACATATTTTCAATTGTTTTTGCTGAATATTAGTACACTGAAAAAAACTCAAAATTTTTTAGAAAAATTATACTTTAGTTAATTTATTTGCTGAAAATCATAAAACATATTTTTGTAGATCTTTTAAAAAAAATCTACAATGCGTTACAAAACATAAAAAATTTCATAGTCCCACATTGACTACATGAATTAATGTAATATCTAAAAATATAAATAATTATTATATAACATAAACATAATTATCGTTTCACTACTTACATCAATGGTTGTCTAAATGCTGCTATCTTTTTAAAGAAACGCAAACACCTCAGATAATTATAGAAACGAAAAGAGAAAAAAAAAAACAAAATATGACATATACAACCCTTTTTTTTGCAATAAGAAAAAGGAAACATAAAAACCTCCCTAAGATGTGTGGCTTTGTCATTCGCTTTAGTCTGTCTACCTATTGCATATTTGTTTGCAATTTGACCACACAAGATTATTAATCTCTATAAACATTTAGTTTACAAATACACATTTAATCTTTATTAAATTTAAATATTTTATTTTGTCTTCTATTCAATTAATAGACAATTACTTTCACAAGCCGGTGACAACGCACAATCTAGTTGTTTCAATCCACAATTTTGTTTTATGTATGAAAAACAGATGCAAAAATTTTCCATAGTTGATTTTTTTTTACATGCCTTTCTAGAGTTGTACTTTTTAGTATCATTGTCCTCATTAATCTCCCTATAACACCATCCAACAAAACTATTGATTCATCTCGACCACCTTGGCATCTGCCTTCTAACGGTTTTATCACCTCTTTAAGCCAATACCCTAAAAACTCTACTCCGCCAAATATTTATAGAAAAGGATTTCAGGAAATTATTAATGGACTTAAAAACTACAGGTTGTTATATACAGATGGTTCAAAAAATTATGACAACCTCTCCTACATCATTACGACTGAAAATACCATTATAAAAGCTTCCATACTACCTTCTTATTCCACAGTCTTTTCTGCAGAAATAATAGCAATATTTGAAGCAATCAAACTTATAAAAAATTTAACAAGTAACAATATTATCTGCACGGACTCTCTCTCAGCCATCCATGCGATAAAGAACATCCACAACAATGACTATTATGCCACAAATATAAGAAACTTCTTAATAAACAATTATCCCAAAATCTTAATAACATGGGTTCCTGGACACTGCCTAATTCTGGGCAATGAGTTCGCGGATTCTACAGCAAAAACAGCTCTCAAATCTCCCCTTTACCTGACTAATAACATAAACACAAATGACATACTCAGCTATATTCTCAAATAACTGATCCAACAATCAAATCTATGGTTAAAAACATCAGATTGGTATAGAGAAATTAATCAGAAGAAAATAAATATCAAAGACTATCTAAACTTTAACATCAATAAATCTATTAAAAGTCAAAGTTATTCTAAATTCTAAATTCTTCAGACTTAGATTAGGTCACACTTTAATCACAAAGAAACACCTAATGGAAACTAACTCGTCAGACCAATGTCCGTATTGTAATAATAATACGATATCCATCAAACATATTAAATAAAATCATTGTCCTCATCACTACTACATTTTGACCTAATTCACTACTAATTCATTTTGCGTATATCTGTTTGTCGTCCACACTATTAATGTGCTAATCAGCACATTTTTGTTTTTAGCAAAATAAATTAGTAATACATTAGTAAAATATAACTAAAACATTAGTTCAAAACAGTTAAGTGCTGAATAAGTATAACTAAAATTTTAGCTTAAAACATAATTTAAGCAAAAAATTTTCTGAAAAATACTACCTGATTTACAAGACTTTTTACTAACTTATTTTTTTGAGTGTACGTTTTCAAGTTAAGACAATGTCCTTTACAGATATCCTTTTGAAATCCTGTATGTCCTTGGACCAAAATTACAACTTTTTTTTAAAAAGTTTAAGCTTCAATCTTACTCTGTGTTTATTATCACCAGCTTCTAGTGAACATAAATGTGTTTTACATTTTTTTTTCAAAATTGTGTTAATTTTAAAATATTTATTTTGTTAAATTTTACGAAATTTTAACTTTAACGCTTTCTCGCTTTCAAACCGTGCCATGTACACAAAAAATTACTTTGCAAAATGTTTTGTAAATTTGGTTTTCTATCAAAATAGCTTAAATTCTTATTATAAAACACTTATGGCCAATTTAAAATACCCCGTCTTTAGGCGGACTTGAAGGTTAGAGGTCAAACTATCTGAAATTTTTCAAACAAAATATATAATGGCATATAAAAACCTGGGTACTCCACTAAGTATAGTCTACCTAACCCTGTGCATAGTTTCTCTAAATTAAAAAAACCTTGAGAAATAAGAGGCATCTTACGTCAGTTTCGACAGGTATCGAAAATGTTTGAAATAACTCATATATAAATTTTACTATCTTTTAAATACAATAATCAACACTTGTTCGGCGATTGTGTAAACTTTGTTTTGTTTAACCCTCTAACAGGTAAGGCTGCCTCAGGGTAGCCTTCATAAAACTTACCACAAATGCGTCAAATGAGCGTTTTATACTTAGAAATTAATATATTCCAATAGAAAACTAAATTTGCTAAATATTTTGCGAAGAAATTTTTCGTATACCGTCCACGGTTTGGAAGCAAAAAAGCTTCAAAATCAAAATTTCGTAAAATTTCAAAAACTAATTGTTTTTAAAAAAAATATAGTTTTCAAAAATCTAAAAATCCAATTTAAGTTGACTAAAAACTCTTTATAATAAAATTTAAGTAAGATTGAAGCTTTATCTTTAATAATAAGTCCTTACTTTAGTCCAAGGGCTCACAGGATTTTATCAGGATTCCTCTAAAGGACATCGTCTTAAGTTATAAACGGAATTTATGAAATTTTGCAGAAAGAAGACATTAAGTATTAATAGCAAAGCGTTGAAATTTGAACAATATAAATTGAAGTTTAGATACTTTTTCACCTAATTTCGCTTTTTCCAAAAAGCGAAAATCCCGATATCTTACTAAATAGGAGCAGAAAAAAATAGTTTTTCGAGCGTGGTTATATCTTGGTAAGATAAATATTTTTTGTCCAAAACTTCTCTGTTATATGCTTTAAATGCACCCTAAAATATTTTGGCTTATATCGCCTAAATTAGGCAACGATAAACAATTTTGTTGAAGAAATTATTATTTGTTTTTCGATTGGTGCACATGGTATGAATTTCGTTGCAAAACATCGTTTGCCAGTTAGAGGGTTAAGTTGGTTCAACTTATTAAACATTGTTTTTAATTTTCAAGAATGAATACCTATTCTCATATTATCATTATCCACACTCAAAAAAAAAAAAAGTCAGTATCATTTTTGCTGGGAGGATTCTTGTAGAAAAATTGCTAATATCAGCAAAAATTGGTAAATTCGACAAAAAAAAGAAATTAGTAAATTCAGCAAAAATTTTGATGAATCAGCAAATTGTTTGCTAATATTACCAGTTTTTCTGCAAGGATCCTCCCAGCAAAAATGTTGCTGACTTTACAGATTTTTTTTTTTTGAGTGCATGTCAACTAGTCACGTATGCATGATCATAAAATACCATCTGTATATCTGGTTTTAAAATTGTTTTCTACACTTTTCTCCAGAGTACAAAGTCCAAGACTATTTTTGTCTTTTTATTTTTTTTTTTAATTTGTTTTTATTTTTCTACTATTTTTATTTTAAAAATAAAAATAACTAAGAACCGTGTCAAAATAAATTTTGTAAAAAAACCTATAACCAGAGTATAAAAACTGTTTTTATTTTCTATTCTTCACCTTGATTTTTTGTTTACAATTTAGATTTTGTTATTGTCTTTTTGTCTAATCCAAACACTTGAGTTACATACAATATTAAAGTGTTGTTTGTTGTTGTTGAACTTGTTTATGCATAAAATATAGTAATCAAAACTTTTATATTGTGTTGTTTGCCGGTACTTGTTGGATTCACACTGTGTCTCTTTAAATCCCCTTTGCTATTGTAAATATAAGGAGTGAGTTAGAAAAACAAATTTAAAATAAAAATTCAAATGTTATGCGTTTCTTGAATGTAACGAATAGTTTGACTTTTAAATCAAATTCGATACAGCCAGATCTGAATTAAAATATTCAATATTCGCGTTTATTTATTTCGAAAAATACACAGAAAACAATATTTCCGTACTTTTTTCAATTAAATCGGGTTGTTGAAAATTTTAAAAGCTGCCAATTAAAAATTAATTGAATCAATTAAATATTAGCTCAAATTTGGAACTTGCTTTACATTTGTTTATATTATAGCTCAAAAGCAAACATCAACACATTGTTGTTGTTTTTGTAATATTTACGTAGTTGTTTTTTTTTTATAAATGTTTACGTTTAGTGGTATTAGTAATAAATATGTGAAATTCATTTCAATTATATTAATTCTTATTAGGTTTATTACTTTATTAAGTTGAATAAAGGCTTTATTAGTCTTGCCGTTCCGTGCGTGACGAATCAGCTGTTTCCTTATTGGTTTATGTGATATGCTTTTTTGAAAACCAAAAACAAAACAGCTGATTCGTCACGGCACGGAACGGCAAGACTAACTGAGCCTTTAGTCTCTGCGTTCAGTGACGTTTCTGTAACGTGCCGTTCCGTTTTGTGTGGTTAGTCTGTTCCGTAACAACAATAACAGCTTTGGCTAAACGATTATAGTCATTGTTTGACTAGTTGCAAATGTGGTTGTAATTTTATTATCATAATGTGTCATTTCTTATCATTTCTGTTATTTTGTAAAATTTAGCTTATAAAATTAAAAAAAAAATAATCTTGCATTGGTTGTTTAGTTTTTTTTTTTAAGTGAGAGCAATCAGCTGATTTTAGCTGTCACTTAACGTAGTAGAGAGAATTCTGTTTTTAACAGGTTCGTCCAGCACGCAACGTTACATAAAAGACAAACTAACTACTCACACTCATTTTCATACATCAAAAACAAATCAGCTGATTCGTCACGGAACGTAACGTACAAACTAATTCAGCCTTAAGGGTGAATTAGCCAAGGTTAAACGTAAACGTATCTCGGTGTACGAAATTTAATAAGTCAAATAAGAATTGAAGACATTTTGTGTATCTTGCTGTTTCATTCATATGCATTAAACATAGAGAAAACGTAAACGGACAACAAAATTCTATGTTGATTAGATTTTCTTTGTGTTTTTACGTATTCTATATGTTTAATGAATATGAATGAAACAACAAGATACAAAAAATATCTTCTATTCTTATTTTACTTATTAAATTTCGTACACCGAGATACGTTTACGTTTACGCTTGGCTAATTCACCCTTTAATTTAGTTTCAGTTGTTTAAATCTGAATATTTATTTATTTGTTTATGTTGTTTGTTTATACAAATTGTTAACTACACTCAAATGTATTATTGTTCGTACACTATATACCAAATTATACTTACCTTTTGTATTGTTCTTATATTTAATTTAAAGATACTTCCTGAGGATGAAACTCGAAGAGTTTCGAAATATTGGAAAATAATAAAGAAGAATTTTAATTAAAGAAAAATCCAGGCCTCGAGCTCAAACATTTTATTTTTATAATTAAATTGGAAAGGTCGAATAAAAAACAACTAATCATAAAATTGATAATGTAAAGTTTGATTTCGTTTAATAAAAATTTAAATCTTTTTAAACAGAAAGAACATTTTGAAAATAAATTAAAAATTATTTTAAACAAAAAAAAAAAAAAAAATTCTGTGATTTCAACACAAGGGCTAATTTCTGCAAAGAAAAAATCCAAAAAAAATTTTGCCTTAACCCCTACGCTTATATAGAAAGAAAAAACTAATTTCTGTGTGAATTGGTCACATAAGTATACAGAATTCTGCCAACTAATTGAGAATTTGATGCCGGTTTAAATTCAATGTTATAAAATTCAAGCTGTTAAAAAACATTTGGTATGGCAATAACACTTCTATATAAAAATATTTGGTATGGCAACAATAATTTTTTTTTTTTTGGTTTTTGGGAACGTATATTATTACTTTTCACTTTTTAATCAAATGAGTTATTATTTAATTAAAAAATAATTCAATTCAAGAGCTATCAATTTCTAATTGAATTAGCAATTTTCATTGTTGGCGGAATTTCAACAATTACAGTTATTGAATCGGTGGTTTTCATAATTGAAATGGGTTTTTATTTGTTTGTGTGTATTGCTATATTTATAAAATGGAATATTTTTTTATTAAAACTACTTTCACACTGAACCCAAAAATACTTATTTTCGTTTTTTTCAAGTTTTCGACTATCAAATTATATACAAATTTTAAGTCGAAAACTTGAAAAATACGAAAATACTCATTTTGGGATTCAATATGAACGCAGTATAACAGTCAAAACAATTTTTTTTTATTTTATTTGTTTAAATGTTTGAAACTTTTAGATGAAAATACAAAACCATACTTGGGATTTTTTCATTAGCATTGGAATTTCATTATCATTAGTTAACTAACGCTAATGCCAAACAATTTCATTACCATTTAATTGTAATGAAATAGCATTAGAATTTGTAATGCTAATGAAATCACACTAATGCCTAAAAAACTAATTACAAATGAGAAAAAAAAGCATTTGTTTACAAAAAATAAAAAATGGAATGTAAATTGTGATACTGAATACGGAAAACGAAATGGAACGAGGTACTAACTTTCTATTATCCGATAACATATGTTTATGTTTGTATTATCTAGTATATAATTAAAAAAAATGAAATCAATTGTTGCTTTATAAAAATTGATTACTCGGGATCTCTCTCGCACCTAGCCTATCTCAAAAACTAAGCGAGATATCGCAAAACGGACAAAAATTTTGCAAACCTTGACGAAGCCGTATACTGCGTACAACACAAATATGTTCAGTGTTCCGATTCCACTCGTTCCCCATTTCATTCCATATCGTTTCATTTTGGACCAATGTTTCATTCTATTATCGGAGTGATTAAATTGGTATTTTCACGTTCATGTTTAGGTAAACATATAATTGAGATATCCTGTTGTTTTTTCATTAAAAGTTAACCTATGGGAATCTTTCCCAGATCTACCATATTTGTATTCTGTCAATTGTATTCTGTCAATTAATTGATGCATTACTAATGGTAATGAAATTTAAAATCATTATCATTAATCAATGATATTCATTGCCATTCATTAAAAAAAATGCTAATGAAAATAATTTCATTACAATTGATATCAATGAAATTGTAATGAAATCATCAATTAATTAGTCCATTCAATTAATTAGTCTCATGTATGTACAGAACAAATTGTTTAATAAACTTTTCAGGGTTGGCAAAACATTCATGACATTAATGTTATAAAAAATACGATGTTTACTAGGCCGGGTCGATTTGATATTTCAGAAAGTAGGAGGAATCTCTCCAAGATTATGGGAGATTTTCAAAATTTCACCCTACGGGTCAAAAGTCGGGACATCAGAATTCGTTTTAGAGGTATGGTTCCTTCGGCAAAGTTTCTTATTTTGATCCCTAGAACACGATTTTCCTTGAACGTTGAGCGATTTTTAAATCGACCCGTCCTAATGTTTACACTTTATACGACACTACATGAATACTACTAATGCGTTTTACAATAAAATAAGTATTTCGAACATTTTTATATCAATAACCCTGTCAGCGGGCAAGCTTTAAAATGTGTCAGAAATGAGCTCAACATATATTATTAAAATTAAAATTTTTTGTATGAAAGTGGTTTATCCAAAAGATACCTTCTTTTCTAATTCAACAATTACTCAGAAAAGATATGTAAACAAATTCGATAGGCTCAAAATTGTGAACATTTTTTTGAAGCCTTTTTAGAGGTGTTCACAAAATATTCAATTTAGTAATTACATTTCTGAACCATTTTTTTTTTTTATTTAATAGTTTTCTTAAAATGTTTGTGTCTGTTATGATTCTTTTTAGAAGACTCATATTTTCGTCCAAGAAATGAGTAGTTTTTGACCATAAAATTTAGAAATTTGATTGATTCAATTAATTTTCGATCCCTCAAATAAGTATCCAAATTTGTCTGGCTGTCAATTTATTTTTTTTTTTCATTGAAAGGTGTTTTTATGTAAAAAAAATTGTAAACAAAAATATATTTTTTGTTTTTATAATCATAAAATTTTTACAAGTTTGGTATAATTTTTATTAAAAATAAAAATATTTCCTTACAATTTTTTTTTATAATTTTTTATTATAATCTTCTATCCCGTTTGGGTCAAATGACCCAATTTGGAAAAACAAAATTAAAAAACTATACTTATAACTGCTGGTTTCCAGTAAGATTTAATTTTATGATACCTATTTCGTGAAAAACTTTATTAATGTGAAAAAATGTTATGAAAAATTTTTTTTTTTTTTTTTTTTTATTTATTATTCTTTTATATAACCGAGCCCAGAGGGCCATATATGGCTAAAAAAATAACTACTACACAAGACTACTGTATTATATAAATAAAAAAAACTATAAATTTAACAATATAATTTTAAAAAAAGATAATTAATATAAAATAGAATATTATTATAAAAGAATAAAAACTTAGGAAGTTAAAAGAAAGAATAGAAGAACTATATATTATATTTAAATGAATAAATTTTAAATTAAACAATTTTTAAAAGTAATAAAAAAGAAATATATAATAGCAGACGCAAACGTATATAATACTCCTCATTTATCCTTCTTAAAAAATATCCTTAATGAATATAGTTGCGTTCAAATATCAGATGTACACTAACAAATTTAATAAATTTGTGAATAAAAAGGTTTAAGCATTCCCTGCAGGGAATGTGAGTAGTAAAACTGTAGTGTTGTACTAGTGACATTGTCACCAGTACTACTGACCAGCTATGCCCCAGCCAATGTAATCTACTATTGACATCTAACACAGGCTTGTCATTGAAAATCCACCAGTAGACCTTATCACTACTGACGTGGTAGTTCTTTTAGGACCACATGGAGACATTTGAACCACAGATTCACTAGTGCATTTTAGTAACTCTGGTCTACATATTTGGCGCTCTCAGGCGATCCTGGAGCTAGATTTTTACAGAGGTTAAGGTGATACACTTATTTTAATCACCTTTTTTTAATGATTGAACAATTTATAAAAACAAACTTATTTCACTGCGAGCACGTGGTTAATCAACAAAAGAATATGACGCAATAATATGCAAGAAGAGAAAAACTGTTGCTCAGTTAAAAAAATATGTACCTATTGAAAGAGCAAAATAATAAAAAAAACAAACTGTCGACGACTTCGTTGACAGTGTCACCAGAAATATAATAGATCTGTTGTCTGTAGCTAGTTTCTACTCGTGCGTAGAAGGAAAGTTGTCGACTTTTTCACTAGTGCAGTTGTCGCTAGAGAAAAGAGTGTTGACAAAGGGACACTTGACCCCAGGCTGACTGCATTGTTGTTATAGCAGGCATATTCTTTTAGATTGACCCTAAATACATTGACAGAAAAGTCAAATTTTCTAAGTAATAAGGGCAACGAATTCCAAATTTCAGCTACCCTGTACTGAAAAGATCGTTAAAGAATTGATGTATTATGTATAGCAGGGGTGCCCACGGCCTATGCGCTTGGTACTCATTTGTTTTTGTAAAAACACTTAGCTATAGGCTGTGTGTTTTAATACACATATAGAGCGCTCAGCACTAGCAATACGAAATACACAAACAACTTTGTCTTATTAGTTTTTTTGTCGTTCTTCACTGTATACACGCAAGCGCAAAGCAACAACCCTTTCGTATGCTTTGCTGGTAAACATTGAAATATTTTTTTCTTTTTTCTTTGTATGTATTGGTTTTTACAACAAAAAATGTTGAATAAAAATTAGTTTTTCTTTAAATGTATTGGTGTTTGCTCTTCCATAAGGAACTTTTGGGCACTCCTGATGTATAGGATACTTCAATTGAGGGTTTCTTAAAGATCTTGAAAATACAAAATGTTGTAGTAAATATTCCGGACATTTAGACCTAAAAACTTTATAAAAATGTATCAACAATCGCGTATGTATAAAACTTTTAAAACTGCATCCTAGTAGATAATCTGAAACATGATCGCGATATTTAAGGTTGTACACAAATCGAATAATTCGATTGAAAAGAAGGTTGTATCTACACATTACCCGAGCCTTGACACCTGTAAAAACTTCAGCACAATACAACATATTGGACATCAATAGTGCATGCGCAACGCACTTTTTTACATAAATTGGTAGATAAAGATTCAAAGAATATAATCGACGTAACGTAAAATTTATAGTAGAACACAACCAGTTTATATGTTGATCAAAATTAAGATGTGAGTCAATTAAGACTCCCAGACATTTAATACATTCTACAAACTCAATATGAACACCATTCACCACGATATCAAAATTTACGTCAGACCTAGGAGATTCAAAAATCATTGCCTTAGTTTTTCTAGGATTAATACAAATATTACAATTAGACATCCAATCTGAGACATCTGACATTATATAATTTATCACCTGCTCCAATACATCAGAAAACTGACGCTCACCAGAAAAAAGAAGCTAAATATCATCTGCAAAAACAAAAGCCTTGCAAGAAAACCCTTCAACAATACTCATCCTATCAGTCATATAGAGTAAAAATAGCAAAGGTCCAATCACAGATCCCTGTGGAACACCGCTTTTCTCTATGAGCGATTGTTTTTTACATAAATACATGGTTGGTGATTCTGATATTACGGTCCAATTTCGACACCATTAATGGCATTGAAGTTTTTTTTTGCAGGATTTACTAGTAGAATTTCAGTTAGGTTGCTTTAATTATTTTAAGAATATTTACTCTATCAACTTGAACTTGCTTATCATTTAGTTTTTTTACAATTTTACTCTGCAGGACTATAAAATTGCTACACTAAAAAAAAAAAATTTGTAAAATCAGCAAAAAATTTTGCTGAGTCAGCAAAATTTTAGTCAGGAGGGTGCTAGCAAAAAAATTGCTAATGTCAGCAAAATTAGTAGATTCAGCAAAAGTTTTGCTAACACTTAGTAGATTAGAAATAAAAAAGCGTTGGTAAAAATTAATAAATTTTTTGCTGAATTTTAGTAGACTGAAAAAAACGCAAAAAAATTGTAAAAAATTGTAATTTAGTTAATTTATTTGCTGAAAATCATAAAACATATTTTTGTGATTCTTTTAAAAATAATTTACAATAATTACGAAATATAAAAATTTTCATTTTCCCACATTGACTACATGAATTAATTTAATATTTGAAAATATATAGAAATAAATATATATAACATAACAAAAATTTTCTTTCAACTAACATCAATGGTACACCCAAAAAAATAAGTTAGTACAAAAGTTAGTAAAACGTCTTGTAAATCAGGTATACTATTTTTTAGCAAATTTTTTTGCAAAAATCGTGTTTTCAGCTAGAATTTTTGTTATACTTATTCAGCACTTAACTTTTTTATACTAATGCTTTACTAATATACTAATGTTTTACTAATTAATTTTGTTAAAAAAAATTGTGCTGATAAGCACATTAATAGTGTGGACGACAACCAGATTGAAAGATATACGCAGAATGAAGTAGATGTCGCGGCATGTCAAGATGTAGTAGAGAAGAGGAAAATGATACTAAAAAGTACAACTCTAATAAGACATATAAAAAAATCAACCATGGAAGTTTTTGTATCTCTTTTTCATACATAAAACAAAATTGAGGATTAAAATAACTTAAATTTTGCGTTGTCACCGGCTTGTGAAAATAATTGTCTATTAATTAAATAAAAGACAAAATAAAATATTTATTTATTTAAACTAAATGTTTATATGTGTGGTCAAATTGCAAACAAACATATACAGAATTATAGACAGAGTAAAGTGAAAGACAAAGACACACATATTAGGTAGATTTTTATGGTTCCTTTTTCTTATTGCAAAAAGGGTTGTTTTTTTCGTTTCGTTTGTTTTTGTTTAATTTTTCGTTTCGTTTCTATAATTATATTCGGCAGTTGCGTGCTTTAAAAGAAAGCATCATTTAGACTACACTCGCTTTACTCTGTCTACATGTCTGTATATGTTTGTTTGCAATTTGACCACACTAGATTATTAATCTATTAACATTTATTATAGAAATACATATTAAATTTAAATATTTTCTTTTGTCTTTTATTTAATTAATAGACAATTATTTTCACAAGCCAGTGACAACGCAAAATTTAAGTTGTTTTAATCCTCAATTTTGTTTTATGTATGAAAAACAGATACAAAAGTCTTCCATGGTTGATTTTTTTATATGTCTTATTAGAGTTGTACTTTTTAGTATCATTTTCCTCTTCTCTACTACATCTTGACATGCCGCGACATCTGCTTCATTCTGAGTATATCTTTCAATCTGGTTGTCACTATTAATGTGCTTATCAGCACAATTTTTTTTTAGCAAAATTATTTAGTAAAACATTAGTATATTAGTAAAGCATTAGTATAAAACAGTTAAGTGCTGAATAAGTATAACAACAATTTTAGCTGAAAACACGATTTTAGCAAAAAATTTGCTAAAAATTAGTATACCTGATTTACAAGACGTTTTACTAACTTTTCTACTAACTTATTTTTTTGAGTGTAGGACAACCTGAATTTCAATAGACAAAAAAAAATAAGAGTAGTGTATTCAGGTGCCGTTACAAGTATTATGAAAAATATATTTTCCGGAAGGTGAAAAATCGTAGCATTTTTATAAAAATCGAGTCTTTTCCTGTTAATGTAGCTCGAAAGCCTGATGTCGGAGAGTGATTCTGAGACCAGACTTGGATTCAGCATACCTTATACCTTTAAAAATGTATGGTTTAGTTCTAGTGTAAGAGAAGGGTTTTTATTATTAGGTCTGTTCGACCATAAAGCGTTTCTGTTGTCAAAATTGTGTGAAATTGTTGTTGGGCTTCCGCGGTAACGACGTCGAACAGTTCAATTATTAACAAATTATTTGTGGTGCATTCCTTAGTTTGATTAAGATATTTGTTATATACGCCGTATTAAGTTGTTTACTATTTTTTTTTTTTTTAGAATTCTCATTGTGTTAATAGTAGTTATTTTTATTGCATCTCTATCGTTTAACTTTTATTTATAAATTAAACACAATAATAAACTGTTATGGCTTCTTTGAAATTTAGTAGTAATTGGGTCGCCTTAATTACAAAAATTTATGCAAGAAATATTGCAAAAACGTTTAAGAAATTTATTTATGTACTACACCATTTCAAGATTAATTTCGGCAAATATCACATTAATATAAGAGGGAAAACCTGTTGTTCAGCTTTTATCAAAGTTAAAATTTTAAAGTAAATGTAATTGAGAAAAAATATTGGTAAATCAGAAGTTATCATCGAGATTAAGAAAACGTCAATTATAATTTTGATTGTAAACGTCAATGAGACACAATGAAATGTATTTCGTCGTTTTCAATAAAGTTTTTTTTTTTTTTAGCCAGTGTAAAATCTAAATTTTTGTAATAACATTCGAATACATATAGTAACATGCAAATCAGCCCATATAACGGTGGTAACATGCAAGTCAGCCTATATAACGGTGGTAAATTGTAAATCAGCTCATATAACCATATATGCAAATTAAACAGCTTAATTTATAAGCAGTGCAACCAAAATAAAAACTACACAGATGAGTGTTACAAAGGTATTCAAACCCAAATGAAATAAAAAATATAAAAAATTTGACACGATTTCAAAAAAATCGCTAAATTTAAAAAAATTGCAAAAATTGCAAAAATATCGCCAAAAATTAAAAAAATAATGTATGGAGAATAAATTAAAAATTCTCCAAAAATTTAAAATAATAGCCAAAATTCATAAAAATACAAATATTCCACATAATATTCTTTAATATATTAATTAATTAAATAAAAATATATTTATTGATACCGCATATACTTTCAAATAATTTTAGTGAATTTTGTGTTTAAAAATGAATAATAGTGAAATAAAAGAAAAAAATTTATCTAATGTATACAAATTAAGTAAAAAAAGAGAACGAAGCAAGATATGTGATCCTTATTTAACTCCCCAGCAAAATAAGAGCTGAGGAAGAAGTAGTAAAAACGCCACATCTACTGATCCGGATGTGGTGCAAATTTAGGTGAATCATTAATGATTTTAACATTGTCGTGTCATTGGGCGGATGGAGTGAATATATTACTTCTTTAATAGCATTTTAAACAGTGCATGAATGCTATTTTTCAATAGTTCATGGAAGGTCTTTTTGAAATATATATTAACATTTTTATTTAATAAAAATGTGCAGCATACTTTAGGGATGTTTCTTTAAATATTAAAAAAAATAAAAATCTTTTGGTGCCAGCGAGTATTGAACACACGAATCTGAGTTACGATCTGCTGTATTAAAGTAGACCGCTCTACAATTTGCACCAAAGTTACTTATGCAGAACAACAAACTTAAAACGAACTTAAGTTGAAAATATTGATATATTTTTATGAAAACAAGAAAAATATGCTACACAAATATATAATAAAAAAGATAAAATAATGATTTTTAAAACATTTTTATTATGTGACTTCGTATCACTGAGATATAAATTATTTTTAAAATATTTTTAAGTTTTGATGAGGTTAAAAAAAAATATTAAGAAATAATAAAAATGCTCATTTAACAATTTTGAAGTCATTGTATATTTCAAAATATTTTTTTAATAATTAATTTGACGAGAAGTGTCTTTAATATAAAATAAAATATACCAGAGAAGTAGTTTAACTACAGGTAGGAAAAAGTGGCCTGTAATGAAACGTAAGATCTTTTAATGTATCCCGTATTTTTTTCTAAAGATTTGGAGAAAGAGGTCGTTAAAAACTCTATAGGTAAATTAAAGTGATTTATTTAAATTAAGTAGAAGTTATTAATTAATTAATTAATTTACTAATTAATTATTATTATTATTAATACACTAGCTTTCAAAATTTGGCTTCGATATTTTTCCTTTTTGCTAATTTTTTGCTATCCGAAACTATAGAATTAAAAAATCAAATAGATTTTTTAAGCCAAAATCAAATTTTTTAACTTTTTTAAATTTTTGAAGGCACACCTAAAAAGTATAGCTTGAAACAAATGTGAAAAATTCGATAAACTAATTTTTAGCAGTGAAATACATCTTTGCATTTTCTTATCAACATAAAAATAAAAAATATAAAACCTTAGGTTTTTTATATTTTTAAATAAGTTTTACAAAAAGTTCCATCGCAAAGGCAAAAAATAGATTTTTATCAAATAATTATTTGTCCACTCTGGGTAACTATTTTCTAAAAATAATTTCTTTATGATTAAAGTCAAGATGTAAATTATTTGGTCGTTTTTAAATTACTTAATTCTCTTAAAATACTCAGAAAAAACTAAATTAAATAAAAAATACTAAAAAAATTAATTGGAATTAAAAAAAAAAAAAAAAAAAAAGATCTCCCCGGCCCGGAATCGATCTCGCAACCTTCTGAATGCAAATCCAACCACTTACCACCTCAACCTCCATATAAAAAAAAAATATATGAACTTTTGAAAAAGTACTTCTTAGGATGTTATTAATTTAGTTAGCAATTAATTTATATGGTGATGCAAATGCTGTTTAAAATAACTTTAATTTAACATTTTTGGCAGTTGTTAACAATAACTTCTGTTAAAGTAAAAAATGTGCGTATGCTAATGCTTTGGAAGTCAAGTTAAAGAAGTTCTTCAAGCACTACTTCCACTTTATTTTGCTGGGTCTTTAAATTTGCTATACCGTAATACGTTTACATTTAGTCAAGGGTTGTCATATGTGGTAATTTTTCGTAAACGTGGCGACGCGCGATTTTTCAAGAGTCTGGCAATTTTACACACAAAAACTCCTTTGCCAAAAAACTGAAATTGATTTTTCACATAAATTATTCAAAAACTTGACATGTTTCACCAGAATATAAATTTATATTGTTAAGAAAAGAGGGGAAAGAGGAAAAGTCTCGAACTTGAAATTTAGTTTTTATGTACCCTTTGTCGCATAGACACCTGCTTAGGCAGGATTTTTGCAAATTTTTTCGTGTAGGTGCAAAATGGGAGAACTCTTCCCGTTGGCAGCCTGCCTATACCGTTTTGCTTAAAAATATGTAATTGTAAATACCTGTTTCCTTTGGTATGGGTTAATTAACAAAAAATGTACTTTTTGGAACATTGAAAATGAGAAATTGGGGACCTCTCCCCTTAACGGCCTGTCAAAACCCCTACAGTAAGGAACTTGAAATTTATTACGAACGCCCTTTCTCCCGATTCGACATTCGCTTAGATGAGATTTTTGGGAATTTCTACAGTAGGGGCGAAAAATACTGCTTTTCTTCTGTAATTTAAAAAGTTTTTAGTGAACTTATGTGAGAACTAAACACGATTTAACTATTTAAAAGCTTTCGATAAAAATTAATAAAACTAATTTATTTATTTCGAGAAAAAATAAAAATAAAATTAAACTGGTTAAACAAATCACAGTGTAAACCATTACATGAAAGGGAAAAAACTGCACTACACGACATTTTGGTTAAGTAATATATTGAAATTGCAGTTACGGCCTTTTGATTTTTTGGACAGAAACGTGTACAATTTTGTGGGAGGGTGTATTGTGGTTAACTACATCATAATCAATCAAAAAGTAAATTTTGTATTTTTTGGATTTGGATTTTAGGCGACGATATACAATATTTTAAAAACAATTTATATTTACTAAAATTTATTTTAAAAATTTCTGAAATACATTTCACTATTTCAAAGTCCTGAATTTCATTTAATATGTTTTGATTGAAAATTTTTATTCAAATAAAATTTTTTCGTTTTCTGAGCTACATTTATATGTGTGTTTTATTTTCTCATTGACTTTTTTTTTATAGATTTTTATATCTTATATCTTGTCACCTAAAATCCAAAAGGCCGTAACTAACAAAAAATTCAAAATTGATTTTTTGATTGATTGACACAAAATTTTACACGTTTACGTCCAAAAACACCAATTTTATTAACGAAAATCAAAAATCCGTAATTGCATTTTCAATATATTCATAGTGCAGGTTTTTGTCTTTATGTAATGATTTACACTGTTTTTTAGTTTAACCAATTATATTTTATTTCATTTTCTCGGAATAAAATAATAATTTTATAAATTTTTCTCGAAAATTTTTAAATAGTTAAAATGCGTTTTGTTTTAAATATACTCATAATGAAGTTGACTAAAAACTTTTTTAATTACTGTCGAAAACGTTTGGTTTTATTTTTATCATACATTTTTGCATTAGAGTTACGGTTTTTTGGTTTCAGAAAAATCGTTTACAAAGGCCGTATCTTCATTACTTAAAAACTAATATTTTTCCATGAATTTTTTCTCAGAAACAAATCCGTCTTTATTTCATAAGCATAATTCTAAAATTTGGATACTAAACTTCTAGTAGTTTTGCATTTATAATGCTTTTTGTCTCTGCTGTAAAAAAATAAATAGTGTAGTTACGTCCTTTTGGATTCCAGGTGACGATCTGCGGAATATCATATCACAGTTTTCAATTGATTTTTTTGTTCGAGAGCAATGTTATACCTTCTCATTGACATTTTTTTCTTACTCAACACGTGTGACAACAAATATTTACAATTGACAATTGATATTTCAAATTGACAATTGATTTTTACAATTAGATATTTAAAATTGACTGTAAAAATTTCCTATTGGCATTTTATTTATCATTTACATTTTGTTGAACTATTGTAACGTTATAATGCCTCATTTGCATGTGACTCAGGGATGTTAAATGGGGTTTTTAATTTTGTACCAACCTCCAAAAAAAATTGTACTTTTTGGACCTTCACGGTACCATTTTTTTTTTATTTATTAAAACAACAAAAAAGTACATAAAAATTAATTTATACACAAAAAAAAACAAAACTTAACAATAACACATGGATTTATTTGTTTAGGTAAGTAATACACTATTTGGAATTTTTACATCATAGCAGCATGAATTTGTCGATCTTAACCAATCCTTTGTCTGTAAGAGACTTTATCTGTAGTCTGTTTCATTCCTTAGTTTTTATTATATTTTGAAAAGAAAAAACTGTTTCCACATTTGCAGGCGAGTGTGGAATGGCTTAAATTCCAGGAACGACTCTAGAAATGTCAGGAAACATATTGACATTCAGTTCATTTTGAAAATTAGCTACTACCGACCAAAAACTACAAATTTTTTAATTTTTTAACGGCTTCAGTTGCTCAACATCAGCTAAAGCTCTAAAGTGATTATTTATTGAATCAATATTTGAAATTTCATTCGGGAACAATTTTACTAGAAGATTTACAATACTACTTGTTTTACCTGAAATAACACTTTCAGGAGTAAATTTATGGAACCACATTAATACTTCGTTATTAAAGTTGACGTTGGTTGTCAAATTTCGCAAAATTTTATATAAGATTGTTTCTTTCATTTCTTTAACAATAATTTAATTTAATTTTCACTTCTTCAGAATTTTAATAAATTCAAAATAAAAGTGAAGTTGGCTGCACCAATTTCAATATATGTAAGAGCTCTATTCAACATAATACCACTCGCATACAGAGCTGCCAGATAAACAAAATCCTGATGATAAATCGTTAAATCTGTCGGATATGGTCGCATATATTTTAAGCGCTCATTACATAAAACGAATAAATGCTATGAAAAAGGACACAATAACAATTTGTTTGCTATACTAAAAATTTAAAAAGGGGAAAAATTAAAAATTTTTAAATTGTACCAAATGAGTCGCGGTAGTACCACGGTACTTTAGAAGGTCAAAATGTACCAAAAAAAGTACAATTGTACCAACTTTAACATCCGTGATGTGACTCCACATATTTACAACTGATTATGGATATTTATGGGGCTACTTTAGCAAACTTGTCATCTATAACAATATTTTCAGAGGTCTTAGAAGCACTGTATAAAAATACAGTTTTCTAAAGCGTTTATTTTTTAAAAAAATTTTGTTTTTAAATTTAAATTTAAAGAAAAAAAAAAATAATACTTCAGTTGCTCTATTGGTACAGTTATTGGGTACAAAAATTTTGTAGCTTTACGGACCTAGGTTCGAATCCCACTAAGGTTGTGAGAAATTTTTTATTTTTGTTGTTTCATTCCGCAAAGAACATGACAGGTTTTTTTGCGAAAAAAAAATAATTTTTAATTATTAAAATAAATTTTTGCAATTAAAATTAAGCAAATCAATTTAAAAAATAAATAAACAATTTTTTTATATTTCGATAATTAATTTTTTAACTGAAAATCATTTACATCTGAAACAAATTAAAATGATAGTTTTTTACAGTTTTATTATTTTTTTGTTTTTTATATAAATCGAGATTATCTTTGTGTTATTTTCAATTTATAACTAGCTTCCAACCTCCGTATATTTACAAAAATAAAGCAAATCTATCATTTTAGCTAGGTTGATACTAGTATTTCGATCTGGCTAAAGATCTCTTCAGAACCCAAGGTTTTAGAAAAGCTAGAGCCTCCATAATAGGAAAAGCTTTAACAAATAACCTATTAATTTTCAATTCTGCTCCATTCTTGTCTTCTTAGTAATCAAACACATGGTTAGGGTCTTTTACCAACAAACATCATGACGTTACTAAACTTTAAAGACCAAAAATGTCTTATTTATATAAAAAAAATTTAGTTTTTACTCTGGCTCAAGTATTATTTTTTACAGTTTTATTAGTTTTTTGTTTTTATATACATATATACATCGGGATTATAGTTATTTTTGTAAAAAAAAGTTTAAATTAATTAAACTGCATTTATATAAAAATTTTAACAAAATATATTATAAATTCAAAATTTTTGCACCAAACGCATAATGAATTGAAAAAAGGTATTTTGAGGGTCAAAAATTACACAGAAAAAACTAAAAACGGTTTCAATTAAAAAATTTATTGAATCAATTAATATTTTAACTGATTTTGCACCTATCACGGCAATAATACTATCAATTAAACCTTTTATTAAAATTGAGAAGGAAAAAAAAGTTATAAATAACTTCTACAAAAAAAAAATATGATACTCACAAAAAAAGTGTGTGATCTATACGTTGGTATGTGTACTTATAATTTTAATATGTTTTAGATGTAAATGGTTTTGCAGTTAAAAATTTGAATAATTTGACAATAAAACATATTTTGTATTTAATTTTTTAATTAATTTACGTAGTTTTTGTGTTAATTACAAGTTAAAAAAATTGTTTTGCTGAAAAAAAAAATTGTCATGTGCTTTGTTAAATATAAATAAATATTAGGTCCATTCGTTTACACCAAAATTTGCACAAATTTGTACAAATTTGTACTGGATTTTACTGAAATGCGTTCGCGTACACATAAATTTGCAAAAGAGAGCATCTACTAAGAGAGTAAAGTGACAGTTGTCAGCAAAAAACCTGAAAATTTTATTGGACAAATTTTTGCCAGTAAAATCCAGTAGAAAACAAAAACATATGATTAAATTAAGTAAACAAACAAAAATAAGCATACATTTAGTAATAAAAACATTTAAAAGATCAAAAGCTGAATTAAAAGTACGGCAAAAACTACAAATAATTATTTTCAACCTGAAACAAATTAAAGTAGTCAGTTACAATTATTATAGTAACAATTTATCAGTTTTCTAATATCTCTGTTAATTGTTTTTATTTACATTAATATATTAGAGATGTAAAGCTAATGAATATATGAATACTTCTTACTGCATATTATTCAGGGTACCGAATATCAAAAATCAAGTATTCATATATTTTCGTATGTTATTTAACTAGAAACAAAATTAAAAGTCATGTGCAAACTAAACAAGTCTAAATGTTTCCACAAAAGTTTATTTAATAAATACAATTGCTACGAATTTTTAATTATTAAAATGGAATGCATCAAGTACCAAAAACAATATATACTGGGTAGTCTAAATAACACATATTTTACAACACTAAGCTTTTTAGCGCTCATATGTTTGAATAAACCTGCAAGTTTTTGCAATTTTTCCGTTCGTTTACTTTTTTGTACAAGAGCCAGTTTTGAGAGTAAAATTTTCATTTTGTCCAAAATTTACTCATCTACTGGATTTTACTGGAAAAGTAAACGAATGGACCTATTGTTAGAAACATTTAAAAAAAAATATAAAAACTTGTCACACCTTTAGTACTCGTAGTTTTCGAGTTTTGTATACAGTGCTTTTAAAACCTACACTCAAAAAAAAAAGTTTGTAAAGTCAGCAAAAAAATTTGCTGAGTCAGCAAAATTTTAGTCAGGAGGATGCTTGAAAAAAAGTTGCTAATGTCAGCAAAATCTTTTGCTGAAAATCAGCGAGCTGATTTTTAGCAACAAAATTAGTAGATTCAGCAAAAGTTTTGCTAACACTTAGTAGATTAGAAATAAAAATGCCTTGCTAAAAATTAATAAATTTTTTGCTGAATTTTAGTAGACTGAAAAAAACACAAAAAAATTTGTAGAAAAATTGCAATTTAGTTAATTTATTTGCTGAAAATCATAAAACATATTTTTGTGATTCTTTTAAAATAATAACGAAATATAAAAATTTTCATTTTCCCACATTGACGACATGAATTAATTTAATATCTGAAAATATATAGAAATAAATATACATAACATAACAAAAATTTTCTTTCAATTACTTACATCAATGGTTGTCTAAATGATGCTATCTTTTAAAGGACACAACTGCCGAAGATAATTATAGAAACGAAACGAAAAAATAAACAAAAACAAACGAAACGAAAAAAACAACCCTTTTTTGCAATAAGAAAAAGGAACCATAAACGTCTACCTAAGATGTGTGTCTTTGTCTTTCGCTTTACTCTGTCTACATGTCTGTATATGTTTGTTTGCAATTTGACCACACTAGATTATTAATCTATAAACATTTAGTTTAAATAAATATTTTATTTTGTCTTTTATTTAATTGATAGACAATTATTTTCACAAGCCGGTGACAACGCAAAATTTAAGTTTTTTTAATCCTCAATTTTGTTTTATGTATGAAAAAGAGATACAAAAACTTTCATGGTTGATTTTTTTATATGTCTTATTAGAGTTGTACTTTTTAGTATCATTTTTCTCTTCTCTACTACATCTTGACATGCCGCGACATCTACTTCATTCTGCTTATATCTTTCAATCTGGTTGTCGTCCACACTATTCATGTGCTTATCAGCACAATTTTTTGTTAGCAAAATTAATTAGTAAAATATTAGTATATTAGTAAAGCATTAGTATAAAACAGTTAAGTGCTGAATAAGTATAACAAAAATTTTAGCTGAAAACACGATTTTAGCAAAAAATTTTGCTAAAAAATAGTATACCTGATTTACAAGACGTTTTTACTAACTTTTCTACTAACTTATTTTTTTGAGTGTATGAAAATATTGCTATAGATGGCATGTTTACTACACTTAGAATACTATGTAGGTAAAGACGACTGCAATTGTAGTCAAAAACAAATGAAAGTTCATTTAAATAAAGGACGACTTACATTTCACTAAATTCAACTAACATTGTCATTTGTTTTTTAATGTTCAAAAAATGGCTAACAATTGTAGTAAAAATGAACCATATAGTAGTAAAAAATAAACAAAGATTTATTTTTTTAAAGAACAAAAAACAACTGTAAAAAATGAATGTAAAATCATAAAACAGTCATTTGATGTTAGTTGTTTTTTAAATGAACTACAAGGTTAGTAAATATTTTAATTTGTTCTACAAATGACTGACATTAACAATAAAAATAAAGAAACTGTATTACAACCCAAACAACTACATATTTTTAAAGCAGAAGTTCCCTGAGTGTAGAATAGCCGCATTAGACTTGATATTAGTTGAACTGCCTTTTTCTATCTAATTTACAAAAATATAAATTGAATTACAAATGATTGTTCAATTAGCAAATAATTAAAAAAAAAAATGTCGTTGATAATTTCTAAAAAACTTTTTATATTTGCTGAAATACATGTCACTAATCTGAAAATCATTTCACAATTACAGTTTTATTAGTTTTTTGTTTTTATATACATACATCGAGATTATTTTTATGTTATTTTTAATTTATAACCAGCTTTCAACCTCCGTATATTTACAAAAATAAAGCAAATCAAATCAAACATATTAGCTAGGTTGATACTAGTATTTCGATTTGGCTAAAGACCTAATCAAAACCTGAAGTTTTTGAAAAGCTAGAGCCTCCAGAATATGAAGAGCTTTAACAAAAAACCTATTAATTATCAATTTTGCTTCATTCTTGCAATTGATAAAACTCTGTTTTTTCTGCCGAAACTAATCTTGAAATGGTGTAGATCGTAGATTTCTAATAGAAAATTTAAAATGTGTTATTATAGGAAAATAAAATGTTTCTCTGTGTGATTCATTTATACAAATTTTGATTTGCCTACTATTTTTATTTTCTCATAAACATGTTAATAGAATAACAAGCACTTAATTTATTTTCAACATTTTCAATATTTTTTTTTTTTTTACTTAACTTTATTTTTGCGTATGGTTGGGTAGGTTCATGGCTTTTACTATAAAAGAATCTAGTTTTGCGCACGTGAAAAATTATATTTATAGATTTTTTTTTTATTTAACATTTTGCAGTTTCAAAAACTATTGGACATATTTTTATTTGTCTATTGGCCGTAAGCCAAAATTTTTGATTTGAAATATGTATTTTTTGTGACGGCTATAAAATATAATCGCGATATACAGTGGCGGACAAAATTATTCACACAGCAGCAAACTTTATTTTTAATCTTTTATATTTTTAAAATGAAACCCACTAGCCGGATATGGTATTCAACAAAATTGTTTATTAACTTATAAATTATTAAAATACAACAAAAAACTTATTCTTAGTATGTTATATTATAAGAAAAAACTTAATATATAATTCAAAGTATTACTTTAGGCGGACAAAACTATTCACACAGCTTCAAATGTTTGTACAAAAAATAAAATTTCACATGATTTAATACTTTGTGGAGTAGCCTTTCTTTGCTATGACTTCTTTTAATCTTCTTGGCATAGAATGGACCAATTTCTTCGTAACATCAGCTCCAATATTTTGCCAATTTTTTTTAAATACAACATGCTAAGTGTTAGTTTTTTGTTGTATTTAAATTACACACTGCTACAAAAAAAAAACTTTTTGTCAGAACTTGAAAACCGACCTAGTGGGGGTTGTAGGCCTAGGTGAGGACATACAAAAACCGTTTTCAAAAATTTTGAAACACCCTCAAAATTTTGAGTTATTTTCAAAAAACTGTTTTAGGGTAGGTCGTAGCACTTTAGTACCTCTAACTCACACATTTTTTGACCGATTTCAAAATTTTAAACAGTTTTGGAAAGACAAAGAATTAGGCTTTCATGAAATGTATTCATTAAATATATATTCCAAGACATTAGGTAAGTGTTTAGCAAAAGTTTCTCTTTTTTTTTATTTTTTTTTCCAAATTTTTCAAATTCAACAAGAGTTATTTTAATTTTTTTTTATGAAAACCTATCTTTTTTTGCACTGTATTTTAAAGACAATTTTATATAGAAAAAAACGAGATATTATTTGTTAAAATCGGTTTCTATTTGCAAAAGTTACTAAACTTTTTCTAAAGTAAAATGTTAAGATTGCAGACTTTTCTTCTGGTAAACCACTTGACTTACAAAAACGCTTGTTTATTTTTTTTTTTTTTTTTATTCATATGGTTTGCGCTGGGGGAGAAAATGCTAAAAACAGGTGTTAATGAAAAGTTGAATAACTTTTACAATTTTCATCCGATTTGAAAAATTAAAACCATGTTTTGTTAAGAACTAAATTTTCTTTATACGTTGGTATACATTTTTATAAGCTTTCATATTAAAATAAGCAATGAAAAGCTACTACAATCAAAAAAGTTTATAATTTTCGTTTTTGTTTGTAGATATTCTTAACAAAAACAATACTTATAACTTACAAATGTATAAGAAATTCACGTCATTTTAAAGCCTAATCAGTTTTCTTTCTAACCCCGTTAAAAAATGTAAATCGGACAAAAACTGACTGAGTAACAGGTCGATAAGTTGACGAACATCACTTGAAACGGTTTTTTAGAATAACTTCTGAATTTGAGGGTGTTTCTGAAATTTTTTGACACAATTTGTAATGTACTCAACAAGACCTATAACCCACGCTAGGTCGTTTTCCAAGTTTTTTTTCATTGTAGCACCGTGTTATTAATAATTTAATAAACAATAAATAAATAAATAAATACCTTATACGGCTAATAGCTTCCATTTTAAAAATATAAAAGATTTAAAATAAAGTTTGCTGCTGCGTGAATACTTTTGTCCGGCACTGTATGTATGAATGTTAATGTCACTTTTTGTTTAGAATAAAACATATTAACCACAAAGATTTTTGTTCTTAATTGTTTTATTTACATTGCATATTGAACTTGAGGAAATTTATATTAAATGAAAAAATGTACACAATTATTATTAGTCTAGTCATTGTTGTTATTGTAAACAACATTTATTTATAATGGTATTCAAGATAATTATTGTTGTTGTTTATATATTGTTGTTGCACTCTTTTGCAGATCGATTTAAGCTCTCGAAATTGATTAAGATTATCTGATTGAATTAGAGAATGTAAATAGAAAATTTTAAATAAGTTCAAATATGCAAAAAAAAAAATTGCTTTAATTTGTTGTTGTATATTCTGCACTCCGTTTCTGTTACTTTTGCATCGAATAAAGTTTCGCAAAAAACGCGTAAAATACAACATTGCTCTGCTTTACATAGGGTGACTCACAGACAATAAAATCTAAAGACCATCAAAAGAGCTAATAAAACGCAGCAATCACGTTACTTCTCTTTCTAATTTCGTATTTAAGAAAAATATATTTGTCCACAGTTTTAAAAGTTACAAGATCTGAAAGATTTATCACTGAAAATGTAGTCAACTTTATCATCTCTTAACTTACCCTGTATAAAGCAGGGTGACCATGTTTTTTTCGATGCGAAAAATTCTTGCTGTAGAATACAGACACGAGATGCTGATTTTTAAAAATCTAAAAAAATTAAGTGCGAATTTCTTTACCGCTTAATAACACTGCGCAACTCTAAAAAATAAAACAATAGTACCGACCATTACACTGTGGTTGATGCCATAAGCCAAAAATACAAAAATCAAAGCCAAATGTTTGTCACCAAATGTGTCATCACTAGGGCTCGGAACCTCATGTAAATACACGTTTGTAGTCGTTAGTTGGAGAACAATGTTAATCAAATATCTTTGCAAATCAACAGATTTGCAACAAAATGGCATCGATTTGTTAATGCATATTTTAAATGCATTTTCATTTTGCATTAAAATGCATGTTTTTAAGAATTTTTTTTTGATATTTTACTAAATATAAATTTTACACAATTTATAAATTCTCTAAATAAAATGTTTTTTCAATTTATACACATAATATTTTTTTATCACGATGTTTATTAGTAATTTTAAATTTTTTAAATACTTTTTAAAACAAAAATCACTAAAGGACAGAAGTGAGTTCGATACTTGATCTCGTTGAGTACGGTCGTCTCTTACCGAATAGCGGATAGTTATTTAAAACAAACAAATCAACGTTTAAAATCTAAAAACAATTACAAAACAATTATTTTTATTTTTGTAACCTCGGTATTTGTTCATATTGAACTTTAGTACGTGCCGTTTTGCAAAACACTTGCTGGGATAGCAGTACACAAATGGCCCCGGGGGCCAAATCTCATAATCTAGATTTGAAAAAATCTAACATGAAGAGATCGAAAAAGTCAGTGAATATTCCACTAGGTATGTTATCTCACTTACCTACAACATCTCAAAATCGATTTAGTGAACTAGCTAAACTTAATGATATGGACTTGGATACAGTATCCAACATAAATGATATAAAAATAGTAAAACCTCCACCATTGGTAGTCGATGCCAAAATAAATTTAAGTGATCTCCAAACATTATTGGGTAAGGATCCAATCTACAAACGTACTTCCATTGGAACTAAGGTGTTTCCTCCAAATTCCGACTCATACGAAAAATGCAAAAATATTTTATTGGGCAGAAAAATTGAATTTCATACCTTTAACTCGAAAGAGAATCGTCTTTACACTATGTTTCTGTATGGACTTCCAAAACTAAGTATTGATGAAATCAAAAAAGATATTCAAGAATATAATTTAACGCCTTCATCTATTACGGAAGTGAACACAAAATTCAGTTCAGTAAATAATGCTGTGTATAAGGTACAATTTGCTAGAAAAAATTTCAATCCAAAATCTCTAAACAATGTATCATCACTATGCAATATAATAGTATCTTGGAAAAAATACAAACCAAGAAAGAACGACAACCCAACTCAATGTTGGAATTGTCTTATGTATGGCCATGGAGGTGAACACTGTAATCGCCTTCCAGCTTGTATGATATGTGCCAACCAACACCATACTAAAGTTTGCCCACTTCAGAATCAAGATAAAATGCCTGCAGTATTTTCTTGTTTCAATTGTAAAAAGCACGGTAAAGAAAGAACAGATCACTCTGCAAATGACATTAATTGCCCTTTTCGATCTCTTTATTTAGAGACAAGAGCTAAAGCAACAAGAAAAAATACACGCAATTACAACAATAAACAAAGTTCACCACAGTACTTTAATAATGATGTACACCTAACCAACCTCAACAACAGCTCTAATCGCAATACTCTCTCTTATGCAAATTGCGTGAGAGGAAATAATGATCTCTTTAACATAGATGAACTCTTTAATATTTTTACAACTGCGTTAAGCGATTTACAAAAATGCACAACCAAAGTACAACAAATACAAATTGTAATGTCAATGGTCAAATATGCATATGGTTTACACTAATAACAATGGCTTAAAAATTCTTCATTGGAATGCGAATGGCATTTCTACCTTTTCACATTTACTTCAATTTGAAACGTTAATTGAAAGAGAGGATATTCATATTGCATCTTTAAATGAAACTCACCTAAATGAAAGACACAAAACCTATTTTAAAAATTTTGTAATTCATCGTAACGATAGACAAGACCAAAGAGGGGGAGGCGTAGCACTAATTGTGCGCAGGTCAGTCCAACACAAAGTTCTCCCGATTATAAACACACTAGGAATAGAAAATCTTGCAATTGAATTAAAAGTAAATAACAGAAAGCTAATTATTTGCACTGTGTATTCACCGAAATATAAAAATAGCTTTGCAAATGACATAATAAAACTAACTTCATTTAATGAAGATTACATTATACTTGGTGATTTTAATGCAAGACATTCTGCTTGGCATTGCATCACTAACAACACTGCTGGCAACGTATTGTTTCAACTTGAGCAGTCAAACAACTTTTTTATAAATTATCCCAACAGCCCAACTTTTTACCCGTCTCAAAGAAACAGAAATCCCTCAACTATCGACTTAGTATTAAGCAATAGCTCATTAAATATTAATATGGATGTGCTCGAATATGAAATTCCATCTGATCACAGACCTATTGTGTGCAAAATTAAAAATTCAACAGTTAGTGAAATAGATATGAGGCACTATAACTACAAACTTACAGACTGGTTGGCGTTTAAAAATATAATTAACAACAAAATCACCATTAACACAACCGCATATAACTCAAAAAATTCAATTGATTCAGAGATAAGCAGATTTGTTAAAATTGTACTAGAAGCTAGGAACGACTGCACTCCATTATTGCAGCCTTGTGGCAAGTCAGTTTTGCCAGATAATATTATTAATTTTATAAAAACTAGAAAAACGTTTAAAAGAAGAAGGCAACGAGCATCGAACCTTTCGGATGCAAACTGGTACGATCAATGCGTCAAACTGCTGACTAAAATTATCAACAAAGATATAAATAATCATCGTAATGAAAAATGGAAAAAGTTGCTATCAAAACTGAAGCCAGGAGATAAATCGTTCTGGAAAATTAGCCGGTGCTTAAGAGGTAAACAAAGGAGTAAAATTCCACATCTCATAGAAGGAAATATGAAAATTAACACTGATAAAGAAAAGGCAGAATTATTAGCCAACACTTTCTATGCATCTAACAGTCTCACGTCTACATATAAGCACTCTATCGATAAAACCGTTAACTCTAAGGTAAATACACTCAATTCCAGAGACGCCTTTTCTGAAAATATTTCTTTGATATCACATAATGAGTTAAATTGCTTAATTTCTGCTCTCAAAACATCCAAATCTCCTGGGCTAGATGACGTCTCCAACATTCTAATAAAAAACCTCCCTCCTAAGGCAGTAAAATTATTATTGATAATTTTTAACAGCTGTTTTAAATTCAACTACTTTCCAAAACATTTTAAAAAGGCTAAAATCATCGCTATTTCTAAACCAAATAAGCCTAAGCACAGTCCGCATAGTTATAGACCGATAAGCTTATTAAGCAACCTTGGCAAACTATATGAGAAAGCTATTCAAAATCGAATTTACAGTGCTATTGAAAATACATCAATATTAGCAAATGAACAATTTGGGTTTAAAAAACAACATAGCGCGGTTCACCAAATTAACCGTATCACAAACATTATAAAGTCCAACAAACGAATTAAACAATCTACAGGCTTAATAGTTCTGGACGTAGAAAAGGCATTTGATACCGTCTGGCACAACGGTCTTATTTATAAAATGCTCCAAGCTAATATACCTAAATATTTGTGCAGACTTATTGCTGATTTTCTCACTGACAGATCGTACGTAGTAGCTATTAACAAAACATTTTCGTCTCCTAAACAAATTACTGCAGGCCTGCCACAAGGTTCAATATTATCACCATTATTATACTCAATTTATACATCGGATTTCTCTCCACCCTCATACATGAAAGTTGCTTACTATGCAGATGATACGGCTCTCATAACGTCTAGTAAACTCACTAAAGCACTGTTAAAGAAAATGGAAAAAGGGTTTTCTGCCTGTAACAAGTACTTCTACAAATGGAAAATAAAAATAAACCCTATTAAAACTCAGGCTATTATATTCCCTTACAACAACTCCCCCAAACGGATACCAAGTCGTCAGTTAAGTTTCCAAATGAGAACCTGACAATTAAAAACGATATCAAATATCTTGGTGTTTGCCTCGATAAGAAACTTAACTTTGCGAAACACATCAGCGAAATCTGTAAAAAATCCATGAAAACTGTCAGAGCTTTGTGGCCGATTCTTAATAAACGTTCAACCCTGAGCCTTAAGAACAAAAACTTAATTTTCAAAAGTGTGATTAGACCAACCTTGACTTACGCAAGTCCTATCTGGTACAATGCAGCAAAATCACATCTGAAGAAACTACAAATCATTCAAAATAAATGTCTCAAAATCATAAATAACAAAAATTGGAGATATTCAACTCAGCTTCTCCACAACGAAACTGGTTACGAACTAATTATCGACTTCATAAAAAAACTTAACAATAAATATCATGAATCCATTCAAAATTCTCCTTATCAACTGATAAGGGAATGCATACAATTGGCTTAATTTGCAGCTCCGAAACACAAATTATTAATTGAAAATGACGTGTATAAATGTATTATCCTTAGATAATTTCATTGTATACTTGTATATTTTCTAACGTATTTAATCTTATTTCCCTACCATATAAAGGTTTTTCCTATTTTCCTTTGAATAATGTTATAATTAAACAATTAATATCAAGATCTTTTGTTATCATAATTATTCGTTGCAATATCTATAGATAAAATCTCGAAATTGTAAATTTATATGCTAAGCACAAAATGTAAATAAAGATGAATTTATAAATGAAAAAAAAAAAATCACTAAAATTGTGGAAATAATATTGAAAACATTAAAAAATCAATAATAAATGCATATTTTTAAATTTGAAGTACATATCTAACGATTTTAAATACATATTTTATGTATATAAAACACGAATATAAATGCATTGACTTCCGAGCCCTAGTCATCACTATCTCCTAAACAGGGATGGCAAGACTTTTTCGTTGCAACAAACAATTTTTCTAAAATATCGACACACATTTAAAAATATCGACACACATTTATAAATAGCGACACACATTTTTTGACAAGCCTTATTTTTTAAAATATCTCATTAGGTTACCACGTGTCTTAACACAAGTGTTGTAAACAAACACAATTCCAATAACCGCCGCAAAATACCTTTGGTTTCACGTGTAAACTTTTCACTTTTTTAGTGAATCTATCTCCCAAGTCTAGTGACTCAATTTTTTAATGGTCATTAATTGTTCAGGTGAAGACTTTTCTTCCTGAAACTTTGCATCCCGAGTAAAAAGAGTTTTATTTTATTTAATACAACTATATCTCGTTATATATTGCTTTGTATACCACAACATATAAAAATATATTTTTTTTTATGTTACCATATGTTATCAAATCTACATCAAGGAATTTAAATAGTGCGATCAATTTTAATCCAGTTTCATATACAATTTTAAATTGTATTTTCATTCGAAATCAATTACATTCCATTTTTAATTGGAAAATGTTATATGAAACTTGTGTGGAGTTTTGTGTTATTTCTTTGGTTTTTATTAGAAACAATTTTGTTGATATAAAGTCCCATTTCGTTTATTTAAAAGTAGCGAAAATATCCATTTTTTTAATATCTGTCTCATATTCTTATATATATAATCATATTCTTCTTATATATTCTTTCTTCAAATAAACATTTTATAATATCCTAAAGCATTCAAATAAGAAATCCATGTTTTATTTAAATAATTGATTGAACCAACGTTCTGGCAGTCCCACAAATAAAATTTCATATGATCTTACATATAATATAATACGATTTAATCCAGTGAAAATAAATATCTAGTACCTTGTATTCAATTTCAGAATGCTAGATATTTAAATTTAACGTACAGTTAAATTTAAATTTTATTTGTTTAACAATAAAAAAAGCATGTCAAACTAAAAATTTTGGAGTTTGATATTTTAAAGTGATACAGTGACTTTCATGGAAAAGTAAATAAACTCATCATTTTACTTTTGCTTTGAAAAGCGGTAAAAGTAACGGTCATATATCTAAATTTACACGTTTTTACAATAATGAAATTATATAAAAATAAATAAATAAAAATAAAACCCCATTTTAATTACGAAAACTACTGATTCAATAACTTTAATTGCTGAAATTCCGCCAACAACGAAAATTGCTAATTTAATTAGAAATTGATAGCTCTTTAATTGAATTCTTTTTCAATTAAATAATAATTCATTTGATTAATTTTTTTTTTTTATATATATATATGGGTAATTTTCAAAATTTTTTCATATTGATGAAACTGACTTAATTTTGCAATAACTTTTGTATTTTTTAACTTAGAGCATAGCGGTTTACGGGTTTTTGTTAACGATTAAAAAAACATTCTTTTGGCAAATTTTCAGAACATTTGAGGCAACAGGCTCGTAGTTATGTACGCTCAAAGTTAAAATTTCTTAAAAAATCGTTTGAGTCAGCGTCAAAATTTGTCAGTCTAAAGGGTATATTATTTGCAGCTTATGACGTAGAAGTCTAAATCATGGAATATAAACTCACTACACTTGAAGTAATTTACACTATATGTAAGGAAGGTGTGCCACCAATATGTAAAAAGTTATATGGTGGTAATATTTTGAAACCAAATTTTTTCGATATTTACTTTTTTTGAAATGATTGGCCAGCAAATGCGCGGCCCTTTACGTATCGTATGTTAAGAAAGTGTTTATAAAAGACAACTAAAGTTTGGTGCATGTCGCGATAATGTGCCATTAACACAACCAGAGTTAGGGTTCCACAAACATGAAAAAAAAAACGTGATTTTTTTAAAAAACTGTTATTTTCGCGAGGCACATTCATAGTTTTAGTGTCAGATGGTCCGAATATGGTGTGATCGTAATATTATACCATTTTACACATATGTGCAAAAGGCCGCTCTGAAATGTTGCAGTTTTGTGTTTTTCGCATTTTTCCATAAATTGTGCAAAAACTGATTTTTTAATTAATTTGTTTTTAGCGGAATAAAGCATTAACGTTACCGTTTTTATCCATAAATATTTGTGTCGATAACTATTAAACAATTTAGTGTGCAAAAATTTTGATCAAATGTCATCGTAAGTGAATTACGCGATAATCTTAATTTAAGAGTTTTTGCCTGGGCACACTCAAACCGTTGATGACAATGCTGAAGTAAATAGAGAAATCTTAATAGCTTTAATAGTGTTACCAACAACCAAGAGGCCGCAAAAAAATTTTGAGGAATAAGGCGTATATGGATCTTTCAATATTTTATTGATCTTATTCAGCATCACTTAATAGAATAAATAATTAGTAAAACAAATAAGTGTTCTTTATGTCACATTCTATCAATTTGGTCGTGCTTATTTTAGTTATGCCATCAAAAATTGTTTATCTGCTATAGATTTCGCGAAAATCGCGATTTTCTTAAAAAAAAAAATAATATTTCAAAAGGACATGGAACACTAAGTTGACCAGTTAATAAATCCACTTAAAGATTAAAACGAAGTTTTGCATTTGGTTTTTAGCGAATTAAGTCATAAAACGATACCACTTCGTGGAAATGATTCTAATTCTAGTTTAAAAATTACTCATAAAAAATTTTAAACTGCTATAACTTTTGGTAATTAATTATGGTAAATAGACTCAAATTTTAATCACCTGTGCATAGAAAACATTATGACATGTAACCCTTGTTCTTTGTTTAAAGAAATCATTTTTGACAGTTCACTAAATAATTTTAAAAAGTTTATAAACGTTTCAACTTTTAATCAGGAATATGGTATCTAATAAAGCTATAAAACTGCGGGAAAAGCGAAAAATTGCATCCGAACGTCAAAAGAAAAAAAAATGAAATTAAACGAAATTTACGTAAAAGTAAACGTGTTAAGTCAGACAAAGTGATAGTTCGGGATAAACCAACAAAATTGAAAAGACTGCAACAAAAACATCAATTTGTAGATGTTACAAATGAAAATGTTGAGGAACTTTTAATCAAAAAAGTATTAGGAGCTAGTGATTTTGAATGCGAAGAAAGCCAACTTCATGAAAGCCTTTTGGATGAGCACAGCGGTACTGATGTCAGAAATAACATTGAAAATGAAAAGGAACAGCCAGAAATAAGTAACACTATCGATTTTGATGACTCCAATAACGAAGAGGATGATCAACAAACTTTAGAATGTAATACTTGTATATTAAATATTAGTGATGACTGTAAGGAAAAGGATTTGAATTCGTTTATGTCAATGGAAAAACAACTTAAATCCGCTCGAAAAAGAGAACAAGCTTTACGTAGAAAAGTTAAAAACCTTGAAGTGGCCATGGAAGAAAAGAAAAAGGAAGTTCGGTTTTGGAAGCAAAAATATTACAGAGCGATAAAAGCAGAGGAAACAACTCCAGAAAAAAAAGTAAAAAACACAATGCGACAAGGCCATGAGGCAGTCCGCAAACGGCTTATGTTTTGCGAAGTATTGGAAAGTCAATTAACGGAAAATCTTAAGAAAGTTGGCCAGCAGAAAGAAAAAGCTATATTTTCTAAAGTTGTGTCTGGAAGAATCATAAAAAAGCATAAACTCTCACAACGTGTATCAAATTTAGTCAGTCCATATTTGCAAAAGAAGCACTTAAACAGTACTAATCTAAAAGTAAGTAGATCAAACAAACCAAAAACAATTAAAAATGTAATAAAAGAGTTTCTGGAAAAGGATGAAAATTCTTCACTTGCCCCGGGAAAACGTGACTTTATTAAAAAATTTGGAAAGACCATGCGTAAGAGGTATTTGCAAGATACAGTTACAAATTTATACAAAAAGTTTCGTAGTGAAACTAGGTCGAAAATTTCATTAACAACATTTTTCAGATTTAAACCATTTTATATTATTTCTAAAAAAATGACAGCACGCGACACTTGCTTATGCAAACAACACGCTAATTTTAATTTCATGATACAGAAACTATCTAGATTAAAGATTTTTAGTTCAGCTAGCACAACTGCCTTTACAAATTCCGTAACTTGTAATTCAAGCTCAAAAGATTGTATGTACGGTGATTGTCAGATTTGTAAGGATAAACGTATACCTTTGCCAGATAATTATTCTATGTCAACCTTTTATTATCAATGGAGCCAAAAAACGGTAGATAGAATTGGAGCAAAAAATGTAAACTACCACGTAAAAATTACATCTAAGCATATAATCGAATGTAACGTAAAAGAATTGGTTGAGGAGTTGAACTCGAGAACTGCAGTTTATTTAAAACACGTATATGATACTGGCCATCAATATAAGTCTATTGATAACATTAAAATTAATTTGGATTGCAATGAAGCATTATTAGTTATAGATTTTTCAGAAAACTACTATTGCAAATGCGCAACTGAAATTCAAAGTGCTCATTTTGGAGCTTCCAAAAAACAAGTTTCTCTTCATACGGGAGCTTTTTTTTATAAAGACAAAATATCGAACACAATAAAATGTATTTCATTTTGCACAGCGTCAGAATGTTTGCGTCATGACGCTGCTGCTATATGGGCCCATTTGGGTCCTATTTTAAAACTTCTTAAAAGACATGTTCCACATTTAAAGACTCTTCATTTTCAAAGTGATGGCCCATCGACTCAATACAAAAACAAAAACAATTTCTTCCTTTTTGAATATCATTGTCAGCTTCTTAAGTTAAATTTTGCTTCGTGGAATTTCACAACATCTGGCCATGGTAAAAGTGTTGCTGATGGCGTTGGTGGTTCCGTGAAGGGTCTTTGTGATAGAGCAGTGTCTTTTGGAAAAGACGTAACATCTGCTCAAGATATGGTTAATATTATTTCTGCTAATAGCTCAAAAATAAATATGTCTGTAATTAATGAAAACGACATGCAAAACATCGATAAGCTGCTTATAAAAAATTCTCAACAAGCTCCAAATACAAAGAAAGTCCACCAGATTATTTGGACAAACAAAGAGAAAGGATCGCTGTATCTTAATTACTTAAGTTGTCCACAGTGCACTAAAAATCCACCTTGTATTCATTATGGCTTAACTCCAAACAAATATTCAGTTGTTGGAAAAGAAAAGAAAACAAACAAAATAAATAAATACCTACTCGTTTTTTTGTAATTATGTATTGTTATAGTCGCTTAAACTTTAATAATATAAATAATTTAATTTATGCTAGTTTATACTAAAATCTTTATAAATTTTTTTTTATAAATTTTAATCCAAAATAAATTTAAAAAATAAATATAAAAAAAAAAAATTTAAAGGTATACTTTATTTTTTTTCCAGCTTGTTCCATTCCAGCATACCACATTCTTGAAAATAATTAAAATTCTCGTTTAAAAATGACCCCAAAAAATTTTAAAAACCGCTATAACTTTCGCGGCCCTTGCTCAAATTGATCCACGCTAACGGATTTAAAATTCTTATGTTTAGTATTTCAATTGTACAAAACATCATTGATGTGCTGTCACAAAAAAAAAAATAATTTTATCTCTTTCATACTAAAATTGTTTATAAAAATTATAAAAAATATTATATTCAAACCCCTATATTTTCTAAACCAATTAAGATATTACCTTAAAAAAAACTGCGAAAACTTTAGCATTGTTGGCAAAATGTGACGCATATTTTTGAAATTTTTTTCAATTATAATTTACTATGTTATTTTTAAAAATAGTGTAATTTAGGCATCAAAAAAAACTTTGGATCCCTATATCTCTTTACGCTGAAGAGATAAATCAAAAATTTAAACGCAGTTTTAAAGATGGTAATGATTTCAATACATACCGCCAACAACTTTTGAAATTTACAAGCAATTGTAATTTTGAAAATTTTTTTTAATTTGCATCTTTAAACCGCTATAACTTTCGCGGCCCTTGTCCAAATTGATGCACGCGAGCGGTTTTAAGTTTATTATGCCTACTGCTTCAAGTGCACAAAGTGTCATTAATGTGCCATCAAAAAAAATTTGATTTTTTTTTTTTTTCATAAAATGAAAGGATTTTGAAAATTACCCATATCTTTTATTCAATATAATATTTATACAATAATAATTTTAACGCCTCAGCGCCATAAAGGCTTTGTAGAGGCTAAAAGGCAACTCTGTCTATATTACATATAGAAAAATTTTAAAATCTATTTTTATAATTTACATTATTTACAATAAGAGAAAAAAAAATAGTAATAAAATAATATTTTATACTAGAAGTGTTTCAACATTACGAAGTAAAAGATCTTTAATGGATTTTTTAAATGTAGACAAAGCTTGTATATTACGAATATTGATTGACAATTTATTATACTCACTTGGTCCAACATACCTTTACCTTCACAAAAACCAAAAAAAAAAATGAATTGTTGTTGCCATACCAAATGTTTTTTTTTTATAAAAGTGTTGCTGTGTTAATATTAGATTCTCATTTAGTTAGCTTCTCTTTTTATACTTATGTGAACAAACTCACACAGAACTTAGCTTTTTCCTTTCTATTGAAGCGTAGGGCTTATGGCAATTTTTTTTTAGAAATCAGAGTATTTTTTTTTAATAATTTTTAATTTGTTTTTTGCATTTTCTTTCTGTTTAAAAAAAATTTTGTTAAACGAAATTAAACTTCAAAAATTTCATTACCAATTTTATGATAATGTTTTAAAATAAATATTCGTTCAGATTAAAACAACTCAAATTAAATACGACTTAATCAACTTAATGAAGTAATGAACCTAATAAGAATTAATATGAAATCCAGTGTTTCTCAACGTGGGGCGTTCGCCCCACTCTGGGGCAATTTCAACATTTTAGGGGGGCAATGGGCTAATTTTTGTAAGTTGTTTAACTTTTCATGTTTTTTTAATATATAAAAATAAAATTCTGCAGAATAAAAAACTTATATACCATTTCCATCGTCATATTTAGTAGAAACCGGATTTAGTGTCACTAGTGATTTGTTATTAAAAAAAGAAATCGTCTGGAAATCACAAATCACGGAGACTTACGATTAAAATTAACAAAATTAGAACCTGTTTTAAAAACCCTTTGCAGCCTTTACCAAGCTCAAGGATCTCATTAATTTTTAGAGTATTTAGATTAGATTATATGGCACTATGCACCGCGACCAACTTAGGTCTTTTGTGCTGCCTAAAGTGAAACTGTGTGTAACTTTTTAAGTCATGGCAAAATAACCATATACGGACACCACTACGTGATAAAAGACTAAAAAAAAAAGACCCGTGTCTCCCAATTTTTCCCAAAGTCATCTCCTCTTTTGTTTATGGGCCGCCAAAGATTTGGAGCCTCGGTATCATTTTCGCAAAAAAGTGATCATTTTCTCAGGCTCATATCTTGCAAACCGTTCGATTTACTCTCTATGGCAAAGTTGTAGCTCTTGTCATAAAGAACAAAAATTGCGAACATATAAAATCAAAAAAACTTCACCTTCCAGATCAAAATCGCAAAAAACTAAAAAAATTCGATTTTTTTACCTTTTTTCCCGTGTTCAGGTCCATAGGTAGCAAACCGTTCAAAATTCAAGGAAACAATCAACTACAAAAATTTACCTAAGATCTCAATAAACAAATTTCTAGAAGATATAAACTTCCTAGAGATGATTCTTAACACTGTTTATGTAGCGCGCAAAAGTGAAAAATTTTTTAATTTCATTTTTTTTTCCTTTTTTCTCCTGTTCAGGTGCATAGGTAGCAAACCCAATTCAACTATTTTTACGGGCTTTTTTTAAGTATGTAGCCAAAATTTTGAAAAAACACCAAACTGGATCACATTATAGATTATATAATATTATTTTTATTCGGGTTAAGATATTATTTAGTACAATAATATCTGGTTAAAATTTGGATTCAATTGTATATAATTTAAAGAAATTATATCCAATTTCAATTCAGGTATCCACCATTTTTTCCATTATATTGTATCTGATTGACCATGAATATATTTTTACTCGGGATGTAAATATACATATTTTCCTAAAGTAACTCGGAGTGTGGATTGACATTACCTGAATAACTAAAATAACGTTACCCTTAAAATGCCGTTACCGAAATAAGTGGAAACCGTTATCCCTACAACAACCATTACCGAAATTATTGAAATATCGTTACCCCGAAATTAGCGTTTCCGAAATGAAAGAAAATGTCGTTAACTTTACCGATAACCGCGTCGAATCGGTTACCATCCATGCTTATAATCTTTATAAATTTAAAAACAATGCACAACATTCATGATTAAAATTTCAAAGACGATCTATTTGAAAACGACCGTTTTTCATCATACACCAATATAATTTCTTTTGAAATTTTAAATATGTTTCAAACAAATTTTTTCAAAATTTGGAAACACAGACAGGTTAACAATGACATATCGTCGTATGAATATTGGTGGGACCTATAGACCATTTCTGGCAAAATTGAGTTAGAAATTGTTTATATATGATTAATGTTTCCTCTTTCTAAATCTTTAATCCGTTTTTATATACCTCGTATCAATTAGGAGATATCCAGCCCCATATCGTCGTATGAATATTGGTGAGACCTATAGACCATTTCTGGCAAAATTGAGTTAGGAATTGATTATATATGATTAATGTGTCCTCTTTCTAAATCTTTAATCCGTTTTTATATACCTCGTATCAATTAGGAGATATCCAGCCCCATATGTGCTGCGTATCCCTATTTTTACAAATTTCTTAACATTGGCATGGTGTATTGACCACTTTTTGGCCAATGAGTCAAACTTTCTATAGAAAAATAAAAACATTATTCGTCAATCTTGGTTTGACACATTTGAAATAAGCAACGCATATAAAACAAAAAACAATAAAAAAGTTTAAGCATTGGTTTGCACTATGACAACCTAGTTTTATAATGGTTAAAAGAAAAAAAAAAACTTTTGACCTACTTGAAAGAAAAACAATAAAATTGTGATAAAAACGGCTTATAGGCCATATAATAAAAAAATCTTTTTTTAAAAAATTGTTAATAACTCTGGATACTCAGTACAAAAAGGCGTAAAAATTAACAATATTGTTTATAATAAATGCAGCTATAGATATAGCAAACAAAAAATAAAACCTATCTTGTAGAAATTTAATAATTTTGTTGTAAACTTTCTTAATCGATTTTCTCGTAAAAATGTTTGTGGTCGGTGCGGCTCTCCAATAATCAATTGACGATATGCCAAAAAAGTAAGTGATTTGCGAAGTGATATAGAAATAAAAACTCCGTATGAGTTGTATGGAAAATTTAACATTTCTCATTACCCATTTTCTTAGCACCATCAGCTGATTCCGGTCTATGTACTTTGTGTTTGGATCTTGTTTGTCTTTTAAAATATTTAGTTTATAATCAATTTCTTCGCCTCGTACAGAGGCTTAATTTTTTTCCCCATTCATAGAACAGCCGGATTCATGTAATTACGGATACATGTAAACATCGTACACAGGGTAAACATCGTATTTTTTTATAACATTAATGTCATAAATGGGTCGCCAACCCTGGAAAGTTGATTATACAATTTGTTGTGTATTTTTATTTGAATGTTTCAAGGATTTAAACAAAATGAAAAAAAAAATATTATTTTGACTGTTTAATATTTTATTTTATAAAATATTCTATTTTATAAATATAGGAATATTTTTCGAAAGAAATAAACGCGAAATTTGAGAAGGGGTACAGTTGTTAATTTCCATACCTGCAAATACGCTTTGTGTACTTATACACCAAATACAAACCGTATTATGAATCCCCAACGCACAGTGGGATCTATCACAACATTTTTGGAAATAATTCGACCATTTCTTACTTAGTGGTCCGATTGCAATGAAATTTGGAACAGGCAGAACTGACTTAATATCGAGCTTTATTTGAACGTTGTAAAACCCCGGGAGCGCTAGTATGACCACCCAAAATTTTTGAATATAAAATTTTGATTGCTCGAGAATTTTTTTTTTTTTGTTTCTAATCCGATTTTCACTTAACACATTTGTAAGTTTTTAGTTTTTGTTAAAATGTATGATTTTGAATTTATGATTTGCTGTAAGCAGTCCCACAATTCCCAAAAATAACTTTTTCTGCCAATGTCTACATTTAAAGCGGGGATTCGGGGAAAGACTTACCCAATAAATTAGGTATATATTGGAGTATATACAACCGCTTCCGCTACCTAATTGGAGGCGTGCACAATTTTTAATAGTAGTTTAAAGTTGATGTTTGCCTTAAAAATGTGGTAACTTTAGAAGCTTCTGGGGGAAAAAGTATATACAAATCAAATTTGGTTTTAACATAACTCGCTTTTATATAAAAAGACCTTTCAGAATAGTATGCACACTTTATATGTTGAGAAATAATATAGAGGTTAAAGACTTTGGGGAAAAAATCTCAAAAATTTGATTTTTTTTTAATTTCTACTTTAAACGAATGTAGTTTTTGAGTTGCACAAGATATTGCATTTTTTTTTTATTTAATCAAGAATTTATTTAGTTAAATAACCAATATTTAACAAAAAAAATATTTATTTAGTCAAATAACAAATATTTAACAAAAAAAAAGATATTGGCCCCGGTTTCGTCCCGCTTTTCGCAAAAAACTGGACCTGAGTCCCACCAAATTTGGAATTTCACATTTTCAATTGGGAATATCTCTGGAACTATTAGATATAATTATATAGTCTCTGCCAACAGATTACAAATTTGTTGAAAATCGAATGAGAGGCAAAAAAATGGCGAGCACTCTAAAGTTTTATATACAAAAATTTCCCTATTTTGGATGGTCATATTGCCGCTCCCGGGGGGTTTGCAAGGTCCAAAATCAAAACTTAAGCTCGATATTGCGTCACTTATATCTTATTTACAAAAATGTTGTGATATATCCCACTGTGCAACGTACTTTAAATAGTGCATTATAATAAATTTATTAAACAATCTGTCGTTGATGTCACGAGCTGTTTTGTTTATAAATAGAAAACAAAAACAAGTTTTAAAGCATATTTGAAAAATTTGTCAAGTATTATTTTTAAAATCAATTTTTGTTTACAAATTAATTTTTGTTTACAAATTATCACCTTAAAGGAAACACTATTTAATATGTTTTTAAACACACAGCAATATTTAGTCCCGTGTAAAAAAGATTATATCTCTGAATAGATCTGTTTAGATCAATTTATATCTAATTGAACCTGATTAGATAGATCTGAGATATTAGTTGAGATGAAATTGGATTTTATTGGGTATGGTGAGCAGTGTTGCCAGGTTTGCTGAGCATAAAAACGTAAAATTTTCTAGAAAAAATCGTCATCATATTTTGGAAAATCGTCAAAATAAAATATATTTGTGAGAAGAGGAATAAAGTTTTAATAAAAAATAAAATACAATAATGTAATCTACATTTCAAATGTTAACATGCTATCGATTTTTGACAAAACTCTTTGGTTTAAATTTCGAAAATCATTATATTTTACAACGATAGCCCGAATATTCATATTTATAAAATGTTTTAAGATTAAATAAATACGACTTTAAATGAAACAAATTTTACCACTTGAACTGTTACACCCATATTCATAAGTAAAAGTTAGCAGTTACTTAAACATCGCAGCCAACGAGCTGCTTACTAGAATGTATTTTTTGCTTAAGGAGCCCACACACGACACCAGCATGCATGCGCAATCAAGTGATTGTGCATGCCGATTGACCGTGTATGGAGTTGTGGTGCGATTGCACATGCCGATTGAGCAAAATCAAAAACTGTTTGATATTTTTATGATTGTACCAGCATGCATGTATCGTGTGTGCTGAAATTAGCTCAGTTTTTAAAAGTTTTCATGCAGTAAACAAGACCATGAATGCAAGAGAAAAATTATTTTGGGGAGAATTCCTCGATTTATACAAGTCAATGCCGTGTTTATGGAATATTAAAAGTTCAGAATATTGCAATTGTGATTTAAAAAGCCAATGTTATATTAAAATGGTTGAGAAATTAAAAGAATTTGATCAAGATGCCAACAGAGACAAAGTAGTATCCATGACGACCTTTCTACACAGTTTTTGTAAAGAAATGAAAACTGTACCAGCATGATGGTGTGGTGTATGCTCAAAAGCTCAATCACACAATCACTTGATTGTGCATGCATGCTGGTGTCGTGTATTGGCCCCTTTAGCAGCTTGTTAGCATAGAGTTTATTCATAATACATTTTAATATGTCAACTTAAATTCAAAAATCAACTCTAAATTTCTATGATGCCACAGTGTAATTCTATAGGTGGCCCCTTTTTTTGCAAAGCAACTCTGATGTTTGACGTTTGCAATTGTGTTTTTCCCACAAAAAAATTGTGCTTAAAATAATTAAAAAAAAAAAACATCTTAAAACTGGTAAAAGCGGAAAAATCTGATAAGAAGCTATAAAAAGATCAGTTAACTGAGAACAAGATGAAAAGGTAATACAGTACTTTTCGTTTACAGTCACATCGCTTATAGTCCATTTAGCGATATAGTCCATTTTTACACTTTTACTGTCATCTAAAATCAAATTGCATACAAAATATTTAGGATATAGTCCACTCACGATATAATCACATTTGGCTTATATGCCACTAAACTCTGGCTACTAAAAGTAAATTTATATGCAAATAATTTAAGTTATAGTCACAATACAGAAAATTTCTAATATAATTGTGAAATCTTGAATTTTTTTCGGTTTAAAATTATTTAAAAATTTAAGAGGCTAAAACGAAAATTGGAACAAGGAAACTGAGCTGAATCGTTTCAAACATCGTTTTTATATTCCAAATTTTCCACCTGTTATAATAATAAATAAATTGCATATAGTCACATTTTATGATGACTATATCACAATTTATTTATAGGCAACAAAATGGCATATAAAAAAATTAGCGATATAGTCACATTAGCGATATAGTCCACAACTTGTGTGCAACTAAGAGATGTGACTATAAGCGAAAAGTACTGTATAAGATATTTATTTTTCATCATTATTTTACATTTATGTTATTTTTAACATGTACTTACAGGATTTGTTAAATAGACTAGTTATGCCAGCTGCAGTTGGCATTTTAATATGGCTTTTTTAGCAAACGTCCTGGCTGCCTTTTCACAAATTCGGCTCATTGAAGGTTGGCTTAATTGATGAAATTCACCGCAATCTTCTTGTTCGTTGTTGCGGCCCCAACACATTGACGCTTATAGAACTTAAATATACGGTGGAATCTGTCCACCGTTCTTTTTTCCTTTCAGGTCATTCTTGACCAAATCAATTAATTTTTTACGAAATTCACTGTCAGTATAAACAAAAAATTGGTTTTTTTCTTTGTATAAAATTTAACCGCACGATTACGGGCTCTATTTAATAAAACGTCCAATGATTCTATATTATTAATCGTTCAAATAATTTAGATATTAAAAAAAATTTTTTGGGCACAAAAATGTATATTTATTTTTTATAATTCGCAGTCACTTTGACAGAAAACAGCTGTTTTTTAAACTCTTAACAACGGTTTAGAAGCTCGTTAACATGAACTTAACAACAGTATGACAAGTGTATTATGAATAGCATACTTGTTAACTCCTTGCTAACTTTTACTTATGAATATTGGTGTTAATCACTTGCATCTACATAATTCTGTAAACAACATTTAACAATAAGTCTGTTGGATTACTTTTCCAGTAAAGCTCAGTAAAAATTACTCAGTAACAAAATTACAAAGAGTAAGACAAATTTACAAAAAAGTAAGCGAACGGAAAATTTGTAAGAATTAGTTAAATAGATAATTATGAAAAAGATAAAAGTTAATTAAAATTGTCGACCAAAAAGAATTTAAAATGTTTTTTAACTTCTTCCATAGTTAATTTTTTAATATTTTTGACTTTAAATCCATAAACAATTTTAATTTAATTTAATATTTGCTTTTGTTTACTAACAATACAAGCATATTTTTCAATCATATGTTTTTTTCTTCTTACATATTTTTACCGGCAAAAATGTATCCAGTAAAAAAATGTAAGTTCTTTGGCATCAAACTGTCACTTTACTCTCTCTTTTTACCAGTTTTTACTGAGGATTTGTGTAAACGAACACCTTCCAGTAAAAACTTGTACAAATTTTTGTGTTATCGAACAAACTTAATGTGATATATTTTTTAATTATTAAATTTTGGCACTTTATTTATATTCTTAGGCCTCTTTTAACATTTTATAAATATGAATATTCGGGCTAAAAATCAGTTTCTTTCGCAAAAAAGTCCATACCTTGTTTTTTAATTTAATTTTTTTTTATTTTTATTTAAATCTAATACTAATTAAATTTTATAAAAATTTAAAAAAAAAAATTCTAAAGATATAAACACAGAAACTATATTAAGCTAACCCCATAATGAATTTATAAAAAAATAAATCCGGTTTGGATTAAGTTTTATTTAATTCTAGTATTTGTATTTTTCCAAAATTGTATTTCACATCATATTAGCAAATAAAGGTTAGATTTCGATGAAAAACAAAAAAAAAAAAATAGATCCGCCGATTTTATGAGAATGATAAATAAATAGGTCTTGCTGACATAAAGGGTCAGCCAAATAACTTTTTTTTTTTGAACTCCTGAACCAATTGGACTTTGTATGGCGTCATACCAAGGTCTTTATGCAAAATTCGTCTCAATGATGTCTCCGAAATGTTCAATTGTTGAGAACGACGGTGAATTGATGTTGATGGCGCTTTACGCACACTTTCTGCCACAGCAGCAATATTCTCGGGTGTACGCACTGTTTTTGGCTTTTCACGCTTTGGTTTATCGATGAGGATGCCAGTTTCTTTCACTTTTTTCACAAGATAACGAACATACGGACCATATTCGTTCAGCGGAAGGATAAAACTAATTATCTGTCAAATCAGACATGAGCTAAGTGTTACCATTCACGAAATAAGCACTAGTTGAAAAAAAAAAGTTAGATGGCGGACCCTTTATTAAACTATTGTAAAAAAATCGTCATTTTGGAAGCAAAAATCGTCCAATCGTCATTTAGTTATTTTGGGTATTAAATATCGTCAAAATGACGATAAATCGTCAAACCTGGCAACACTGATGGTACGCCAGATCTACTCAGACCTTATAGGATCTCAAATGCGTCTCCAATTTTGGGATCTTATTAGATCTAGTACAAATAGATTAGATATTAGTCCAGATCAAACTGTATTTAATTATATATGATGCTCAAGATTTGGTCAGATCTGATCTTTTTTACACGGGATGATAAATAAAAAATACACTGGCAGAGTATTACGTTTTAATTTTTTTGTTAATATTTTACAAAAGTTCTTATAAAATTTTTTTAAAAACTTTTCTATTTTAAAGTAGTATTTTAATTGTTTTTCTTTTGTTTTGTTTAATTACAGTCTCCAATGAGCCATCTTTTGGAGAAACCAAACATAGAGATGCCCATTAAAACAAGTGGCCAATTATCCACAACAGCTGCCGCCGCCGTCACTGCATCCACCAACGCAAATATAAGCACTAACGCCATTAATACTACAACCACAAAACTTAATGAGACTTCGATAGCCACAGAACAAACGCAAGAAAATGAAATTACAAATATTGCAGCAACGGGTAGGAAAATAATTAAATTAATTATTTAAATAAATCATCTCTTAATTAAAATTAATCATATCTTTAATAGCGGGTACATATCAGGATGTCATAGTTAGTTTGACTTCTGGTGCGGTGGCAGGAGCATTAGCAAAAACTACCATAGCTCCTTTGGATCGAACGAAAATCAATTTTCAAATCAAGTAAGTTTCATTTAAAGTGATTTGCTATGAGTATTTACAATTTTATCTTTAAAAACACTTTCAAATTTTAATGAAAATTTTAAATGATCTTGCCAAAAAAAATCCTATTACTAGGGCAAACAAAAAAAGCTCTTAAAACAATGTTTAAAGCGCTTAGAAAAAGCTCGAAAAATTGTAAAACAAGCGATTAAAATAAAGTATAAAAAACATAAAAAATTGAAATAAATTTCCCTGAAGAAGTCTCCCAATGTGGAGACGAAATATTGGAAATTAATAATTTACAATCGTTTTAGCAAAAGATCTTAAGCTCGAAGAAGAATCATATATAATAAAAGAAGATCGAAGAAGAATCATATATAATAAAAGAAGATCGAAGAAAATTAAACATATTCAAACATAAAAAAAGTTAAAAATAACTACAAATAGAATTTGTATTTAATTTGATCCTTGAACTGCATCTATCAAACAAAGGTGCAATAGAGTAATTGTTATTCGTAGGCTTCAAAGTTCAAATTGTCATATCAAAATATGTTTTGATAAACTAACAACTAACAACATTTAACATTAAACTTTCAGTTAAAAAAAAGTCATCAAAATAATGTTCGCAAAAAGCTCTTATTTTGAAAGAAAAAAGATAAATATTTTAAAAAAATAGTGAAAAACTAGCAAATATTTACAAAATAAGCTAAACTAAGCAAATATCAAAAAATAAGCTCCAACAAACATAGCGCTCATTTACTTCAAGACTGTCATAAATCAAAAAATGCAATTTTTAAATTTTATTAGTTATATCATGCTTTATATTGTGTAAAAATTTCATATTAATATCATGTATTCTTTTTGAGATAGAGGATAATATATTTTATTTTTTCTTTAAAGTGGGTACAAATAGTATATACTTCATAGAGAAACTGTGCTACTCACGGGTCTCTCGATAATTAACGAATTCGCACACAACTCTCACTAAGAGAAAAATACATTTCTATACTTTCGCTTATTTTTGGTTGCCCTAATTATTACATTCCCAAGCAGCCGCGGATCCAGGGGTAGGGAAAATGGGATTAAATATTGGGCCATATATGATATTAACTATGTGAATATATCGTTGACTTAGAAAAAATGCAATTATTGTTCATATATTGTTATTAGAAATAAACAATTAGTGTTTCTTTCAGTTATTGAAAGTTAGATTTTTAAGTCGCAGAATTTAAAACTGATTTTATTTTTAAAAAACCTTATGAGCGTTATAACCCTAAGAAGACTCGCTAATAAAAACATTAAAATTTAAAAGAGTGTTGTAATGTTCTACTATTTTACAGATAAAGGGTGGTTAAATTTCAAGGGCCGATGTTGATTTTGAATAAAACACAAACTATTTAGGAAATTATTGTAATTTTATTTTATTATGATATATTGGTATTACTCAATTATGTATGGAACAAAATATCGGCCAAATGGGCGACGCGACCACGGCGGCACACCTTCATCCGATGGTCCAAATTTTCGGTGACGCTGAGGCATAATGGATGTTCTATGCCGTTAATGTGCCGAATTATCTCATCCTTTAGCTCTTGAATTGTTGCTGGCTTATCGACGTACACCTTTTCTTTCAAATAACCCCAAAGAAAAAAGTCCAACGGTGTCAAATTACATGATCTTGGCGGCCAATTGACATCGCCATTACGTGAGATAACACGGCCATTGAATTTGTTGCGCAAAAGAGCCATTGTTTCGTTAGCTGTGTGGCAAGTGGCACCGTCCTGCTGAAACCACATATCGTCCACATCCATATCTTCCAATTCGGGCCATAAAAAGTTCGTTATCATCTCACGATAGCGAACACCATTCACAGTAACTGCCTGACCGGCCTCATTTTGGAAAAAATACGGCCCGATGATGCCGCCAGCCCATAAACCGCACCAAACAGTCACTCTTTGTGGGTGCATTGGTTTTTCGACAATCACTCTTGGATTCTCGTTCGCCCAAATGCGGCAAATCTGTTTATTGACGAATCCACTGAGGTGAAAATGTGCCTCATCACTGAAGATGATTTTCTTCGAAAATTGATCATCCACTGTTGCCATTTCTTGCCACCATTCTGCCCATTCACGACGTTTGGAATGGTCAAGAGGCTTTAGTTCTTGAGCCAATTGCACCTTGTAAGCGTGTAAATGCAAGTCTTTATGCATAATGTTCATCAACGACGAGCGTGAGAGGTGCAATTGTTGGGCACGACGACGAGTTGAGGTGGACGGCTCTTCAGCCACACTATCGCGAACAGCAGCAATATTTTCTGCAGTACGAGCTGTACGAGCATGCACTGGTGTTCTCACATCTTCTACAGACCCGGTTTGCTCGAATTTTTCCACGATTTTTGCGATTGTACGCACATTTGGACGATCAAATTGACCAAAAAAATCACGAAGTGCACGATATGCATTTTGATTTGAACGCCCATTTTCATAATAAGTCTGGATAACTTTAACACGTTGTTGGATTGTGTATCTCTCCATGGTTCAAATTGAGTAAGTCTGAAATAGAGAAATGTCAAATAAAATTCGGAAAAAAACTTGGCGTTTAGGTGTGGTTCACATTCAACATCGGCCCTTACAATTTAACCACCCTTTATAATTAAATAAAATATTCAGTATATTGTAGCATCATTTATGGAAACGAAGATAATAGGAAGTTTAAAGGGAAGTTACACAGAAAAGTTAATCTACTATAAATGGGATTAACTGCTTACGCCAGCACTAAACATGGCGATTTAACCGTCTTTTTAATCTTTTTGATTAAAAGTTAATTAAAAATTTCATTTGCTTACTATTTCTAATATGGAATTTACACAGAAAAGATAATCTACTTGATTAACGATAATTCACCTTTTTAGTCTTCCACGTTTCCATACACATTTTTCGACAGTTAAAAGTTTAACTTGACAGCTAAAAGGTTAACTTTGTCAGTCCAAAATATCAAGGTGGCAACGATAGCGATCCGGCATAAGAGGAACAAGGAAAATATCTGCATTATCAAAAATTGTTTACATTTTATTACGGCAGCGTCTTCAACGTTAATTTGTATATGATCTTTTATAAGACTTTGTATGTATGTTTTTTAGCGATGCCAACCGAAATTATATTAAAATGCAGAGTTGCAGATAATTAGTAGTATTAATACAGAGTTGTTTAGGAATAGTAAGCAGAGAAAAAGTTGCATTAACTGTTAATCAAAAAGATTACAAAATTATTTAATCGACTTGTTTAGTGCTTGATTAAGCAGTTAATCCCATTTGTAGTAGATTAACTTTTCTGTGTAAATTACTTATAAAGGAAGATTTTTTATTTGGATTAAATTTTCTGTATACAGTGGGTTTAAACGATTAATTTTGTCAGTTTAAAACACCAATGTGTTGCTCATAGCGCTCCGGCATAAAATGAATAAGGGCGATGTCGGCGTTAGAAAAATGTTGTCGACAGAGTCTTAACGTTAATTTGTATCTGCAGGTTTTTTCGTGTTGCCAATAGAAATTATATCAAAACACAGAGTTGCACCGAATTAGTAGTATGAATACAGAGTCGTAAAGAAAGAGTAACCAGATGAAAAGATGGATTAACTGTAAATCAAAAAAATAATTGTTAAATCAACTTGTTTAGCGTTTGATTTAGCAGTTAATCCTGTTATTATTGGATTAAATTTACTGTGTAAATTGGGTATTAAACGGATTTTGTAAAAAATAAATTAATCATAGAGCAATTCCATATGAAAGCGATCACCTTTTGGACGACCCCTCTCCGATTTTAAAATAAATAGTCTCAATCGATTGCCCAGCAAAAAATAATGTACCTACATATTTTTTTTTTTTATAGTGACTGGTTTAGTGGTGGTGTGCACCACTATCATGTGACAAAATTGAAGAATTCTTCATAAGGGACCTCATTGACCTACTAAAGCGATCGCAACGAGTGATAGCTCGTTGGAAAGGTATTGAATCAGGCTTTAATTGAAAAATAAAATTTTCCTAATTTTTCTCAGAAATTTACCTTTTTTCCCATGAAAATTAAATTTTCCCATGAAAATTAAATTTTCCGATTTTCCGATTTTCCACAGAAGCTCCTAAATTTTCCGGCTAATTTTATTTGTTTTGGATTCCTTATAATTTTTGCTTTAAGAATCAGCAATAAAAAAATGGGCCCCGACTCCTTGTTTGGACAGGAGAAGAGCATTTAAGAGACCACCTTGTTCTCATTGTTTTTATATTTTTTATAATTGAATTATTTTTAATTATTTAACAATGAGGTCCCTTATGAAGAATTCTTCAATTTTGTCACATGAAAGTGGTGCACACCACCACTAAACCAGTCACTATAGAGCAATTCCATATGACATGTGACAAAATTGAAGAATTCTTCATAAGGGACCTCATTGAAAGTTGTTTTAAAAAAACTACTAAAGCGATCGCAACGAGTGATAGCTCGTTGGAAAGGTATTGAATCAGGCTTTAATTGAAAAATAAAATTTTCCTAATTTTTCTTGTTAAATAATTAAAAATAATTCAATTATAAAAAATATAAAAACAATGAGAACAAGGTGGTCTCTTAAATGCTCTTCTCCTGTCCAAACAAGGAGTCGGGGCCCATTTTTTTATGGCTGATTCTTAAAGCAAAAATTATGAGGAATCCAAAAAAAATAAAATTAGCCGGAAAATTTAGGAGCTTCTGTGGAAAATCGGAAAATTTAATTTTCATGGGAAATTTTAATTTTCATGGGAAAAAAGGTAAATTTCTGAGAAAAATTAGGAAAATTTTATTTTTCAATTAAAGCCTGATTCAAAACAACTTTCAATGAGGTCCCTTATGAAGAATTCTTCAATTTTGTCACATGACAGTGGTGCACACCACCACTAAACCAGTCACTATAAAAAAAAAAAAAAATATGTAGGTACATTATTTTTTGCTGGGCAATCGATTGAGACTATTTATTTTAAAATCGGAGAGGGACCGTCCAAAAATTTGCCAATTTTGATCGTTTTCATATGGAATTGCTCCATAATCTAGTAGATTGTAAACGCAATACGCTATTCAAAATAAAAATTTTAATCTGGTTGATTATTTTTTTTTTTTTTTTTTTTTTTTTATAATTTAACCAATACTCAGGGGATGCCCCCTACTCATGCAGTGCATTGTATTGATCAGGAAAATAAGGTATGGGAAGGAGGAAAGAGGGAGTAGTGTTTGTGGATATTTGATTTAAATTTTTCTAAATTGTAAGTAACAGGGAAGACTTCTGCGGGAAGTTTGTTCCACATACGAATCGTTCGACTAAAAAACGAATTTTCTCTGTAATGCGTTGTGCGAAACACAGGACAATCAACTACAAACGGATGTGCTCTACTAGATAAGCGAGTATTACGAATAAAACCCGGGCTCGTGGAATAAGTTCACTTATCTCAGATGAGCATCTCCCATGGTAATATCGATAGAAAAGTGTCACACAACCCACATTCCGACGATGCTCCAATGAATCAATAGAGTTGGATACACTACTGTCATTGATAAGCTTCACCGCCCTCCCCTGAACACGGTCCAGAAGCTTCAGAATAGACAGTGGAGCCCCTGCCCATATATGAGAGTTGTATTCCATTTTTGGCCGGATATAGCTGGTATAAATAGTAAGGAGATCGGATGGAGTGAAGTAAGTCTTGCACCGTTTTAGAAAACCGAGACACTTGAATGCCTCTTTCGACACTTGAAATACGTGCTTATTCCAACGGACATCACATTGTATTCTCATGCCCAGAACATCAAGAGTATCCGATTCCTCAATACCTATACCATCCATAGTTACAGATGACAATGTCAATTCCACAGCCCGTCTGTGGGTTAACATACAACATTGGGTCTTGCGTGCATTAAAATCGACCTTATTCGCGCGACCCCACTCGGAGATTGTAGAAAGGTCTTGATTGAGTGTGTCATTCATGTTCTGCCGCATGCCCTCTATCTCCAAAGAGCTTGGCCTGTGATCGAATGAAAATGAATGACAAATGTTGCTGTCATCTGCAAAAGAGTAGATAGGGTTGATGGTCTGACCAAGAAGGTCATTAATAAAAATAAGAAAAAGGGTAGGAGAAAAATAAAATTTTCCTAATTTTTCTCAGAAATTTACCTTTTTTCCCATGAAAATTAAATTTTCCCATGAAAATTAAATTTTCCGATTTTCCGATTTTCCACAGAAGCTCCTAAATTTTCCGGCTAATTTTATTTTTTTTGGATTCCTTATAATTTTTGCTTTAAGAATCAGCAATAAAAAAATGGGCCCCGACTCCTTGTTTGGACAGGAGAAGAGCATTTAAGAGACCACCTTGTTCTCATTGTTTTTATATTTTTTATAATTGAATTATTTTTAATTATTTAACAATGAGGTCCCTTATGAAGAATTCTTCAATTTTGTCACATGAAAGTGGTGCACACCACCACTAAACCAGTCACTATAGAGCAATTCCATATGACATGTGACAAAATTGAAGAATTCTTCATAAGGGACCTCATTGAAAGTTGTTTTAAAAAAACTACTAAAGCGATCGCAACGAGTGATAGCTCGTTGGAAAGGTATTGAATCAGGCTTTAATTGAAAAATAAAATTTTCCTAATTTTTCTTGTTAAATAATTAAAAATAATTCAATTATAAAAAATATAAAAACAATGAGAACAAGGTGGTCTCTTAAATGCTCTTCTCCTGTCCAAACAAGGAGTCGGGGCCCATTTTTTTATGGCTGATTCTTAAAGCAAAAATTATGAGGAATCCAAAAAAAATAAAATTAGCCGGAAAATTTAGGAGCTTCTGTGGAAAATCGGAAAATTTAATTTTCATGGGAAAAAAGGTAAATTTCTGAGAAAAATTAGGAAAATTTTATTTTTCAATTAAAGCCTGATTCAAAACAACTTTCAATGAGGTCCCTTATGAAGAATTCTTCAATTTTGTCACATGACAGTGGTGCACACCACCACTAAACCAGTCACTATAAAAAAAAAAAAAATATGTAGGTACATTATTTTTTGCTGGGCAATCGATTGAGACTATTTATTTTAAAATCGGAGAGGGACCGTCCAAAAATTTGCCAATTTTGATCGTTTTCATATGGAATTGCTCCATAATCTAGTAGATTGTAAACGCAATACGCTATTCAAAATAAAAATTTTAATCTGGTTGATTATAAATGTAAATGCGCGTATAATCTTTATTTTTTTCAGCAATACCGTAAGATATACCTTGAAAGGTGCCATCGATTTCCTTAAACAATCTCACGCCAAAGAGGGTACTCTAGCATTATGGCGCGGAAATTCCGCTACAATGGCTCGCATAGTGCCTTATGCTGCCATACAATTTACTGCCCACGAACAATGGAGAAAAATCTTACAAGTGGATAAAGATGGTACAGAGTAGGTTCATATAAAATTGAAATTTATTAAAAAAAAAAAAAACAAAATAAAAAAGAAATAAGATTTTGAATTAAAACTCTTTAATCTTTTTCTATAAATAGTACCAAAATAAGACGCTTTGTGGCCGGTTCTCTGGCAGGCATAACCTCACAATCACTGACTTATCCATTGGATTTAGCAAGAGCACGTATGGCTGTTACAGATAAATATACTGGTTATAGGTACGATTCATATGGGTTTTCTTTTTTTATGTTGAAATTTATAAATGATTTTGGTTGTTTTCATTATTACAGAACTCTGCGTAGCGTTTTTGTTAAGATATGGGTTGAGGAAGGTCCACGCACATTATACAGAGGTTATTTTCCTACAATTTTAGGTGTTATACCATACGCTGGAACATCATTTTTCACTTATGAAACTTTAAAACGTGAATATGCGGGTAAGTGTAAGAATAGGAAATAAATTTGAAAATGTCACCGCAAAATTTAAGAAATTTAATTATAATTCTGTTTTTCTTTATAGTAATGACTGGCAATACTAATAAACCAAATACTCTAGTCTCGTTGGCATTTGGCGCTGTAGCTGGTGCTGTAGGACAAACATCAAGTTATCCGTTAGATATTGTACGAAGGCGTATGCAAACAATGGGCGTAACCAAAGATGGAGTTTATAAATATACCAACCTTTTTACAACCTTAAAAACGATATACAGGTAAAGCAATCCGGAACTATGCCTTAACCTAAAACTATATATTAATCGCTGCATTTTGTCTATTCATTTACAGAGAGGAAGGCATTAAAAATGGTTTTTATAAAGGTTTAAGTATGAATTGGATTAAAGGACCTATAGCTGTGGGCATTAGTTTTTCAACATATGATTTGATTAAGGAACTCTTACGTGAATTATTTCATTTAAAACGTGGCCGAAGCTTGACTACAGTTACAAATTAGTTTATTTTTCTATGTTAATATACTATAATTTGTTGTTATCTATTTTTTTAAAATCTTTTTCAAAAAACAAAAAAAAACTTTATTTCAACTAATTGTATTTTGTATTTTTTTTTTTAATTTAAGCCCTTAACCAAAAATTAAAAACTATAAGTAAAATTGTAATGATTTTGAAAATCTAAAACAAATTTTTATTTTTATTTAGAGTTTAGAACTTATTTTGCGATTTTTTTTTCTTAAGTTTTAGTAGTAATAATTTAGTTTAATTCAGGGACCGTAAATAATGATTATTGTTCGTTTTTTTAAATCAAAAAATCAATCACTTAGAACAAACATAAAAAAAATTTATTGCACCATTATTATTATTTTTTGACAATCTTTGCATATCCGTCATGATTTTTAAATTTCTGATTTTTAAAGTTTTCTTCAATGGTAATGATTATTTTTGAGTAATAATAAAAAAAAATCAGCCATAATCATTATTTTTGAGCAAAAAAAAAAAAACTCAAATATAATCATTATTTATGATTTTTATTTTTTTCGCTCAAAATAAAACTCACTTTCATTGCCCAACTCGTGGTAATATGCCAAAAATTTGGTTATAGCCCTAATATGCATATATACTGGGCATTAAGAATAGTAAAGCTGGTATGTAAATCTATACCCAATTTAAAAAAAAATAAAAAAATCAATGTCACGAAGACTGCAAGCTGCTATAATTCAAATTGAAAGCAAACTAATACTAAATTTTTTCCATATCCTTTTAACATTTTACGAATATTTAGTCTTTTTATAGATTAATGTTTAAATTGGGTACGAGTCAAATACTATTACTAACTCGGTCAATTATAAGGAATATTCCAAAGTGAGCACAATATTAAAATTATTAAAATTTATAAAAATAATAAATATTAATAATAATAATAAATTACCGCAACCATTGCTTGATGTTGCAAATCGTTGGAACTCAACATATCATATGTTTAACACATTCCAAAAGTTCGAGGATTTTTGTGAAATTCACCTTAAAAATTCTATGAAAGTGAGTTTTATTTTGAGCGAAAAAAATAAAAATTATAAATAATGATTATTTTTGAGTTGTATTTTTTTTTTTTTTGCTCAAAAATAATGATTATGGCTGATTTTTATTAATATTACTCAAAAATAATCATTACCATTGAAGAAAATCCTTAAAACTCATAATATAATCATTATTGTGTAATTTTTATTATAAAACTCATAATGATTACGGTCCCTGGTTTAATTTAAAAAGCCTTTGGTTCCTGTTCATTTTAATTGTTATTTTCGGCACACATTAGGCGACATTTGTTAACGCGACTAAAGACAAAAATGAAAAAATATCCACCAAAATACCTTTTGTCTTTGGTCACTACATGCCAAAAATCGCCTAATGTGTTTATAGCTTTATAATTTTTAAATTATTTTTTTTTTTTATAACGCACAATATAAGACAATAATGAAAAAAAGAATATTTAATAATATACAACTGATTTAAAATACAATTGTGAGTATTTGTTTTTAGAAAAAAGAAAAAAAAAACTACTAATTTTTAATGTTTATCATGAATTTATACAAATTTATAAATAATTATGAAAAACTAACAACTAATGGCTATTTGTAGTTGTGTTTTTTTTTTTTATTTTAACAAAAGCAAAATAAATTTAGACTTTAATTACAAAAAATTTCATACTAAATACTATTACTTCGTATATACAAAAATTTGTCTATTATATAATTGTGATTGATATAATGACTTTTTCTATTAATTAATTTATAAAAATGTGTATATTATATAATATTTATGAACAAATGTTTAAATTGTAAATAAAGAAATTATGTTGTTACGAATGCTTTAGTTTGTATTAAAAATATTTTTCTTTTTTTGTGGTCAATTATAACAACATTTAGACTCGATTGATTGTTGAATGTCCAGTTAAAGTTTAAATTATATGGGAAAGAACAGCAGACGTGTCAATTAAAGTTCCAGTTGGTAGCTAACGGGACATTGTGTAAATGAGGCTTAGTAGTCTTGTTTTAAAGAACGACACAGGAGCAACCATTTTTAAGTAAAATGTTAGGTCTGTTCCACATTGTTATCGCGTATTACCAAAAGCAACAATAGTTTAGGTACAATTTTGACAACCCAGGTGAAAATGTCCATATATGATCATATATTGCCATATATGGTTTCATGTATGAGCATATATGGTTCCATATATGGGCATATATGAACATATATGTAATGTATGGGAGCATATATAGGTAAACACATTCAAATGAAAAGTTAATATATGGATATGAATGACACCATATATGATAATACATGATAATATATTGCATATATTGGTTCATATATTGGTTCATATATGCCATATATCTCCATATATGAATTCATATATTATTCCATATATGGTTAATATGTTTTAATTTTTGATCAGATATGACCGTATACGAGGATGAAATTTTTTTATTTTTAACCCTTATTCTGCCTGTCTACGAATTCTTGACAAAAATATATAAATTAATGTTTTATTGATTTAAAAAGAAATTTGAGTTGAAAATTGATGAAATTGGTCCATCAACTGATATTATCACGCTAAATATACCATTGGTAAAATTTGAAGGCGAACGCAGCCCCTTTCCGGGGGAGGGGTTCAAGTTGGAATATTGTTTTGCGATTTTATCCAAAAGTTGTGAATGAGTCGGAACGATTTATGCACCATCGGAAAGGTATAATATGTCCCCATTCTTTAACCCATTAAAAGCTATCTTAAAATTTTGTATTTTTTCCTCTTTTTATATAAAAAAACTCGCAACTTATAAAACTTCCACGTTTACGTTTAACCAAGTTTATAGATTCACAGGGTCATATTATACCTTAAATGAAAGCTCAATATCTTGTTTAAAATTTACTGGCCTCAAAACTTACCTATAATACAGATAATTTTTAAAATAAATAAAAAAGACAGGAAAATTTAAAAAAATACCAAATGTTAAACTGACTCGTAATGGGTTAATGAATGGGGACATATTACTCTTTGGAAAGATATTTAAAACACCTTTCCGATGATGCCTAAATGATGCGGATCCATTCACAACTTTTGTATAAAATCGCAAAAAAAAAATTCAAATTTGAAAAAATTTGAAAAAAAAAACTAAAATAAGCTCTTTTATATACGAGAATATAGGAAAAGTAATAATATATGACAAAATATGAACATTCAAATATGACCATATATGAACATTCATATATATCCATATATAAGCATATATGTCCACATACCCTCAAATTTCGGATCCGAACATATATGTATTCATATATGAACTCATATATGTGGCCATATATGACAATATATGAACTTTTTCACCTGGGAATAAAAACGTTTTTTTTTTTTTTGTAAAATGTGGCCATAGACTAATGTGGCTCCAGCACTAACGAATGAGAAACGAATGGCAACTCCTTGTTTCGTTAAACTATCTATTATTTCCTTTTGCTGGCAATAAAAAAGATGAAGCGTTAAATTTTTCCACAATTCATATATTCGCCTATGTGCTGGATATCGAGTCGTTTTCAAAAAGCAAACTTTTTTTGAAAACGAGTCATGTAGAAATTGGTGTTCCTAAAAACGTTCGTTTTGGTATATTCGAAGTTTTGTTCGAAAAAAAATTTTAAATTTCAAAAGCTTGTAAACATAATTTTGTATCAAAAAAGGAAAAAAAAAGCTGTAAACAAAAAAATTATACAAAAAATGACCGGTGTTTTTGTTTTAAGTTATGTTTATTTACGGCGGCGTGAAATGGACCAACAAAAAATAAAAAGAAGTTGCATAAGGGATGCAAAAATGCAAAAAAAAAACTTAACCTATTGAAGTTTGTGAACTAACTCTGGATTTTTCGAACATCATTATAAAAGAAGAAGACTAAGTAAATTTGCGATTTGCAAAATAAGTGTTATTTTCTAGAAATATTTTTTTTAAGACAGTTTTTTAATAAAAGTTAATAATAAATTATTTAAGTGCATGATAAAAAAATAATTTACATTGTTCATGCTCAGTTCTAAGTGTTTTTGTAATTGTTAGACTAAAACTTTGTTTTAAAATATGCATTTTATTTCATTGCCACAGATTTATGTATAAATATATGAAATATTAAGAGATTTTTAAAAGTCTTGTTTTAAATTGAAGAAACTATTAAAAGATTGCTTTTTGACTTAAAATAAATAAAAAACATTTCAAATTTTTAATACTAAGTGTTGTTTTCAATATTTAACAAACCTTTCTAAGAAAAAATACACATTCTATTTACTTTCGACAAGGTACAACTGCTTGATTTAAAACGAGCAAAAAAATTGCGATATCGTAATCTGGCACACCTAATCTTGAAACTCGTTTTACTTATGCGGTTTCGATACACGATTAATTGATATTTATTCGTAATAGCTTTGTTCGGCTTACGGTACCGCTGGTACCCAATTTTACCATAAAGCTTTTCTGTTGTCAAATTTGTGTATAAGTTGTTGATGTTTTGGTTAAATTGGGGTTCCCGCGGTAACGACGACGAACAGGCCTAATATATTAACTCATATTTTAATAGTATGGCAACTCTTGACACTAATTTTGGGTAGATATGGTTGAAAAGAGTGAATTGCCCCTTAAGTTTGATTCTCTTTTGAAAATGAAATTTCTGATCATCAATACTGGGAAATAGTAGATATGGGTGGACGGAGGTGGATTACGTGTAAATCAAGGCTTAAGTACAATATTATGTACACTCATAACAGTTTTACAGTAGAATCTACTGAAAATGACAGAAAAACAACTGTAAATTCAGTTAAAAATGCAATTTTCGTTAATAAAACTAAAGATGCATTTGTTTTTAACTGTTGGAAAGCAACTAACAAATAAAGTAAAAACATCTTACAATGTAGTAAAAACAACTGACATTCTTTTACTACAAACTTATTGAAACAACTGTAAAAATGATTAATAACTACTGTTTTGAGCAGTTTTTTTTTTTGGTTATCTCAGGTGAAAATGTTCATATATTGTCATAAATGGCACATATATGAGTTCATATTTGAATCCATGTATGTTCGGATCCGAAATTTGAGGGCATATATGAATGTTCATATATGGGCATATATGAATGTTCATATATGGGCATATATGAATGTTCATATATGGGCATATATGAATGTTCATATATGGCATATATGAATGTTCATATATGGCATATATGAATGTTCATATATGGTCATTAGGGTGGGGCGATTTGAACATCTTAATGGGCGCTTCGCGTTTCTGATTCTTTTGATTATACTGAGCAAAAAAGTCCACTAGAATAACAATGTGTGGGATGGACATATCTCAGGAAGTAGGAGGAGCTTTTCCAAGATTATGGTATCAATCTCTTCTTTGGAAGATTCTCTAGCAGATTAATGCATCAATCATATTTGTGGGTGGGGTTTAAGGGGTTAATTTTTAATTTCAAAATAGGGCTTTTTTGCCGTATTTTGTGAAAGTAACAATGTGTGGGATGGACATATCTCAGGAAGTAGGAGGAGCTTATCCAAGATTATGGTATCAATCTCTTGTTTGGAAGATTCTCTAGCAGATTAATGCATCAATCATATTTGTGGGTGGGGTTTAATTTTTAATTTCAAAATAGGCCCTTTTAGCCGTATTTTGTGAAAGTAACTCTGTCCCTTTGCACTTTCACAAGGCCAAAACTGCCTGAAGGAGCGTTCCAATGCTTTTGCGATGTACTAGAGAGTTCTTAACTAGAGAGTTCTTAACTACAATTTTTGTCTTATTATTGGATGGAAAATCTCAATGGTTTGGCTGTTATAGGCCAAAATATCCAAAAAAAACGTGACAAGTCTGAGAAAAAACTGCAACTGGAAGCTCGATTTTCACCGTAGACGTATGGTCTAGTGGACTTTTTTGCTCAGTACAATTCCAAGAATCAGAAACGCGAAGCGCCCATTAAGATTTTTTTCCTTCCATACTAATCGCCCCACCCTAATGGTCATATATTATTACTTTTCCCTACATGCTCGCATAAAAAATGAATACATTTTATACTTCGATTCTGATTTCGAAATCCTATCACAGGCTTTGAAACTTTATTTCTATCAAAAAGCTTCAAAGCGAAATTTTTAAGAAAATACAATTTGAGGAAATTGTAATGAAAATTAATAACAGTATGGACAATGGAAAATCAACTTGTTCCAAAAACAAAAATAAATAAAATTCTATGATTTGGAAAATGAACCAAAGCCAACCGACAAAAGAAGTCCTTTGGTAAGAATACTTAGGAATTTTATAAAAAAAACTTTACCTTAAATGCTTGTGTTTAATAGTTACAAAGGTTCCACTAAAAACATTGGAAAGGTGGGAACGCAATAAAAAAAGCTTGTTGATTCCGATGATGACAATTCATTGTCGATGGTAATGAAGAGATTGATGATGATGCCAATTCGGATACTAATGGAGGTGAATGTTTAGATAAATATGAATATTCAGGTTCAGATAGTGATTCATGGTTCAGGTTCATGATAGTGATTGACCAACTCTTTTTGGTCAAAAAGCGGAGCTCGGCAAGCGAAAAATCGGGAGTTTTAAAATTTATTGTTTTAAAATTCGTATTTTAATAAATTCGTAATTTTTTAGTTTGAATCGCTCAAATATTACTTCAAAAATTGATATTTTCTTTTAATTATAAAAAAACTCACTTTTGGCACAACAAATGAATACATTTTATACTTCGATTCTAATTTCGAAATCGTATCACCGGCTCTGAACATTTATTTCTATCCAAACGCTCAAAAATTTGTAATATGTTGAACGTTTTTAAATAATATTATTTTTTATAAAAATTACATTGAAAAGCGGTATAATCCCGCCAAAAGCGGGATTGTAAGTCAGGCCAAATACTACCGCTTCAGGATTAAGCACATCAAATGCGACTAATATTACTTTAGATTCAAGTGAGATATCTCATATAAACCCAAACACCTTCCATGCCTTGTATGCAAATAGTAAAATGCGTAATTTGCAACAAACTACGTAAAGAGCTCAATTAAACCTTATAAATTCTATATTATAACTAAAATAAAACGTTTATCTTATTAACTCATTCTCTACTGTTGTCTCTATTAATTATATAAACTTTAAAATCTATTTTCTTTTAAATATTTTTGTCAGGAATTCGTACAGCGGCGAGAAGGGCATAAAAATCAAAAAAAATCGTATTCATACATGGTCATTTCTGATAAGTTAAAACATATTGCCCATTATTATATGGAGATATATGGCAATTATGAACCAATATATGACATATATTATCACATATGGTGTCATACATATCCATATATGAACTTTTTCTTTGCACGTATTTACCCATATATGATTCCATACATTACATATATGTTCATATATGCCCATACATGAAACCATATATGCCAATATATGAAGTTTTTCAAATGGGAAGAAAATTTTTTTTTTCCAAAATTTTAGTTTTGTTGAAAGAATAAACAAATCTTTTTATTTAAATATTGAGGAATTCATAATACTCTTCGTATTTGGTGTATATGTACAAAAAGCGTATTTGTAGGTTAGGAAAATAAAATTTGTTGCCCCATTTTTAATATAATTCGTTCGTTTATTATAAACAATCAAAACAATTATTTTTTTCTAATTTTTTTTTAAATGTTTGAAATATTTCAAATAAAAATACTAGAGTTGTGTAGTTCGTGAACGACGATCTAGTTCAAACGAAGTAGTCTTTACTTAAAACTAGTGAGCTAGTTCGCAATCTTCAGCTCTTTTAGGTGTGTGTTTTTTTTTTGCTGTTTTCGTTCTCTTTTTTTTTTGGTGTTTAAGCAGTGTTACCATATTGCCAGTTTTAACTGTTTTTTAGAGTTTTTTAGGATGCGTTACAGTTTTCCAGTTTTTCATGAAAAAAAACAGTTTTTGTTTAATTTCACCCTTTTTTTCCAGTTTTTCCAGTTTTTAACAGTTTACCTGCTCGATTTACTTTCTTTTATTTGAATTTGTAAATTTAATATAAAAGTTGCACAAAATGTTTCAATAAAAAATAATACTACACATTGAATGCAATGCATTTTAATTCCCTTTTTAGCATTTGTTTGTGTTAAAATTTTGTGTGGAATCAAACTAAATGAAAATCAAATTTAATCAAAAAATGTATAACTGATATTTTTATGTAATTAAGTAAGATCTCAAAATGTGATGAATTATTTTGTTTTTTTATGATTTTGTAGTTATTTTTTGCTATATGTTAAATAATTAATATAAATATGTTTTTTTATATTATATTTTTTTTTTTTTTTACTTTAAACAAGTACACATAAAAAAAAACATATTATTCCTATTGTTAATTAAAATGTAGTTTTATAACAGAGCACAACTTGTGATCTGTAACAACATAAATTTGAAAATATTTTTTTTTTGTTAGTATAATTAAAAGTTAGTCCACAAAAAAAAATATTTTTTTCTGTGGATATAAATATGTTATGTGTTTAATGTTTTTTATGTTGTTTTATGTTTAAATTAAATGCAATTGAATTCAAAATGCACATATTAACTGTTTTTCCTACTGTTTTTTATTAAAAGAAAAAAAACAGTTTTTTCTTAAAAAAACAGTTTTTTCTTACAGTTTTTTGAAAAAAATACATGGCAACACTGTGTTTAAGTAATATTTCTTTTCTTTGTGTTGCTTTTGAGTATAATGTTTTTTTTTCAATGTTGCCAGCTCAATTTTTTTTAATGCTAAAAAGAAGTGTCTAATATGAGTAATTCGCTTAAAGATTATCAAACAAACGATCTAACGAACGATTGAATGAAATTGTCAAAGATCTTTAAATCAGTTGAACTAGAAAGATCGCTCACTCAAACGAACTAGATTGCTAAAGTCTAAAAAAAAACAAAACAAAACTTTTCAGGGTTGACAAAACATTTATGACACTGATGTTATAAAAAAACAATGTTTACACTTTGTATAAATATATTCGATGCAGGTATGGGTAACGGTAACGCTATTTTCTTTTATTTCGGTAACGGTATTTTATGGGTGTCGATGTTTCTGTTATTTTGGTAACAGGTTTTTAGCGGTAACGGTATTTCACTTATTTCGGTAACGGTATTTAAGCGGTAAAGGTATTTCAATTATATCGGTGACGGTATTGAAATATCGTTATCCGTAAAATACCGTTACCGATATAATTAAAACACCAATATTCTTAAAATACCATTAACTAAAATAACGTTATCGCTAAAATACCGTTAGCGAAATAACTGTAAAACCGTTATCCTTAAAATTACGTTACCGAAATAACTCAAATACCGTTACCGAAATAAGTGAAATGCGTTACCGATAAAATACCGTTACCAAAATAAATGAAATATCGTTATCACCGAAATAAGCGAAAATACGTTACCCGCATCGAATCGGTTATCATTAATGGATTAAAGCAAAAGAAAATTATAGTTTCCTGTGCTTGTTTAAACATTTTTTCAACTGCTTGATTACAAGAATGAGTTAAAAAAGTTTTTTCACTTGCAATATTATTGCACAACTTTTCGTTGTTGTTCTTTTTGCTGTTTCCATATGTAGTAACAGATGAAAGAACACAATCGGTCTATTGCGCAATAATATAGCTTGTGTATGGGTACATTTTGCAATACTATTATGATAAAATTCTGAAAACCTGGCAACTCTTTAAGTTGGTAATATTGTAAAATTAACAGTTATTTTTCAATAGACATGAAAATTTGTGTTTTTTTTTAATTTAGTGCAATAAAATATCATAATAGTGCTCAAAAAACATATCCTTACTTGAAATAAATAAAAAAAAACTAATTGTTAACAACTTTTGGCATTTATTTAACATTTTCTAAAGTGGCCTTTTCTCCAACCTTAGCATCATGAGCCTTTAAAAGTTCGGGCGTGGGTTCATCCTGTTCAGCAGCCAACTTTATAAATTATAACAAAATTAAAAAAAAAAAATGAATTTTTAGAAAAACAATGAAAAATAGTGTTAATTGTGTACCTTATAAGATTCTGCTATGGCATCATCTCTATTTGTTCTCCATTTATATTGCCAATATCGAACCTCTTCCATTGAAGTGCCGGAAAGCTTCATAATCAATAAAGAGGCAGCACCACCTACGCCACCGAGAAAGCCACCAATAATACCACCAGCAGTCATACCTCTTAAACCCATATTGAATTTATATAAAGCCCCACTTAAAGTACCAGCTGCCAAATACTCATAAATGGAAGATTTTTCCCTATACACAGATACCAAAGTAATAACGCCGCTGCAACAAAAACATATATACAAGGTTAGTAAACAATCTGTTTTATTATAAAACTTTTTCCCTAAAACTTACTAATACGAGGTGGTAAATAGTGCTACACGCCAACCCCATTTAAAACCACCTTTAGCAAAATTCATTGTAAATTGATCTTGAAGTTTTCTCTGAAACACAGAAATAACATTTTTAGAAACATTAAAAGATTCTTTAATTTACAGTCAAATATCTTACTTTTGCATCAAGATGTGATTGAAAAGCTGTTGCTTGATTATTTTCCATAAAATTCATATAGGCTTGACGTGATTGTATAATACCGCCATAGATGGCACCCACTAGAAAACCTAAAAAGCCGGCTTGATATATAGAATTTAATTCAGCTGATATTGAACCAAATTCACTAAAATTATAAATTTTTTTATTAAAAATTCCAAAAAAGTTTAATTTCAAAACTTACTCAACTTGAAATACTTCTTTTACCCTTTCCCAGCCCGTTTCATTTGATGGTGGTCGTTGTACAAACGATTGATAGGTTTTGGTTTCCTTGGATACTTTGTCATGTTCATCTGAGTGTAGTGGTAATATACCAGCTATTAACCATTTTCCTCTGCCTCGTAAAAAATTCATTTTAATTGAATATTTCCAAGGAAAAATTCCGTAAACACGCTGAGTTATAGGAGGAAAATAAATAAAAAAGGAATGACCAAGAATTCAGCATCAGCTGTTTTTACCAGCTGCTTTGTAATACCAGTGTTGGGCAAATATGGAGTGGTACTTATTTATTTTTGAAACTTGTATGGTTCTGTTCCCATACTTTATTTATCGCGGTAACTCAAACAAAACCGAAACATCCCAACAAATTTTTTAAACTTTTAACTTTATTACAAGATTATTTATTTTTTGAAATCAATGAAACTATTCTATTGAACTAATACTAAAATCAGAACCTTTTTTCTTAACATTAAAAAAGAAAAATATTACAATAGGAAAAGCAACTAAGTATACTACTAATAAAAATTGTTCGATTCATCCAACGAACAAAAAGAAAATTCGAACGAACAATTTAAAAACATTATTTTCGAATAACGATTATTTTTTTTTAAGAGAAGCAACACTCAGGAAATTCTTCCTATTAATTAATGTGTTGCTTTTTTTTGGAAAGGGGATAGTGGAGAGATGAAAGGTGGTGAAAGATGAAGGGCTTCAAACATGGCAACACTGTAATTGCGCGAGTATATAAGTCCTAGAACAGTTGTTGCTCGCCACCTGATGTAGAGTTGGCGAATTTATTGAAGCTTTTTGTTTCATAGCCCTGATTCATTATTTTACTTCGGTGGGGTTAAGTGCTATGGGAACACCGAAGGTGGGTGTAGCGATACATACATATAAGTGATAGAAAACTCATAAATAGTAAATTTTGACGATTTATCGAATAAAACGAATAGTTTAAAAAAACTTCGGGTTCTGATGAGATCTTTAGCCAGATCGATATACTAATATCAACCTAGCTAATGTATGCATTAATTTGTTTTTGTAAATATACTGAGGTTGAAATCTGTTATGAATTGAAAATAACAAAATAATCTCGGTGTATATAAAAAAACAAAAAAGTAATAAAAAAGTAAAAATTACTTTATTTAATTAAATTTTTGCGATAATTTATCAATTTTGGAAAAATTTGTATAAAAAATATTAATGGACAAAATAAAAACAAATCTTCATTGAAGAAATAACTGAAATTTTAAAACTTTTTTTAATCGTTAATTAATGGTTAATAAATTGGTTGATTTGCCTTTCAAAGAATATAAAGGAATTCACGGAAGTACTTTCGTTGAAATATAGCATGATTTTAAAGTTTAACCCGAAAGCTAAAACTGATAAATTAATGTTCCTGTTCCACTTATAATTTCCTTTTCATCGTTGTAAAGGAAATTACCTGTAGATTACGACATTTTTAAAAAGAATCACATTTAGCCTTCTTGGTAGAACAAAAGCTTGTGTAATCCTAATAGGAAGGTAAAAATTTCAGTTTTCAATAAAATTTCACCATTTTTACTATTCAATAAAATATTTATTAACAATGATTTTTTGGACTTAGACTTTTATGTTACCAATGTGAAATTGATGCCCGAATTTGTGATTTGCTGTAAGCAGTGCCACAATTCCCCAAAATAAAAATTCTAAAAATGGGAATTTTTATATTATTTGAGCCATGTCTATATTTAAAGCGGGGTTTTTAAGAAACTTTCCTAATAAATTAGGTATTTGTTGGAGTATGCACAATTTTTAACAGTGTTTTAAAATTTATATTTGCTAAAAATGTGGCAAATTTAGAAGCAGTTGTAGGAAATAGTATATACAAATGAAACATTTTTTAACACAACTCGCTTTTATATAAAAAGACTTTTCAGAAAAGTATGCTCAAGAAAATATTTATCACTCGCCAACCAAGAAAAGTTTAAAGCACAAAAATAAAATATTTATCTGGAGGTAAAACAATGCTTTTTGGAAAAAAATAGCAAAAAATAGTTGAAGGCAAAATACTGTTGGTGCTTTTTGAGGGAAAAATGGAAAAATTTGATTTTATTTTAAGTTATGTGTTATAATAATGTAGTTTTTGAGTGGAACAAGATATTGCATTCATTTTTTTTTATTTAATCGAAAATTAAAAAAAAAAAATAGCCTGAATTTGGTCCCGTATCAGGAACTTTCAGAGATAACCAAAATCGTTAGTAGTTTTAGTTCAAAAAGTAAGTACCATACTTTGGAAAAAAAGATGAAAGATAAACACGTCGCATCCCCCTAAGCGACCACAAAGCTCATAAAGGAAAAAGACCTAAATTTTCTTAAAAACTCTGTTAAAAAAAAAAATGTCCGACTTCAAAAACATGTAAATTTTTAAGAAAATTTTCTAACTTCAATAGGTAATTAATTAATATGTTTCCAAAAAAGAGTTACGAAAATGTGAAAATTCAAACTCTCCAACTCGGAGAGTCCTTGACCGATCCCGCTGAAATTTAAATCTATATTGATTTCAAAATAAAAACGCATAAGTTAGATTGAAGGAGAAAAAAAATTATTACCATAATTTTAATAAGATTTTTTTTTTTAATACGTGGCTCAATGCAAATTATTGGACTAATATTAAGATGGCTCATCATGACTAGACCCGGCTAAAAAATTTCTAAACATTCAAATTAATTCAGTTCCGTACATTTTAAAATAAAAATAGCCCCACAATTAATGAGATCTTTATCCAGATCGAAATACTAGTATCAACCTAGCTAACCTATAAGCTATATAAATTAAAAATAAACCAAATCTGTATTTTTGTTTTCTCAAACGTTTATTAAAGACATTTTAATTTTAAGTCATTGTTTTTAAATAAAAAAAGGTTTTCTTTCTTGAATATTATAGCGATATCTTGTAATTAATGAGCTTTCGCAATGCTCGTCCATTTGTAAAACACTTTAGCCATGTTTTGTCTTCGTCTTCCTCCTTAAACAACCATTAAACGTGGGGCAATATTCATTGACATCAATTCTTGGAACAATAATTTTGCAGCATACGGTAAACGAACTTGAGAGATTTGTGTCTTATTCTTACAACCCTTACATTCAAAGGTGTTATTACGTAAATTGGCAATGGCAATTAGGCCACAGAAATTACAAACATGTATACGATAAGGATCGGATACCTCGAAAAGACGTTCTCTTAAGAATTGCGCAGCACCATGGGATATCTGACAATCACGTTCCATCTCGCCGAAACGCAAACCACCATCACGAGCCCTACCTTCCATAGGTTGTCTAACAAGAATTTGCACGGGACCACGAGCTCTGCTGTGAATTTTATCATCTACCATATGTTTGAGACGTTGATAGTAAGTGGGCCCCAAGAAAACTTGAGCATTAATTTTACGACCCGTATGACCATTATACATAACCTCATTGCCACGTAAATGATAACCGTATTCTTGCAGGAACGTTGAAATCTTTTGTACGTTGACAGCATCATTAAAGGGAGTAGCATCACCAATTTCTCCCTTATTGGAGCCAAGTTTACCTTGTAAACATTCAATTAAATGGCCAATTGTCATACGAGATGGAATAGCGTGAGGATTAATAATAATATCGGGAGCTAAACCTTCACATGAAAATGCCATATCCTCTTGACGATATTGTATGCCACATGTACCTTTTTGTCCATGACGTGAGGCAAACTTATCACCAATTTGTGGTATACGCACTGATCTGACACGAATCTTACTAAACTTATAACCTTCACTGTTTAATGTTAACATAACTTGATCGACAATACCAGTTTCAGAATTACGCAAAAACGTGGAAGCATCTCTTTTTGTAAAACGTTTTGTGTTGCCATCTAATTCATCATCTGTTTCGGGTAACGTAATAGTTTTGCCAATAACCACATCATCACCGGACACACGAATACCCGGTGCTATAATACCATCATCATCTAATTTGTCATAATGAGCATTACGCATACCCTGACATGTTTGACGATTAGGTTTCTCAAAGTTCTCTTCTTGATCACCGACACGTTTATTTTCAGAATCTTTATATGAACGGTAAAACACAGAGCGGAAGTAACCTCTTTCGACTGCGGAAGCATTTAAAATAACAGAATCTTCTTGATTGTAACCAGTATAACAAAGAATGGCTACAATAGAATTGATGCCGGCTGGTAATTCTCTGAAACGTAAATATTCCATAGAACGTGTAGTAACCAGAGGTTTCATCGGATAGTATAAAACATGAGCCAAAGTGTCCATCCGTACATGGAAATTGGTAATATAAACACCCATAGCTTGTTTACCTAATGACAACAAAAAAAAAAAAAGAAGCATTAAATTAGTTTTTTAAAATTATAAAACAAAATTAGAATCCATATCTTACCCATAGCACTTTGATAGGTATTACGTGGTGACTGATTGTGATCGGGGAATGGTATAATTGAAGCGCAAACACCCAATATCATAGCAGGATGAATTTCACAATGTGTATAGGTGGTACAATAGGCATAATCTTTATCTTGTTTTAAATCATAGGGAGACATAGCAATCATTACTGTTTCCTCTTCTAAGGTATCAATATATTCCACTACACCCGATGCTACCAACACTTGCCAACTGTAATTATTATAATCACGTTCTTTTAACATTTCAACGTGGGTCTTTTTCAATAGCAATGAACCATTCTCCACAATCAATAGAGGACGGCAAATTCTACCCGCATCTGTATAAATACGAATTTCACGATCACGAATATCACGAATCATTGATACTTCCGAAACAATAATATCCATCTGTCTTCTCAATTTACGCAAAGTGGCCATCAATTGTTCGGGATCACGATGTATACCAACCCAACAACCATTTACGAAAATCTTTGTAGCATCTGCTATAGCTGAGGGTGCAATTTCTTCTAAATTTTCCATAGACCATTCTTCTAAAAACTCTAATATGGGTGAAGGTTGTGATCCGACAGATATATAAGCCATTAACGCTAAGTTCTTAACCAAACCTACAGCAGCTCCTTCAGGAGTTTCGGCTGGACATAACATACCCCATAGAGTATTGTGTAACTGACGGGGTTTAGCTAATTTACCATCACGACCAATGGGTGAATTGACACGTCTCAAATGAGATAAGGTGGAGGCAAAAGTTAAACGATTCAATACCTAAATATTAAGAAAAACAATTTAGAATTTATTTATTTTTTTTTTGTTAAATTTATACACTCCACCTGAGATACTCCAGCTCTGGCCTGATGTGCCTTTTTCTGATCACCCCAATTACCTGTGGCCAACGAATAACGTAAACCATCTGTGATTATATTGGTTTTAATGGCCAATTCCAAATTGAAATCCTTTCCACGATCAATAAACTTTTGTGTATACATTCTTACTTCTTTCATAAGATTTTTAAATAGACCACGGAACAAAAATGCCATTAAAGGTCCAGCCAAATCTAAACGTTTGTTACCTAAAATATAAAAATTAAAATTGTTAGTAAAATTCGGAAATAGTGTTAAAATTACTATATTACAAAAAGTACTCAGGTTTTATTGTTAGGAACATTTTCTAATTTTACTTATCTGGCAATCTTTTAGTAAAGTTTATAAGATTGCCTGACAAATTAAATTAGAAAATTTTCTTAGATTTTAAAAAAGTTCGTAACAATTATTTTAGTCCTTTGCACTTCTTGTAGGACTGAAATTAAATTTAATAAGGGAAAAAAATATCTAAAGTTTACTTGTTATATTTTCCACCATATGTAGCGGGTGCGAATAATTTTTACCTAGATTTATCCTCCCGAGCAGTTTTTAATTGAAAATGTTCAAAATCCGTTAAGCGGTTTAAAAGTTTGGAGTGAAAATTTGAATGTCCCTCTAAATTGTCTATACAATTTCATAGTAGCGTCTTTTGAATAAAATATTTTATCATATTTTTTCACCAAACGATTTGAGGTGAATAATATTTTATATTCACCTCAAATTTCTTTTCACCTCAAAAATGTTTGAAAAATTTCTTAATGGAGCATTGCTCTATACATCTGCAAAGTCCTCAATGAGTAAAAAAAAAATTGTCTGTCGGATTTGTTTTTCTATACAAAAGTGCAGCCAAATTCGTTTGAATTTCTATTTTAGTTTGTTAAAATATTCTCCTAAAATTTTTTAATTTGTTTAAATTTTTTTCGTAATTTTTCTTTATTTCTTTTTGAAGCACATTTCTTAGTTTTTAATTTGTTTAACTTTATACATAAGGGAATGCTTCTGCGCTTGCATTGTGAGAATTCTTTTTTCATCTTGCACTTCATCTACACATAGCTCATCATGTTAGAATATTGTTGCATTCGCACATCAAATAGTATTCGCACATGCAAATTTTCTTTATCAAATATCCAAATTTCATTAAGATTGGAGAGAACCCATCGGGAGACTTGCATTGTAAGTGATAGCATAAGGAAGCAACTTTTTTTTTTACAATTTTGGAATTTTTTTTTTTTTTTAAATTTGGCGATTTGTTTAATACATTTTTTAGATGTTTTTATAATTTTATAGATTTTTTTTTTTAATTTTTATAGTTTATTTTTTATTTTTGGTGATTTATTTAAGTTTTAGCGATTTTGCTTTTTAATTTTTGGTGATATTTTCTAAAATTTCGACGATTTTTTTCAATTATGGCGATATTTTTCAATTCAAGCGATTTTTCTTGCGAAACATTTAGAACAATTTTTTAAAATAGTTCATAATAGTTTAAATAATGAGCATTTCCATTTAGAGGGTGTTCACAATAAAAACTAAAAGTAAAAAAATTCTCCATACATTTTGTTTAAAACACTAAATATCATCAGTAGCAAAGCGAATTTTTGGATTTCATACAAAATGTATTACAAAATATTTTCGTCGTTACCCAGTCAGAAACTGCTAGTGGTACAAAAAGTCAGGTACTGGATACCACCGAGGAATTGTAAATCAACTACTGGCAGAACACTTGGCTAAGACGCTTTATCAGCGTTTCTAAAAATCGTTTACCAGTATTTGTTTTACAATAATTTCAGTGGTTTACAGACAAAATTATTGGAAACGAATTGGCCGAGACCACAATAATATTTGTTTTTCCAGTGCTATCTCATCCGAAATTACCAACGCCTCAAAATTGTAACCACTGCTCAAGCATTTATTTTATAAACATGATGATGATTTGTTTAAAAAAGTTTGTAGTCGGAAGGTTCCGAGTTCGAGCCCGGTTTCAGGCAAATTGATTTTTTTCTGACAAATTAATTTTTTTGTTTCCGGAAAAGCTGTTTTAAGACCAAATTTTTTTTTGTTTCCCCAACGTTGGCAAGTTGTTTACATCAAACCTTATGCCGGTGCTCACATGCTTGAGCAGCCAACTATTATTTATTTATCATTACTTATGTTTTAAGCTGTCAAGTATTATATGTCTCGTTAGCTCAGTTGTTAGAGCTGTCGGCTTCCAATCCGGCGGTCAGGGTTCGAATTATACAAGAACTTCGTTAAAATTTATTTTGAAAACAAAATTTTATGCCACCTAATTATGGTTTTACCAACATTTTGCAAACGTTGGAAATTTTATTTCCCCAGAGCTTTTCCGACCCTCTTTGAACGGACGGATCTTTTGTCTAATGATGTTATCATTTTGGGATTGGGAATGCACTTGTACCACTTGCTAAAATGCCTTGCCAATGGTGGTTCGTTTGTCCTTTTCTGACTGGGCAGGTATTTATTAACTACCAATTAAATCTTTGTCCTGGTTCACACACGGGAATTTTACTTGCCCAACTTTTCTTCAATTCTCCTTTGAACTTGCTTGTGTTCACACAGGAAAAGTTTGTTTCAGCAATTTTCGTATATCAACCTGCAGTGTTGAAAATTGCGGATGACAAAACAAAACGGAATTGGAGTATGGGCAAGTCTGTACCCCCTTCCATTCTCTTTTCCTACCTCTTCTATAAACTCAAGAATTGCGCAAGTAAAATTGCCGTGTGTGAGCCGGGACTTTGGAAATGAAGATAGTAAATAAAATATTAATATTGCTAAAAGCTAAATTGAATATATTATATATACGATGCTGTTACTTTACCAGTCCTTTTTTAAAATCAACTGTAGAAAATTTTGTAAACCAAGTACTGGCAAAGCAACTATTTAAAAAAAAAATCATTGGCAAAGCATTCGACCGTAGACATTTTTGCAAAACAAGTACAAGATAAGTACCTATTTCAAACGTTGGCAAAGCATTTGCATTTACTGCTTTTTTTGTAAGACCATGGTCTACTTGAGCAATGTTTTTCATTACCACCCATCATTTCTAAGGGAAAAAAATCTGGTTAAGACCAGATACACAATCAAAAAAAAATCTATCTTACGAGTATGCATTTTTTTCTACACACTAGGGGAATTTGCGTTAGTTAGAAGATTTTTGAACCAGAAAATTTTCCTGTGAAACGGAGGAGTCTTATAGTAAAAACCAATAAATTATCAATATGGAGCATTTAACAAAAATAGGAAAGTTTTTCTGAGAACCTTAGAATTTATCTATATAAAAAATTTATACTAAAAAAAGTATAAATTTTAATTTTTTTCCGAGAAAACTTCTCAAAAGCCACATTTTTTTAAGTTGTTTTTTATTCAACTTACCATAGTGATCCCGATCATCTAATTCACGACGACCCAGAGAGGCCAACAGCAGTCTGTGCACCATATAACCCAAAAAGTAAGCCTTTTTAGTTTCACAAAAATCAGAAACACCCACATGTGGTAACATTTCTTTTTGTAAAATTTCCTTAGCATATTTAATACGTTTATCCTTGGTAACACCAGGTCTGGCACCACGGGTACCAATAAAATTTAAAGCAACATTTTGTTCTTGTACCACAAAAGCTTCATCCAATGAAGGTTTAACCATTTCCATCATTTCGGGATCATCAAAGTCATAAATAATGTGTTCCAAAATATCACGATCTGCTACAAAACCCAATGCACGAAAAACAATCATAATAGGTATTTCCTGTTTGATATAGGGTAAAATAGCAATAATACGTTGACCAATAGCGGATTTCTTAATATTTTGTGAACCTCTGGCCATCATGTTAACCCACAGTGTTGAAGTGGGACGAGAACTATGTTCTAAACATGATCTAATTTCCGATTTATAAGCATATTTGCCATCTTTCATGCTGAACACATATACAGTATTCGTTGCCATTTTCTCTTGGGCAATTAAGACTTTTTCGGAACCGTTGATAATAAAATAACCACCAGGATCTAAAGGACATTCATTTAATTCTGTTAAATCACGATCGGTTAGCTGAGACAAAAGACAATAGGTGGAACGCAACATAATGGGTATCTTGCCAATAAAAGTCTTTTGATGTTGGGTCTCGACAGGCGCCTGACCTTCCACAATTTTAGTTTTAGTAATATCCACATATAAAGGAGCCGAATAGGTTAGATTACGCAAACGAGCCTCATTAGGCATCATAGGACTGGGAGAACCATCTTTTTCCCAATGAGTGGGTTTCGATAAATAGATTTGTTCAAATTTCAAAAGGAACCGTGGCTAAAAAGAAAATTATTAAAACTTTCGTACTGCAAGAATTTTACTTTCTTACCGGAGTTTCAATTTCTCCAGTTGTATGTTGTGCTTCAGCCTGCAAATCAATGGCTGGCGAATCTTCAACAATACGTTGTACGGACATTTGTATAAATTCATCAAAACTGTCCAATTGCTGACGTACCAAACCTTTTTCATCAAAATAGGCGTTGATAACAATCCAACAAGCTTCTTGCCACAATTCATGCGTAATTTCCTCCGCATTCTCCTCTTCGAACATTTCTTTAAACATTTAAATAAATATTAATAATTTTTTGTTTTAAATTTGCACAATTGTATTTTTGATTTTAGTGGAGCCCTAGCGCTCGGACGCCATCTTTTTTCACAATATTTTTTGTAGACATTTTTTGCGTCTTATTTGCCTTTAATTTTACTTACCTTCTTCATTATCGTACATCATTTTGTGGGATATTTGCTAAATTCCCGTTCTAGCTAAAATATTTTAATTATTGTTCGTTTAAATTATTAAATTTTTATTTATTTTTCCAAATTTCACCAGAAAACACAAATCGAAAACTCCACTACTTTTCGCAGCGGCTTTTTCTGTGGTTATCACCAGTGATGGCAAACATGGTACTGGGTACATTATTTTTTTAAATTTCTACACTTCTTGGTACTGTGCTACATTTGGTACAATTTAAAAATTTTGCATAATGAACATTCAGAGCTTTAAAGAATTCATTCAATTCGGGAACGAATTCCCTAAAATTGAATTAATTTTTTTCATTAAAGTAATGAATTCTTTAATAAGAAAATACTAAGAGTGCATTTCTGTGAATGAATTCAAATTTAGAGAATGAATTCCATGACTAAAATATTAAGCATTAAAATTAAGGAATTTATTCAACAGGAAATCATTCAAATTTAGTTAATTCAGTTTGGCAGTGTTCTTTTAGTGATTTTAACTATGTTTAGTGACATATTTGTCAAACTAGTACTCACCAAACATACTCAGTAATGGTGCACGCAAAAAATAAACTAGTGTAAGAATATCGAACTTTGTAATTCTTTTTTTTTTATATAAAGTTGGTAAAATTATATAAGTCAAGTATAAACAACCGCAGTACAAGTATAAATTACATATATAATTTATTTTACATTATTATATTTGTTGCACGCAAAAAATAGAAACTGTAAAATCAACTCAAAATAGCGTATAAGTTACCTAAGTTTAATGTATACAACTTGAAAAGTTTTTCGATAAGTTATACAAACAACTTCGGCAAAAAGTTGTAAAGTTGTATACAAACAACTTCGACAAAGGTTATGTATTGTATATCTACCAAAGGTAGAGCTTGCACAAAACGAACTAGTTTTCAATTTATTTTTGATAAAAATTATATCAAACTTATTGTAAAATAAAACTACGGCCATTTATACTTTAGAAACTTTGTACACTTTCCATGTGTTGTATTTTGTGAAATTACGTTGTATATACTTTGTTAACTCGTCCTATTTTATTTAGTCCCAATGGACCAAAACCCTTTAGAAAAATATTATATTAAGCTTGCAAGCATAAGCGTTAAGCTTTAAAAAGACTTTAGAAAGTATTGAAAAACGCTTTAATTTTATTGTAGAAAAATCAAAACGGAACCCTCGTGATAATATTACTGAAATAATATTTAAATAAGCTTATGCCGCTAATTTTAGAATAAGCTTATGTCAACAATTGTAGAATTAGCTTATGCTTACAAATTTAGAACAAGCTTATGCTACCAATTGTAGAATTAGCTTATGCCTACTTTTGTAAATTTTTTTATTATCGCCCCGATTTTCAGAAATTTTTGTGACTGTCTTACATTTTTGTGACTCTTACCTAGAATTTTTTTTTCAAGGTAATATAGTCAGACAAATTTAGGACAATTACAAAAATGTGTAAGAATCGGGCCTTATGTTTGAATATAAGAAATTCACATTTTATTTAATTTTTTTTATTAAGAAATTTTTATTTAAGTTTTTGGAATTGAAAAACACTTAAAAAATAATTTTAAAAAAATCAATTCATTAAAAATTCAAGTTTTTTACTTATTGTTTTCACTTATTGTTATTATTTTTTATTTATCAAATTATGACAACCGCACTATCTTCGATCAAAATTGACAATGACAATGCAAAGTAATCAACGACGTACATACAGAATTTAACGGGACTTTGCTGCAGCGACATGTTGTCAGCACGTTGTAAAGAATACTACTTTCTCAAACACGGTTGAAAAAGGCTTTAGTATTTTTTTTAAAAAAAGCTTATTCTAAAGTACTGTTATACTTTACTTATTTTGTGGTCCATTGGGGTGTTGTTCATTTTATGTATTTTTATTTGTATGTGTTTTACAACACAACAGACTTCACAAAAACCAACGATATCTAGTAAAGGGGCAGACGTAATAATGCTACTGGTGGCTGACATGTCCAGACGACATATTAAAGAAAAACCTAAAGGAAAACCAGTAACATAAAAATTCATTAAAATCAACGGCAATTTTTTTTAACATAAATACATACCAATTTAAAATAGCTCCTACAAATTTTAATAGTGTAATTAAATAAAAAAAATTAATTATTAATTTTTGTTTATTTCTGAAATGTAGACTTATGGCGTTTTCTTTTCTGACAAAAAATGTTGCATTTTTATAAGTAACATTTAAATAATGTTGTCATAACCCTCTTAATATGTTGCCATATTCATAGTCACAATAAAACATGAATTTATACAAAAAATGCTGCCCTGCTTTAGAACAGCTGATTTGTGTATAAAAAAAAAAACAAGTTGCAAATTGGCATTCAAATTGTTTTTAATTAATTTTTTTTTTTTGTATTTAAAATGGATTCAGGAATTGATGCAAGCACAATATTTCGCTCCTGCAGAACACACATTTCCTCTTCATCTGATGATGAGGAAGAATCCATTAGTACCCCAACAACATTGTTTACGCATATCACTACAGCAGCTTTTTCCATTTTTAGCAATTTAAATGTATATTTTTTAAAATTATTATAATTTATTAAACAAAATTTGTTAATTTTTTTCAAAACAAAACTATAAAATCAGCTGTTTTATAGTGCAACATTTTCACCCCATCATTTTATAAAGGGTGAAAATGGCAACATTTTTGCATGTTAATAGGGCGACATATTTTTAAAAGAACATGATTCCTTTTTAAAGTGCTGTCAATTTTTTAGAAAAGAACACAAAAAGTGCAATTTTTTAGAAAGGGCAAACAAAATGTTACATTTTTTGCCAGAAAAGAAAACGCCATTAATGACGTATAAAAAAAACAAAGTTGATTTCACACTTTTTATTTTTTGCGTGTTGTGAGATAAAAATATTAAATTTAATTCACTGCATGCAATTCTTTAAGGGAATTAAACAAAAGAGTTAAGTCCCTTGGAACTTTAATCAAAAAGTTAAGTTCTTAGGGAATTAAACAAAAAAGTTAAGTCCTTAGGGGATTAAACAAAAAAGTAAAGTACCTAAGGCAATTAAACATAAAGGGAATTAAATGCCTTCCTAAAGCTCTGTTAGCATTTTTGTACCATAGTACTTTTAGTTTTCAATTAGTAGTTTAGTTTTCCAAAGAGTACTGTGGTAATATTGTTACATATTTATTAGCCCTGGTATAAGCTGAATGTCAAAAATTATGTGTTGCGGCAGTGAACTCAACAACATGAAATAAGGTGCTTGCTTCAATTCCATAATAGAGAGTTTAGACAGCGAAAATAAGCTATTTGTTTAAAGTTAATCTATCTTTTTAATCTTCTTCATTTACATATGCATTTTTGGCAGTTAAACGTTTTAGGGAATTCACATAGACAAGTTAATCTCCAAAAACTAGTATTAACTGTTTAATCAGGCACTAAACAAAACGATAAACTATTTTTAATCTTTTTGATTAACAGTTAATCCAACGTTTTGTTTGAGTACTATTTCTAAACGACTCTGTATTATAGTACTAATTGTGTGCTACTCTGTGTTTTTATAAAAGTTTGGTGGGCAACACTAACAAAATGCACATACAAAGTCAGGTAGAAATTAACGTTAAGGAGCTGTCGCAAAAAAATGTTGGCGCAAACATTATTGCTAACGCCGGCATTTTAATTGTTCCACTTATTCCGGATCACTATCAGCGCCACCTTGGTATTTTAAACTGACAAATTTTATCTTTTATAGTACACAAGGTTAAAGTAGTCAAGAAAACAAAAATTTGTATACCAATATTACGTATACAGTGGACCCAGAGTTGGCTCATTTTTGAATTATTTGATATATAGAGGAAAAAGACACTTCAGGAAAAGCCGTATTAAAACCGAACGATTTCGAATATCGGAAAAAGCTTAGATACCCCTTTCGATTAAATTCAATAGCCATTACTGTGGATTAATTTTTGGCGTAATACAATACAACTACAATTCCTTAATAAAGTGCCATATTTAATGTTACTCAATAATAAATAAATAAAATAAATAAATAAAATAAATAAAAAATTCTTGCAAGTATTTAGAATTAATTTTTACACTTAGTAACGCTTAAACATAAGATTCGGCAGCTAAAAAAAAACGTGTCGCTTAAATTTTTCTTCTGTACAATATATCTAAGGTTCATTAAGAACTGCCGGTTCGGGTCGGGATACCCCCTTGTAAGTAATAAATGGCCGTATTATCTACAAAGCAAGAGTGCTAAATGGTATTTTTTTTTAAATTTCGCAAGCTACACTCAAAAAAAAGTTAGTAAAGTCAGCAAATAATTTTGCTGAGTCAGCAAAATTTGAGTCAGAAGGTTGTTTGCAAAAAAAATGGTAATTAGCGAGCTGATTTTTAGCAACAAAATTTGTAGATTCAGCAAAAGTTCTGCTATCACATAATTGACTCCAAATTAATAAAATTATTGCTGAATATTAGCAAAAATTTGTAGAAAAATTATACTTTAGTGAATTTATAATTTTTTTTTTGTTATTCTTTTAAAAATAACTTACAATAAGTTACAAAATATAAAAATGTTCATAATGCCACATTGACGAAACGAATTAATTAAATTTCATAAACAATTATCTTTACACTACATACATCAATGGTTGTCGAAATGATGGCATCTCTCCAGAAACGAACCAAAACGAAATAAGAAAATATGAAATATGCAACCCTTTTGCAATAAGTAAAAGAAAACATACATAATTACGTAAGACGATGTCCTTGTTTATCGCTTTAGTCTGTCTATCTGAACATATATTTGTTTGTAATTTGACCACTCTGCATTAATAGTCACTATAATCATTTAGTTAACAAATACACATTTAATCTCTATTAAATATAAATATTTTATTTTGTGTTTTACTTTTAAATTTTAAAAATTAAAACCAAAAGTTATTTTTCGATCTTTTTCATAAATTATGACGTGAGCAAGATTATTCAAGTTCAAGATCATTTGTTTTTTGTTAAACAAAAAATCGTGCAATGTTTATTTATTACTCAAAAAAGTTTTTTGCCCGCTAACTTATAGCAGACTTTATCTACTGACAGGTTCTTACATGTTTCATTTCGCGTCACCGAAAATCAGCAGAGAACCAATGTAGAAGGGCTAGAATATTCTACCCAAATTTTGAAGGTCCTAATACTATAGTCAGAAAGCGTTGTTGTTTATTTAATAAACAATAAATACACAGTGTATTATGACTAGAGATTCTAGCCTATACACGAACAATGTTTATTAGTTAAAAATGTTTTATTTTTAATTTGAATTAGTTCAATTCTTCCAATTTTGTCTTTTACTTCTCATCAGGTAAATAAAACAATACGGGTAAAGCATTGATCTTTTTCCTTCAAAATTTGGGTAGAATATTCTAGCCCTTCTACATTGGTTCTCTGATGATTTTCGGTGACGCGAAATGAAACATGTAAGGACCTGTCAGTAAATAAAGTCTGCTATAAGTTAGCGGGCAAAAACTTTTTTGAGTAATAATAATAAATAAACATTGCACGGCTTTTTGTTTAACAAAAAACAAATGATCTTGAACTTGAATAATCTTGCTCACGTCATTTTTTATTTTGTCTTTAATTTAATTAATAGACAATTACTTTGACCAGACGATGACAACACAAAATCCACAATTTATGAAAAAACAGATAAAAAAATTACATGGCTGATTTTTTTATGTCTTACAAGAGTTGTACTTTTTGTTATCATTTTGCTCGTCTCTGTTACATTTTGACATGTCGCGACTATCTTTCAATCTGGTTGATGTACACACTTTTAATGTGTGCTTATTAGCACATTTTTTTTTAGCAATATAAATTAGTAAAACATTAGTAAAATATTAGTAAAACATTAGTTGGAAACAGTTAAGTGCTGAATAAGTATAACTAAAACATAGTTTCAGAAAAAAATTTGCTAAAAAAACGGTATTCTTTATTTAGAAGACGTTTTACTAACTTTTCTACAAACTTATTTTTTTGAGTGTACATGTCATTTCCTTTTCAACGATACCAAACACTTGTATGATATGTTTATAACTCCTTAACAGAAAATTTGCAGAAGTTACCCCTTATTCATATATTTCTTATTATGTGTCTTTGTATTCATATCTCACATAATTGGTTCAGGTAATAATGCCCGTATTCATAAAAATATTAAACAGCATTTCAAATCAGTTTTAAGCTAAAATCGTTAAAACTGTATTAATAAACGAATATTAACTTAAAATACCTTTTTTAAACCTTACGTAAATAAACGAATTTTAAAATTGTTTCGACCCTATTTTAAACCTATTTTAAAATAACATTTAAGCTTTTTGCTTTGTGTTTATTATCATTTTGTGCATTATTGTGAAAAATTGTCATTCCATCAAAAGAAATAAGTTTATTTTTAATAAATAATGGACGCGTTATATATGATCAGAAGAATTGGTAAGAAGTATTGATATTTGAAAAAGTTAATGTTTTTAATTGTATTTTGTTTATATTAGAAACTATTGCCCAAATTTCAAACTATCGTCAAACGAAAATTTACAACAAGAGGAGCGACCCGTTTTCCATTAGGGACAAGCAATTTAAGAAAAAAATACCGCTTTAATAAACAAACCGTAAGAAAAATTACAAATTTGGTCAGAACGGATATTTCTGTAGATCGTAGAGGATGCGGAACGTCACCAGAACTTCAGGTGTTAGTAGCTTTACGTTGTTGGGGACGAAGAGAAGTATGTTGTGTATTCTGTGATGGTAATGTTAACAAAGACACAAATTTGTGCATCTAGTTTCAGGATGATGCTGGAGACCTGCATGGTCTTGCACAACCGACGGTGAGTAGGATTTGTGCGAAAGTTGCGCGTGCCTTGGCTAAGCATGCAAAAGAGTACATAAAAATGCCAACATCTGTTGAAGAAGAGGTGGAAGTAGCAAAACAATTTAAGGCAATCAGGAACTTCCCTGGAATTATTGGCGCAATTGATGGTACCCACATTAAAATTAAAAAAACTGGAGGTGACCTAGCACAATATTATATAAACAGGAAAGGATTTTATTCGATGAATGTACAGGTCAGGTTACAACAACTTCAATCTATATGTATATATAATTTCAGATTTTATTTATTATGTAGGTGGTTTGCGACGCCCAACTAAGAATTTTAGATATAGTGGCAAGATGGAGGGGCAGTACCCACGACTGCCGCATTTTCAACGAATCGAAAATAAAAGAACGATTTGAAAATAAGGAATTTAGAGGGCGGCTGCTTGGTGACTCAGGCTACAAACTAACACCATACTTATTCACTCCATTACTACGACCTCAAAATGAAAAAGAAGTTAAATATAACATTGCCCAAATTGCAACACGAAATCCTGTAGAGCGATGTTTTGGGGTTTGGAAGCAGCGGTTCCGGTGTTTGCTAGATGGAATGACAGTTACTTTTCCTAACGTTAAGGTATTGATTGTAGCTTTAGCGGTTCTAAATAACATCGCAATAGAAGAGAACGATACTGCTCCAGGTAAATCTAATATACTATATTTTTCTGAAACCCCTTTTTAAATATTTATATTTAAATAAAAAAATATCTGTTTTAGATGACTGTGAATACGACTCAGATCAAGAGATGCAACTTGTAATGTCAGAAAATGATTCGCACAGACAAGAAACAACAAGCAGAGAAAGTATTATCCTCAGAACTTTTATACAAAAACATTTTTAATCGTATTTCAATTATTTATTCGTGATTACACGTAGAAAAAACTAGATAAATAGTATCGTACACTAATAGAAAAAAATTAGCAAACAGTTTTCTAAAATTAGTTCAAATTACCATGCAGAAAAAACTGCTAAAATAAGATTTTTTTTGATAAGTGTTAGGTAAGAAAAATAGATCTGTTGCATCTACAAATATTTAGTTATATTTGAGCTTAATTTTAGTTAATTGAAAGTTCAAAGAAAATTAATCTGCTAAAATCAGCACCAAATTTTATAAATGTTTGTAGACAAAAAATCATAAAAATGTTCTTGATATTAAAGTTTTTGTGTAATGTTTTTAGTCTACAAATATTTTGTAAGTTAATTTGTCGATTTTCGTCCATTACACCCCCCAGTTTTATTACAAATGGTTCGAAATCGACAATTTCAATATTTTTTTTCAAAGTGTTAACCCGTGCCGAAATTCTACCGAAAATGGCCCATATTCGGAAAAAGTGTATTATTAAAATTCCCAAAATTCGAAATTTCAAAAAATTTTATTTTTTATTATATTTCTTCATTTAATATACTCAAATTATTCAGATATGATATTTTGACTTTATCGGATATCATTTAGCCTGGAATTCAAAATGACCCAAGAATTTGTTATAAAATGAAAATACGTCTTTTTTTTAATTATATTTAAGGACTTTTTAAAATGCCTAATTTGGAGATGACGATTGAAATTTTTATAATCTCATAGTTTTTATTGAAGAAAGAAAAATAAATTAGAAAAAAGATAATTCAAATTTCTGTTTAAAGTGACTCCTTTCCAGGACATTCTATGAAAATTGCCTATTTTGTCAAAAATTTAACAAAATTTCAAAGTTTTCTTCAACGTTTACATAATTTTCTAAAAAATATCACTAAAGTTTCTTTATACTACAATTATCTTTACATTTATTTAAAAATCGTTAACCTTCAGTGGCCTGGGGACAAAAACCTCCCATGAAACTTAGTTTTAGTTCTGACTACAAGAAAATAATTATTTTATGTAACTTCTCCCCAGACCACTAAAGGTTAAAGCGTTTTTTTTAATAAAAGTGAAGATAACTATATTCTAATCTAATTTAAGTGATATTTTTCCGAAAATTATTCATAAAATATCCTGGAAAGGAGTCTTTCCAAACACAAACGCCAATTATAATTTTTTTCTTTATTAACAACTATTATAAAAATACCGATCGACATCTTCAAATTAGTAATTTTAAAAGCCTTGTTTCAAATTCGTGGGCCATTTTGTATTAAAGGCTAAAATGGGATAATGACATTATATGAAGTCAAAATTCCATATCTAAATAAATAAAATAAAAATCAAAATTTTTCAAAATTTCAAATTTTTAAAATCGATATTTTCCATTTGGAACCATTTGCAATAAAACTGGGGTAGTAACGACAAATTTATTTTTAACAATTTATATATTACAAATTCAAATACTTGACTAGAAGTTTGTAAAGCTAACTTGAAACTTATGTTGTTGTATATTAACATAGCACTTCGGAAATATTTCCCCAGTTTTTTTCTGCGTGTAGTTTTGCTTTTTTAATTATAAATTATAAAAAGTTTTATAGATTATAATTCTATACAAAATATTCTTCAGAGTTTAATTTTATCCAATTTAATGAAGCAGTAAGCACTCCTTGTTGTAGTCATATTTTTTTTATTAGAAATTCATTTAATAACTTAAATAATAATTTTTGTTACCTGATTTATATTACTTCGGAAACCATTGAAAAAAACTGAATACAATTTAATTTAATTCATTTATTTAATTATAATTATTTCATTCCTTAACACATAGGTATATTTTAATTTTTCAATAAAATAAAATAAAATAACATAAATATAACATTTTCTTTTTATTGCTTGATTTTTCTTGAATTTTGATTAATTTATTTCATTATCTGTAAAGAGTGCCAATTTGAAAAAAATATTAACTGAAACATACAGCCCGGTTAAAAAAGTTTTTATAAGATGATAATTTGTTTGATATTATATGAGACAGTATATGGTTATATATGTCACCATATTAAATTATATCTGTTGCTTTTTTGATATTGTGCCATATATGAAAATATCTACGTATATCAACATATTTATATTTTTTTATGTGGCCTAATATAAAATCAATAATATAAATTAGCACATATGGTGCAAAATATTTTTAAAAATATATTATTTTTCATTACCAGATGAGACTATATACCGAACTTTATATCAATTTATCGTTATTGATCTTGATTTATAAAAGTTTATAGAACCAATTTCGTTATCAAATAAAATCAAACCAGGTATGGGACCTTATAAAAAAATATGTGGCACCATATCAAATATTTTCAGCCGGGAGGAGAGGTTATTAAAAAATATGCAGTAAAACTCGGCTTTAACGAACTCAAAGAGACATCGGCTTCGGGTGGTTATAAACGTACGTTGCTATACCCTTAAGGTACCCATACACTACGCAATATTCTTGTGCAACTTTTGCTATTGTGCAAAATATTACCAGTGTGTATGTCATATTGGAAGCTTGTACAATATATTGGAAAAAATCAAAAAGAGTTTGATTCTTATTGCGCAACCAAGATATATGAAAAAATATTTTGTAGTGTGTTGGCAAGGTTTTACAATTTTTATATACCTCCTCAAGAGAACAAAACAGTGGTGCCATATTTTGTGCAAAAGTATTGTACATCTTATTGCTCTGTGTAGGGCAAAATGGCAATAATGCTTGCAATAATATTTGCAATAATATTGCATAGTGTATTGGTACCTTTAAACTACAAACAAATATTTCATTGCAATTGTTTTATTATATTTTAATAAAGTAGAAAATTCAATGAAAATAACAATAACATTATTTGAAATAAATACGTTTTTTTGTGTTTGTAGTCTACGAGGGCCTTGGTTAAAATAGGTATTATTTTATTAAAAGCTGTCAATTTTATTCCCTTTAATAAATGAATCCTAGAGTGTTCATTATAATCGAGTTTTACTGTAGTAATCAAATAAATTACATGCTCTATTTGAAAAGTTGTTACACTTTTTTTTTGTTACCGATTTAATTATTTACAAAAACCTTATTTTGTAAACACTCTCGTACGTATCAAATGATTTGTTTTTGTAAAATATTGTTTTGGCCTCCATCATATCATATTCCAAATCTAGATTTCTTAATCTTTTTTTTTCCGCCTCTATTTGCAACTTCTGCAATTCTTCCTGGGGTGTGAGGAGATCGTATTCTTTGTTAAGGTTTCTTATCCTCTTCCTTTCTACTTGCATTTGGAGCTCATGTAGTTCCTCTCTGCAGACTATGTCAAATTCTGTCAATTTCTTTATGCTGTCGTTTGTAACATTTCTTTTTGCTGTTAATTTCTAAATACAATATAATAGTGTGTTAGAATGTCCCTTCAAAACGGTTTATTGCAAATGGTTCTAAATCGGTTCTATTTATTGCAAATGGTTCTAAATGGTTCGTTAACCCGAGCCGATTTCTGTCGAAAATCGCCTATTTAAAAAAATGTGCAGTATTATTAAAAATTACCAAAATTCGAAATTTCGAAAAATCTTATTTTTATTTAATTTCTTCCTTTAATATACTCAAAATTGTTCAGATATGAAAATCTGACTTCATCGGATATCATTAACCCGCTTAAGCATGGAATCAAAAATAATTCGCTTATTTGGTAAAAATGCAAAAACGTAATTTTTAAAAATTTTTTTAAATACCTAAAAAATTTGGAATGTTTTCTTTATAAAATAAAAAATAGTTATAATTTATGAAAAATAAAATGTAAAAATTATAATTTGTGTGTGGAGCGACTCCTTTCCAGAACAATATTTGAATGTTTTCATCAAAATTTGGATACTTTTTCAAAAATATCAATTAAAATTGATTAGACTTTAATTATCTTTACTTACTTATCTTACTGGGGCCATTTTTTACCCCACCTTTTTAACCATAATAAGTGAGATTGTGACAATAAAGAATTGCGCTTGTTTTTTAGTTAATACCCCAGCAAAACTTTGGTAATGGGTAGTACTTATTTCAGACCTTCCAAAGTAATGACTATCCATTCCAGTTTTTGTTATTTTGAAGGTCCGAAATAATACCTTACTGATATGAACATACATCACTACTTATTTTGGAAGCTAAACAATTATGTCTTACTGGAAAGGCTAAAAAAAAGGTACTTGTAAGGTAATAAGTAACTACTTTTTTGTAAGGTATATTTATAAAGATTCATAATATATCATAACTAGGTTAAGTTATTAAGTCCTTATCAAAACCTAGTCATTTTAGTGCCTACACCCAGAAAACAGATTTGGTGTTGACAACCGAATTTGTTGCCAATCGAATGTTTCGGTTGTGGTAACCGAATGTTTCAGTTGTGACCACAGAATTTTGATTGAGTCAACCGAAATTTGATTGTCGCAGCCAAATTACTCATGCATCGACAAATTTTCGGTTCTCACAACTAAAATATTCGGTTACCACAACTGAATCAATCGATTGGCAACAAATTCGGTTGTCAACACCGAATTTACATTTTTATTTTTCTGGGTGTATTAATAACTTCTTCTTTAGGTACATATTAATACGTACTTATTTTTGCACCTATAAATAACTACTTATTAACATCCTTACAAGTACTACGTTATATAATGGCTTTACGCATTACTTTTGATGCTACAAATAAGAAATGAAATAAGTACTTATGTGTAACTGGTGATTTCACTACATATTTTGTAACGTCTTATTTTTGGCCCTATATGTAAGCACAAGGCAAGGCCTTACCTCCTATGACACTCCCATGTTAAAATCAGGTGTTCTTGGCCTCAACTATAAGTACTTCTGATTCTTGTTTTCTTCTTACATTTCCCATTCTATGGTAATAGCAAGTTTTCCTGGGACTCTCTTTAAAATCAAAATTAAATCAAAATCTGAAAGATGTTAGTCTTTATCAAAGATGTTAGTCTTTATCAAACCCTATTTTTGGCCAGAAGTGGAAACATAAACCCTATATGGATCAAGTTACATGTAACAATTTTAATATAGTGTACATTTTTAACTTTGTAGTCATTATTTAAATTAAGTTTCATGGGTCTTTTTCCCCCGCTAGGGTTAACGATTTTTTAAATAAAAGTAAAGATAGCTATAGTCTCACAAAATATAGGTGATATTTTTTGTAAAAGTGTGCAAACTTTGATAAAACATTAAAATTTTTTACAACTTTTAAAAAAATAACTAAAAAAAATAGCTTCTTAAACAACTATTATATTATAAAAATAGCACTCGAAATCTCCAAATTATAAATTTAAAAGAATCTTTAAAATTAAATAATAAGAGGTGTTTCTGTATTTGCATCAAATTCTTAGGTCATTTTTGATTCCACGTTAAAGAGAGTTAATGATATTCGATTAAATTAGAATCCCGTATCTTAATAATTTGAATTAACGAATAAATGAATTAAAAAATTAAAGTTTTAAAAATTTCTAATTTTGGAATTTTTAATAAAATTATAACTATTTGTTTTCCAAAAATCGGCCATTTTAGGCCGAAATTCGGCACAGGTTAACGTTTTCAAAAAAAATCGAATTCTTCTGTTTGGAACCACTGAAGCATTTGTATTTCTATTTACAACAGAAAAAGCGTTTTGCTTATACAAACCTTCTTTAATTTAGGGGTTGCTTTTGGGGTAATTTCTGGTAAGTTTGCTTCGTCATATATTTCTATCTCATCCATCTCTGTGAAGTCGTCATTTTCTAATGGAACAGTTTTTGTTTCTTCTTCAAGAACCTGAAAGAGATATTAAAGTTTTACATTCAAACAATTGGTCATATTGTACAAATAATTAGCATGTCTTGTGTTAAAGCAAACAACACATATAAGCATACGTACCTCAACACTCAATGCCTGCAATACAAAATCTGAATCGAATTCGTTCGAATCAACGACGAATTCGTTTGGTAGCCAGGCGGATATGTCATTACTGTTGACAGGAATTTCGGGAGGTTGTGATCCTCCACCAGTTTTATAAACCTCCTTGCGGTGCTCAGCAACTTCTTTTCTTGCCGCAATTTTAGTTGCCGCCCATTGCGTTTTTAATTGGGTCATACTTCTATGACCACCAGTGCACAACTCGTTGAAACTATTACAAAATTATAAATTATTACAAGTGTAAGGTATGAAAATATTAACAACAATAAATACCTTCCTTCGACCTCAAGCCAAGATTTTTTCTTTGCCTGATTGGTGTTAGTGTCGGTGTTCTTGTTTTCGATATGTTTCACTCTCTTCCTAATAAGTTCCTTCAGCAGAATCTACAAAAAAAAAATACGACAAGAATTTTACAATATACAAACACGGTTTAATAATTCTTTGTGCAAGTACTTACCTTATCTTCTTCGTTCCAATTTTCTGAACGCTTGCGTTTACATTCGTCGTTTTTTTCCATATTTTTTCAGAATGTAAAATGTTTTTTAGTTGAATGTCACACTTTTTTATTCAAATTATGAAAAATTAACTAGTGGTGTGCAAACAATCAAAACAAATAAAATAATCTGGTTATTTGAATACTCTTTTTATTTGCAATAAAATCTTCACCTAAATTACACTTTTGCTTAGCATTTTGTTTTGGCTCTTTTCTTTTTTTAGTTAATACACATGTTATCATATATTTTTTACTTTATAAAAACAATATCTTTCTCAAATTAGACAAAAAAAATTATAGATACGAGTACCTTATGAATTAATAACCATTGTTTTGCATCATTATGATTTAAATGACAAATAAAAAATATAGAGTTGCCTACTTACGTTTACAAAAACGTTGAATCGTTTATTACTTAAAATACAGTTTATGAATACGAAATTTTAACAAAGCTTTTTTAGGCTTAAAACGTTTTTTAACTAAAATGTGTTTGAAACCCCAAGTTAGATTTTTTTATGAATACGGGCGTAAGTGTTTTATAATGTTCTTCATTAATGCAAAAATAGCAAAACAATTATTATTTAAATTTAATACAAAATAAGCGGACACATCATGATTTATACACTGTTAATAATGCATGCATAAAAATACAAAAAAAAAATGTCAAAATAACAAAAACTTTCGTAAAATAAACGAAAATTCGTTCATTTTACACAAGATTTCGTTGTTTTGACATTTTTTTCGTATTTTTAGCATGGATTATTATGAGTGTATTTAACGGGCAAAGCAAGTCTTTTAATTCTTAATTATGTACAGAGATACCAATGTGTTAGTTCCGTAGTTTTCTCATTGACGACAGGACGGGATCAGAAGACATTAATAGGTTATTATAAATATCTTCGTTCTGTGATTGTTTGGAACATTTTCTGGAGCTAAACAGTTGAGCATGTTTGAAATCTCGATTCCTTGTTTCCTGAGCTTCTTCTGTTAGTTCACCTAGAGAAATCGCTGATCCAGGGGGAGGGTAAATGGTATACACAGAAAACAGTTTTGTAGTTGCAACCAAATTATTTTCCAACCGAATTTTTGTGGTTCCACGTACTATAACTTTTATTAAATTTTAATACTATTGTTACAACCGACATTTATTTACAAATTTTGAATTTTATTGTAAAAATTGAATATTTTATGTTTATGGACTATAATATTCTATAAATAGATTCATATGCGTTCAACAAAATTATATTATTAAAAAAAAAAAAAATGTATGCCTCGAACAGGTATCGAACCGGCGATCTTCCGTTTGTCAGGCTAGTACTTTACCTCTAGCCTAAACCCAATTTAAATATTTTTTTTCAAATTTCAACCTTTAATATTTTCTAGTTCCAAATTTAAATATTTGCCTAAAAAAAGATTTGTATGTACAATAGAAATTCGGTTGCTAATCTCAATATTTCATTAGAGTTACCAGAACTATAAAAAGATTCTTCTCCGCGAACTGGGCTCGAACCGGCGACCTGCTGCTTGTCAGGCAATTACTTTACCTCTAGCCTAAACTCAATTTGAATTTCTATTTTCATATTTCTAACTTAAATATTTTTTTTCTTTCATGTTTAAATATTAATGTCTAGAAATAGATTTGTATTTACAACAGAAATTGGGTTGCTAATCTTAATATTTTACGAAAACTATTAAAAAAACTTTATATTATTTTAAAATTGGTAACGAAAACTTATAGTTTAGATAGAGTGATTGTTTTTTTTGCAGGCAAAATTAATATTCGATTTTAACTGCAAATATTTTATTCAAGGGATAAAATCTACGAAAAGTGGTTGGTTGTTGGTATTAAAGGTAATGTAGAAGATAATATTTTTTCAATATTGTTAAGGAAAGCCAATAGTTTGAATGATGTGACTGTGTTTTGGTTATATATTTTCTGTTTACAATATAGTTTAATTATTCTGATGATGAATTTTAAGTATTTACAATTAAAATTATTGAATAATGATTAAATTTTGTTGGGAATTCCAACCAATTTATTCTCTGTGTGTACATATCCTCCTCCAAAATGAATTTTTCAATACAAAAATATAAGAAATAATAGAATTTTTTTTTAAAACACTAAATGTTTGCTATTCACTGCCATTAATATGATGTCGATCTTTCGAAGTAACCTCTTGTCAATACCTGTTATTCTTGAAGTAGTTTCAAAATCTCTAAAAAAAAAAACCTTCTCGATGTACTGCCATCGTTTGTACTTAAGCTCCTTCCCAATATTAAGCACCCCAATTCCACTAATTGCTTGTTTTATTTCATATCGATTCGAATTGAAAAAATTTTACATTTTATCCATACAGTAACTTATGTAATCTTAAAAAAAAAAAATGATGGATTTTAACTATCAACCCTGTTTCCAACCCAGGCTTTTTTTTTTTTTGTAAACATATGATTTTTTTAGTACAGTGTTATATTAGGTCTGTCTGGGTACTTTTCCAGTAGCAAATACTCAGTAAATTTTTTGGGAGAGTAAGACCAATTTTACTCTGTCGGCTGAAAATATCTCAAAAAGTACGCAGACAGTATCCAGTGAAATCTTGCAGGAAAACAGCTGATCGGTGTGTAAACAATTGAAATAACAAAGCAATTAGCATATGTGGTATTAATCTGGTAGAGAATCTTCCAAAGAAGAGATTGATACCAAAATCTTGGATAAGCTCTTCCTACTTCCTTAGATATGTCCATCCCACACATTGTTACTTTCGCAAAATAGGCCTATTTTGAAATTAAAAATTAACGCCTTAAATCCCACCCACAATTATGATTGATGCATTAATCTGCTAGAGAATCTTCCAAAGAATAGATTGATACCATATTTTCATTTTCATTTCACAAAAATTATTTCATTCAAACAGTAAATAAAAACAGCTGTTCAAACTAGTTGCAAAATCTTGCAAGAAGAAATTTCTCCAGCAACATTTTGCAAGTTCTCTAACTTCCAACTGTCAAAAAAATCTCTTTTTGGCTCTCTCGCTGCAAGAGATTTGGAGTACGCAGACAACATTTTGCAACATTTTGCACAAAATGATGCAAAATATGTGTACGCAGACAGACCTATTAACGTCATATAGACAGTCGCAATTAATTTTTAATTAATATACATTTGACAAATTTAATTTAGAAATGTAGAGGTTAAGAAGAAGAATAAACGTTTTTTGATCAATTGTAATTAGTTTTTTGTATGTATTAGTGAGATTTCATTATCATTAACCCATTAATGCCCATTGGCAACCAGTGTTGCCAGGTATGTTGAGCATAAAATCGTCAAATTTTCCAATAAAAATCGTCAAAATCGTCATTATATTTTCAAAAATCGTCAAAAAATCGTCAAAACAATAAATATTTGTTACAAGTGGGATAAAGTTTTAATAAAAAAAAAGAATACAAATGTAATTCACATTTCAAGTGCTCATGTACTATCGGTATAATATAATATGATTTTTTTAAACTTTTCTGTAATTTAAACTTCGAAAATCACGATATTTTATAACGATTACCACTTTAACTGTTAATGCCTTCTACATAATTCTGTAAACAGCACTTCAGTAGCACAATTTTTAAATCTTAAATTCTTTTACATAGTTTAGAAATTCTTTAACAATGTTATTTTCTTTAGTTATTAAATTTGGACTTTCATTAACGAATTAAAGTTTCAAATTGCATTACATGTGATGACATAGTTTAATACAATAAATTGTGAAATTTTTGATTATTTCATATTTTTCATTTTGGGTTGGTTTTTAATATTGCTAAAAATTATTTATTATTTTATTTATTATTTATATTATTATTTATTTTTATTTAAATATTGTTTATTACTGCATGTTTTTCCATTTTCAAATATAAATTGTGAATAACTGAAATTTTACTTTGGAACACTTTATTTATATTATTATTAGGCCTGTTCTTTAAGTACTTGATTTATTTTTGAACTTATAAATCAGAATATTCGAACTCGATGTTTGTTGCTCAAAAACTTGGACGTTTTTTTTTAATTAAATTTAATTTTTGTTAAAGTTCTGCCTATTATATAGGCTCTAGCTTTTCTAAAACTTCGGGTTCTGATGAGATCTTTAGCCAGATCGAAATACTAGTATCAACCTAGCTAATATGTTTGATTTGCTTTATTTTTGTAAATATACGGAGGTTGAAAGCTCGTTATAAATTGAAAATAACATAAAAATAATCTCGATGTATATAAAAACAAAAAACTAATATAACTGTAAAAAATATTTTATTTTAATATCAATCTTAAACTAATTAATTTTTTTTAAAAATATAAATATTAAAAAAGCAGGGTTGGCATTCAATAACTGTTCATAGAAACGATTGGATATCACAGTAACATTATGTACACAGTTTTAGTTTTCTATTTAACCTGTTTGATTTTGAAATATCTTGAACTAGTTAAAGTCAAAATAACGCTAAAATACCGAAACGACGATTTATAACGTTATTTTGTTGATGTAACAAAATATAATGGGTTGAATTTTGAAATAAACCCTGTAAGGACACATGCCACTATTGGAATCGTAACTTTAAAACGTTAATAACGGCATAGGTGTGGCCGTGGCAGGCAACTGGCATTGTAATGAAAAGGTAGTGTTTGCCAACCATGAAAAAAGTAAGCACATACTCAGGCAACTGGTGCTGTAAATATTTGTCGTTGTTTCAGTTGTAATACAGTATCTTTATTTTTAAGTAAAAAAAAAACAGTCATTTGTAGAAGAAATTTAATTTTTGACTACAATTGTAGTTCATTTAAAAAACAAACCACATTAATTGCATTTATAGTAATTAAATGTGCTAAAGTCCCAAAACTTATTTAACAAATTGTGCAAAGCAATCTGATGTAGGCGTGTCCCTATCCGGATTTCATTCCTGCCTAAGGAAATCTTCAGGGGACTTTGTTATTAGAATTTCTAGAGATATTTGTTATGTTAAATCACAAACTCAATGAGAATTTCTTGTCCTCGTCTAGGAGCGAGATTCAAAATTTAAAATATCAAAGAAAAAACAAAACAACAACAAAAAATTGTCACAATTGGCTTTGTCATCTTCCAAATACTACTCTGTTTTTTGACAGACCTAGCAATGTAGTGACGTTTATTCAAGTAAATCAACAATAGAAAATCATATGTTTTCTATTAGTGTCAGTTACATTTAAATTTGCACAAGCACCTGCATATTTGTTATTTAAATTTATTTTCATCGGGATAAACATTAATTGCATTTATAGTAATTAAATGTGCTAAAGTCCCAAAACTTATTTAACAAATTGTGAAAAGCAATCTGATGTAGGCGTGTCCCTATCCGGATTTCATTCCTGCCTAAGGAAATCTTCAGGGGACTTTGTTATTAGAATTTCTAGAGATATTTGTTATGTTAAATCACAAACTCAATGAGAATTTCTTGTCCTCGTCTAGGAGCGAGATTCAAAATTTAAAATATCAAAGAAAAAACAAAAACAACAACAAAAAATTGTCACAATTGGCTTTGTCATCTTCCAAATACTACTCTGTTTTTTTGACAGACCTAGCAATGTAGTGACGTTTATTCAAGTAAATCAACAATAGAAAATCATATGTTTTCTATTAGTGTCAGTTACATTTAAATTTGCACAAGCACCTGCATATTTGTTATTTAAATTTATTTTCATCGGGATAAACATTAATTGCATTTATAGTAATTAAATGTGCTAAAGTCCCAAAACTTATTTAACAAATTGTGAAAAGCAATCTGATGTAGGCGTGTCCCTATCCGGATTTCATTCCTGCCTAAGGAAATCTTCAGGGGACTTTGTTATTAGAATTTCTAGAGATATTTGTTATGTTAAATCACAAACTCAATGAGAATTTCTTGTCCTCGTCTAGTATTATGATTTTACATTCATTTTGTACAGTATTTTTTTTTATTTAAAAAAATAAAACAAATTAATGTTTGTTTATTTTTTACTGCACTGACTGAACCACTCATTAATAATACAATTGCAGTTAATTTTTTGAACAGTAAAAAACAAATGACTATGTTAGTTGAATTTACTAAAATGTAAGTCGTTGTTTTTTCAAGTGAAATTTTATTTGTTTTTAGCTACATTTGCAGTGGTCTTTACCGTTATTAAGTGCAGAAAATAAATTAAAATAAACCTTACATGAATCCATAAAATAACTTTTTTGCTAAACTTTCAATAAAAAATAGTTTTTAATTTTAACGAAATAATGAAAATCCAAAAATAGATGCGGTGATTTTTTAATAATAGCAATCAGAGACATCAGAGCATGTTCTTTGCGAATGTCCGAGGCTATGTGAAAGGCGTGCCAAGTTTCTTGGCAATCGCTTTGTCTCCCCTTCGGACATTATGAAGATTTTGCCTAATAGGATTATTGGCTTTATAGGTAGCTTGAATCTTTAGGGTAACTAGGCAGCACAAAAGACCTAAGTTGGTCGCGGTGCATAGTGCCATATAATCTAATCTAATAATAGCAAATAAACATGTTTTGCTGACATATTAAACGTTTGTCAAAAAATCGTCATTTTGGAAGCAAAAATCGTCAAATCGTTATTTAGTAATTTAGGTACTAAAAATCGTCAAAATGACGATAAATCGTCAAACCTGTCAATGTTGCCAATGGCAACTTAAGTTGCCAGCAGAGTTGTTACAATTTAGCGTGCTCTGAAAAAAAGTGAGAGTGTTCAAAAATTTTGTCTCAAAAGCAAAAAAAAAAAAAACGTCTGGGCATTAATGGGTTAATAATGATTTTTCTACTGGAAAATATTTTATTATCATTGAATGTTAATGCAATTTTTTTCATTATCATTAAATATCAACTAAAATTCAATGTTGATGAAAAATTCCCATGTATGCTAAAAATACTATAAATTGGGATATGAAATGTTTTATTGATTTTTCTAATATCTTTTTTTTTTTATTTGAGTGTATCCTTTACCACACGAAAAACTGAAATGTAAACTGCATAACTTTTTTGAGTGTATGACCAAAAGAAATTTGTTAACACCGAATTATTAGTTAATATCACATATTCATTTAACTAATTTGACACTACGTCAAAATGTTTTGTACATATAACAAAAACACGAATTTATGCAATAATTAAACACAGATTAAAACCGCCAAAGCTAAACTTGTACTAAAAACCATCATTTAGTAATTAAATATGCTGAGAAATCAAAATCACCAAAATATGTAAATTACTTTCGCTTAGAGAAAAAGTATTTTTATTTTTTTTTTTACTCCAAATAAAAACGAAAAAATTCCCTTAACAAAAACGTAAGCATGGTAAAGTGTAACACCGAAAAAAAAAATAAAATTAATATTCAACAGACGTGTGATTTTTATTTATCTATTTTTTAACAAAAATTATTATGAATAATTAAATTAAATTGCTAATTTTTCTTTTTGAATTCTTCTTTGGTAACAGTTTTTGTTTAAGTGTCACAAAAATATTTGAAAAGTTTTATGTTTATGAAATTTAAATTAATTACAATGAAATACACTACACGAAAAAATTATAACATACAACATATTTTTAAATATATTTTAACTCCAGTATATTATTTATTTATATTGTTAATTTATTATTAATAGTGTTCACGGATAGAGCTAGAAGCACTACACTTTATTGGAATAAATTAAAAAAAAAGGACATTTAAATACAAAATTTCAAAAAAAATTGTAAATAAATATTTTATAGCGTATAAAATTAAAAACTCTGTCTAGTGTAGGTGGGCCGATTTGTAAGTACAAAATTTTTTCGATATTTTGCCATCGATTTTTCGATAGCTTTTGCCATGAGGAAAAAAAGTTCCACTAAGACTTATCAAAAAAATCATTTTCGAGGCGCTCAAATTTCAATTTTATTCGACAAAATATAGTCTAAAACCCCAAAAAAAAATATTTTTTTCGAAAAAATTATATCGCCATCGCTTTAAGCGTACAATTTTACCTTGGTTAGGATATATTTAAAAAATTTGAAATCGGTGAATTTTTTTTAACATACCTACTAAAAAAACCCTAAAAATTAACACGCAATAAAAGATTGAATTTTCGACAAAAACTCATCCAAAACCTCAAGAAAATTTTTTTTTGGGAAAACTGCTATCGTCATCGATTTCAGCGTACAATTTTATCTTGGAAAGGTAACATTTTTTTTATTTTATTATTTTTATTACCTACTAAAAAAGCCTTAAAAATAAAATTTAAGAAAAAGTCAAAAAATTGAAATTTGGGCGCCTGGAAAATGTTTTTTTTTTTTTTTGATATATCGTAGTGGAACTTTTTTTTAATCATGCCAAAAGCTATCGAAAAATCGATGGCACAATATCGATTGCTAAATCGACCCACCTTACTGTACACACAGAAAAAAAAGTGCCAACCGAATTGAAAAGTTGATTTTAATGGCTACAAACAATAAATTCGTTTTGTAGCACCACTTTGAGGTTTCTAAATATTTTGGGTATTTCAACTAAAACTCAGTTCAATTAACCGAATTTTATTGCGAAAACAAATATTCAGTTGTACCAGTCGATTACAGTTGTAATAACCAAATTTTAGTTGGAAAATTACAAATTTTTTTTCTGTGTATATATTTTTTATATAAAGGAATCTGTGTGAGTGGTTAAACTAGTTTATTTTTGTTCACTTTTATTAATTTACACTCAGTAAAAACTTCCTGAAATTTGTTTTTAAAATTTTAAAGGCTATTTTGTAATTTTTCCGCTTATGTGTTCTCAAGGATTAATAGCACTGCGCAACTCGAAAAATAAAACAAGAGTACACAGAAAAAATTATTTCCATGCTTTTTTCTATCAAATCGGTTTGTTGAAAATTCTAGAAGCTGCCAATTAAATTTTAATTAAATCAATTAAATATTTGCTCAAATTCGGAACTTGCTTGACATTTTTTATATTATCGCTTAAAAGCAAACATCAACGCATTGTTGTAATGTAAAAAAGATTAAAAAATTAAATAAAAATGCTCGAAGTCCCCACCCCCTCAAAACCTTTTCCTGGATCCGCGCCTGAATTAATCTAATTCATATAATAATTCTTATTAGGTTTATTACTTTATTAATTTGAATACTGTAGTTTAAGTTGTTTAAATCTGAATATTTATTTATTCTAAAACATTATCATAACATTGATAATGTAATATTTAAAGTTTAAAGAAAGAAAATGTAAAAAATATATTAAAAACTATTTTAAACAGAACAAAAATACTCTGATTTCAACACAAGGGAAAATTTCTGAAATGGGAATTCCAACCAAAAGTTAAGTTATTGAATCGGTGGTTTTCGGAATTGAAATGGGTTTTTGTTAAAGGCGTGGTAGAAAAGAATGAGTGTATTTTCTAAAAATCATAACTACATTGTAAATTTTCAATTTTCTGAATCAGACTGCGCAGTTTCTGGTATTGAACCTTCGTCAGTGACCCTGTTTTTTTTTTGAATAATGTAATATTTGTTATGTTTTTATTTGTTCGATTGCGTCTATATGAAATTTTCTGTGCAATCACTGACCATGGTATAAATAAACTGATTTCTAATGCCACATGCACTCGCACTACACGTTAGACAGAGCGCTTTATCGCACTGATCTATTGAGTTTTGTTGTGATTAAAACTAGTTTTATTTAATACACAGTGTTTTTTGTTCTTGCATACATAATCTCAGAAGTACAACCCCAACAACACAACAGTTCTATTTTTAGAAACTTACCTCACTCTAATGTCCACTGTTTTTCCATATGTTGTAAGTTTATTTTTTTGTGTGTACCGACCATTGATTCAAAATATTTCGGCAACGCTGATTTTAATGGTGTCCACAGTTTTTTCACTTTTGGGCCAGAGTTTTCGCAAATATGAATTAAAGTTTTGCATGTTTCAACACAGTTCTGTATACATAAAATTTTAAAAATCAAATATTTCATCATATCTTTTTATGGGAAATATATAAAAGAACTTCATTAACATTCGGGTATCATATTTGGTTAATAAATATGTAGCATTAACAAGTAAATCCGCTTTTTTCTCAGTTTTTACTATATTTTTTCTATTTTTGCAAAATTTATCATCCCATTTCGCAATCGATAACAGCATTTAAAAAAGTATTAGAAATGTGATTTCTTTAATAATGTAAATATGGGCAAATCTACGAAACCGTACGATTTCAGATCTAAAAATTAAAAATTTCAAATTAGGGGCACACAATTTTTTTTGTGGATTAGCTCATCTAAAATATATTAAAAAGCAATAATGCAATGTGAAAGTGCTAAATAGATCGGATTTTATTTTTTGTTTTTACATCATTTTCAGCTCCACAGTACGCTAAAATTCAAGCAGTTTAAAGAATTCCAGGTTGAAATCTGGCTTATATGATAAAGATTACCATTACTATTGTTCTCTGTAAGTGCTAAAATCATCGGATTATCCCTTTCGTTTCTACACCACTTTTAGCTCCAAAAACTTATGAAAAGCTACAAAATTTAAACTTAAATGGATCTGGATACCAAAATAATGATACGATCCATTTATCACTTACACACAATAATGATCTATAGGACTGCAACTAATTCTTTCTAAAATTGTTAAAATTCTGAGTGACATGGCACTATGGAGCAGATATGGACGGCGTCAATTACATTTTGGAATCGTTCACTTGTGAAATTTGTCACATAATTAATAATTTCAGGCATACGCTCACAATTGAAGGCTTAAATGATATTAGTATGGTACTGAGTATTTTTGGGTAAACTTGAAACTGTTTTTTATAGCAACGCACAAAACGATTGATTTTCAGAACCACGTTTTTGAAGGTCTGATGCCTTAATTCGGATTTGGTGGTATTTGCCGCTGATCCAGTTGCTTATACAGGGTGGGCCAAAAGTAACCATGGGGTTTAAAAGTTTAATAACTTTTTCGTTTATTAATTTTTTTTTATTTTTTTTATCAGATTATATAATATACAAAATGGAAATTTTTTTACACTAAGTATGAAAAATAATGTCTCTTAAATGACCCCCATTTTCAGCTTCGCACTGATGGGCTCGTTTTAGAGCATTTTCCATAACATCTTTCAAAATTTGGGGCTGTAGCGCTCGAATTTCTGCAACAATGTTTGCCTTGAGTTGAAGGATTGTCTCTGGCTTGTTCACATATACTCGCTCCTTCAAGTAACCCCAAAGAAAATAGTCGGGTGCTGTCAAATCTGGCGATCGCGCTGGCCAAATAATTTCCGAATTTCTGGAAATTATTCGCTCTCCAAAAATTTGATTTAAAAGTGCCATTGTGTCTCGGGCAGTGTGGGCAGTGGCTCCGTCCTGCTGAAACCACATACCAGGTCTGTTTTCAAGAGCAGGACGTAAAAAATTTTCTATCATAAACCGATACCGCTCTCCATTTACGGTTACAGCACTTCCATCTTCATTCTCGAAGAAGTAAGGCCCAATGATATTTTCAGATGTGATCCCACACCATACAGTGCACCTAATGGGGTGCAATTGGCGTTGATGAATGGCTCTTGGATTTTCAGAACCCCAGAACCTACAGTTCTGCTTATTAACAAACCCATTCAAATGAAAATGAGCTTCATCACTCATAATCAAATTTTCAATAAAGTTGATTTCATTTCAGGCCAACTCTTGAAATTTAACTGCAAAATTTAGACGTTACCGATGATCTACGGGTTTTAGTTCTTGAACTAATTGAACCTTATATGGGTGTAACTGTAAATCTTTTTTTAAAATCCGCCGTAGTGACGCACGAGACATTCCTAGCTGAGCAGAACGCCTTCTGGTAGATGTTTCTGGTGTTTCGTTAACACTTTGCTGTACTCGTTCAATATTTTCCGCAGTGTGAATTAAACGTGGTCTACCGGTTCGAAGCAAATCTATTACGGTGCCATGTCGGTGATGACGATCAACTAAGCAACGAATCATTGCTTCAGAGGGCGAAATCCTGACGTTAAAATGTCGACGGTATGCTCTTTGCGTTAAAATAATTGATCTCTGATTTAAATAATAAAATTCTATTATTCTGGTTCTTTGTTCAGTTGTGTATCTCTCCATTATTTATTCTCCAAGTGTTATTTATATAATCTAAAAAAAAAAATAAAAAAAATATATAAACGAAAAAGTTATTAAATTTTTAAACCCCATGGTTACTTTTGGCCCACCCTGTATAATTCGAATATTAACTTATTTCATATATTCGGATGATGTTTCAGCATTACACTGCAAAAAACCCCATTATTTTGAAGTAATTTTGTTATTAAAAATTATCAAACTTAAAACCAATTTTTTGTACGTTATAACGATTTCTTTAAAATTGATGTCTTTAATAAAAATTTAAAAATAAAATAACGCGAATAATTAAGGGGAAGTAGTTTTACGGGTTTAAAATTACAAATAAATGCCTTAAGGTACCCATACACATTGCAATATTATTGTAAATATTATTGCCACTTTGACCTACACAGCACAATGAGATGTACAATATTTTTGAACAAAATATGGCACCACTCTCTTGTTCTGTTGTGGAGGGATACAAAAATTGCACAATCTAGCCAACACACTATAAAATATTTTTCACATTTTTGGGTTGTGCAATAATAATCAAAACCTTTTTGATTTTTTCTTATGTCTTGTACAACCCTTCAATATGACATACATACTGCAAATTTTTTGCACAATAGCAACAGTTGTACAAGAATATTGTGTAGTGTATGGGTATCTTTACACATTTAAGAAGACAACAATTTATTATAAAGGAAAGTTAACGCTAGAAACGCATAAATAACTCTGTATGCTATAACTTTTTCGTGTAGTGTATGTGCTATATTTTTTTGAACATCATATTTTTCATCATCACAAATTAAATCAGTGACATATTTCATTTTTGGTCTTTATTGTTTAGCATTATTTCTTTGGATAAGAAATTATTATAATTAAAACACTAATTGATTGTAAAAAGCTTCTGTTTAGCAAAAGATTTTTTTTTGTCGGATAAATTAATTAAAGACGAAATACATAAAAAAGCGTTCGCCTTAAGGTGAAGTAGTCACAGGTTAATAAGAAGTCGTAGGTTAATGATAGATACCCGGCTAATAATGCTCATATATGTTCATATATAAAACCATATATTGGCGCATATATGAGTTCATATATGGTTTCATATATGTTCGTATTAGTAAATTGAGGCTAAGTTTAACTTATAAAAATTAAAGTAAAAAGTGGGAAGGAAAATTATTCAAGTTCGAGGCCATACTCTATATTTCTTTATTAGGATATTGTCCTAACAAATATTCTATAGAGTTTTTGTTTTCAAATTTATTAATTGACCACTTTCAGGAATGTGTTCATAGATCTATTTCGGAAATTTTCTAGGTTCCCATCATCAGAACACGTTTTGAAAGAAGTAACAATCCCATGCAAACATCAAACATTCATATAACCTAGTTATCCCACTAAATGAGAACTAATATATGAGCTCGAAGTTAACGATTATCACCATTGATCAAAAATAAATTGAAAACTGGTTCGTTATGTGCAAGCTCTACCTTTGGTACATATACAATACACGCTTTTTGTTTTTAATCTCCTTTTTATTTTTACACTTGTTTTGTTTTATTTAAAAACAAGATGTAAAGGGGAAGTAAACTAAGATCGTACTTAGTCTTTTTTACAAGTTTGATATAATTTTTATTAAAAATAAAAATTATGTTTTTTCGACCTTTAATTGTGCAATGAAAAGGAAAATTATTCAAGTTCGAAGCCATACTCTATATTTCTTTATTATTATTATATTGCCCTAACAAATAATCTATAGATTATTTGTTAGGACTCTATTGATTCTTTGTTAGGAGTACGGCCTCTATTGATTATTTGTTAGAGTACGGCCTCGAACTTGAATAATTTTCAAAATAAATATATTTTAATTTTATTTTGCTGATTTTATCATCAATATTTGAAATAATTAAAAATTTTATTAAATTATTATTTAAAAACATGATAAAAATTAATTTAAACATTTAATTTTCTAAAAGTTTGTTATAATTTTTATTAAAATAAAAAATAAATAAACTTGAATAATTTTCATTTTCATTTTAATTTTCTGCAACATGTTTTTATTTGCTCGGTGCGAGTTTACGAACTAATAAAAAGAGAGCAGATTGAGCGACACTGAGTAGTATGAGAACCCACTTCTTTTATAGTTACGCTCTTGTAATAAATCATGTACATTGTACATTGTCAAAATCAGGCTTGTGCCCTGTTAATGCGCAGTGGGCCGCAAAAGCAGTCTTTTGCTCCAATGGCCTATCTTTGGCCCTCAAATTAGATCTGATTTAAGTCTTGTAATTTTATAAAATGGCAAGTATCACAAAAACTAAGCGAGATATCGAAAAACGAGATTTGCAAAACTTGACACAAGCAACACGTGCCGATAATAAAAATATGTTAAGTGTTCCGTTTCCCCATCGTTCCATTTTGGACCAATGTTCCATTCTACCTTACAAAAAAGTAGTTCCCGTTCCATTTGGACCAATGTTCCATTCGATCTTACATAAAAGTAGTTTAAAAACCACTTCAAAACAGCATCCTACTGCACTGAAGTAGTTACAAGCAGTGTTGTCAGGTTTTTTGAGCTTAAAATCGTAAATATTTAAAGAAAAAATCATTAAATCGTCATCATATTTTGAAAAATCGTCAAAACCTTGTAAAAAATTGTCAAAATAATAAAAAAAATTTATAAGTGGGCTAAAATTTTAATAAAAAATAAAACACAATTATGTTATTCACATTTTAAGTGCTAACATGCTATCGTTGTCGAAAGACAACAACTTTTACATTTTTTATGAAGATTCCCAAAATATTTAATTTTTGGTCGAGCTGGACCATTTCGAAAATGTGTATATTTTTTAATTTTTTTAGATATGTCTTCAAATGATCTTTCATTTGATAACCCTTTTGTACTTAGTTTCTTGGAACGAAAAAAAAAATTTCTTGAAAAAACTAAAAAGTAGACCTTTCTTAAAAATGGTCCACCTCACTAAAACGATTGTTGCAAACAATGAAGTATGTTGGGAATCCTCATACAAAATGGCAAAGTTCATTTTGACAGCAGAAACGACAAATTACTTTTCTCTAGTTATGAAATTTTTAAAAGAAAATTTGTTCCAAATTTAAAAAATTGCGCTAGAATTGCACTTTGCGTGACACTTTTTTTACAATAAAATATGTTTCTTTTTGGAACGCAACCAAAAAGTCTTGCCATCCCTGATCTATAGTAAAAAGTTTGCCAATGTAGATGTCTTATTATTATTATTATTATTATTATTATTATTATTATTATTATTATTATTATTATTAGAGAACTTTGCCTTACAAATTCTCTAATTCATAATCTTCCCATACATAACTACTTTGATTCTATTGAGTATTTTTGTTACAATTTGCAAACAATCTGCTACCTAAAGTGAGCAATTAAATAAATAAAAGTTCAATTAAATCATCATTAATGCTTTGTATATCAATTTCTGAACATGACACAAAGACCACAGTAAATCGGCTTAAATTCTATACATCCATAGAAATAAACCTGAAAAATAGAAAAAAAAAACTACTAAAAATTAGTTAAAATTACGTTGCAGGAAAAACTGTTAAATTCGCAGTTTGTTTTTTTTTTTTTTTTGCTAAATATTAGTAAGATAATAATACCAAATACAAATCTGTTGAATTTACAAATATTTAGTTATATTTGAGCTAAATTTTAGTTAATTGAAATTAACAAATTAATCTGCTAAAATCAGCAAAATAATTGGCTAAATATTAGTAGAGAAAAAAATTCGGATTTTCAAAGTTTTTTTAATTTTTTTTAAAGCGAATAAACTTCTACAATTCTGAAATTAGCAATCTACAATTTTTTAGCAAACAATTCTGTTGATTTTAGCAAAATAAACTGTTATTTGCATTTTACTAAATTTGAGGTAAATATAGCAACAATTTTGTAGATATTTCAGTTTTTGTTTGCTATTTTTAGTCTACAAATATTTATTTAAAGTTTCTGCTAATTTTAACAGAGTTAATTTCTATTTTCAATCAACTAAAATTCACATCGAATATAACTAAAATTTTGTAAAGTTAACAGATTTATTTTAGCTGTTCTTATTTTATTAATATTAATAATTTAGCAGTTTTTTCTGCAACGTAATTTTTAAAAAATTTTTAGTATCTTTTTTTGTTTTTGCTATTTGTACAGGTTTATTCCTATGAGTGTACTACACTCATAAAAAAGCATGTACAGTAGGGTGTCCCGTTAAAATTTTTTTTCAGTAATACCATTCAAATGATGCATATTGAAGAGCTGAATACGGAACATATCGCACACCCAGTTCAAAAGGGACTCAACTCAAAACATTAATTTTTCGGTTTTATATGCTTAAACTATGCACAAATACTTGTTTATCTATAAAAAAAATCAGTGTATTTTGTTGTTGTTAACTGTTGCTAAAAACAGTTATATCTTTCTTTATGTTTCAATTGGTATAAAGTTGCAAATATTTTTTGCCGATTTCCGAAAAATGAAAAATTTTGAGTTGAGTCACTTTTGTACTAGGTGTGCGATATAACAATTTTTTTTGGAACGTACTTTTACTTTAGGTTCCCAAAGAAAGTTGTTTTACTTGTTATGTAGAGCTTATTATGAGAAAAATGTTTATAAATTTTTATCAGAACAGTTTTGTTCCACCGCAGAATTTTTAAGTTTTCAGTAGATTCTTTTTCTTTCTATCTTTTCATTAATATTAAGAAATTTTTCATAAACTTTCTTTTATATAATTTCATAGTTTCAGAAAAACAATTCATTCGATTTTATAAGTTATCTCTTCTTAAATTTAATGAAAATTTTTCTTTAGAGCTACACCCAAAAAAATAAGTTAGTAGAAAAGTTAGTAAAACGTCTTGTAAATCAGGTATACTATTTTTTAGCAATATTTTTTGCTAAAATCCTGTTTTCAGCTAAAATTTTTGTTATACTTATTCAGCACTTAACTGTTTTATACTAATGCTTTACTAATATACTAATGTTTTACTAATTAATTTTGCTAAAAAAAAATTGTGCTGATAAGCACATTAATAGTGTGGACGACAACCAGATTGAAAGATATACGCAGAATGAAGTAGATGTCGCGGCATGTCAAGATGTAGTAGAGAAGAGGAAAATGATACTAAAAAGTACAGTTCTAATAAGACATATAAAAAATCAAACATGGAAGTTTTTGTATCTCTTTTTCATACATAAAACAAAATTGAGGATTAAAATAACTTAAATTTTGCGTTGTCACCGGCTTGTGAAAATAATTGTCTATTTTAATTAAATAAAATACAAAATAAAATATTTATTTATTTAAACTAAATGTTTATATGTGTGGTCAAATTACAAACAAACATATACAGAAAAGTAGACAGAGTAAAGTGAAAGACAAAGACACACATCTTAGGTAGATTTTTATGGTTCCTTTTTCTTATTGCAAAAGGGTCGTTTTTTACGTTTCGTTTGTTTTTGTTTATTTTTTCGTTTCTATAATTATCTTCGGCAGTTGCGATAGCATCATTTAGACAACCATTGATGTAAGTAATTGAAAGACAATTTTTGTTATGTTATATATATTTATTTCTATATATTTTCAGACATTAAATAAATTCATGTCGTCAATGTGGAAAATGAAAATTTTTATATTTCGTTATTATAGTTAATTATTTTTAAAAGAATCACTAAAATATGTTTTATGATTTTCAGCAAATGAATTAACTAAATTACAATTTTTCTACAAATTTTTTGCGTTTTTTTCAGTCTACTAAAATTCAGCAAAAAATTTATTAATTTTTAGCAAGGCTTTTGTGTTTCTAATCTACTAAGTGTTAGCAAAACTTTTGCTGAATCTACAAATTTTGTTGCTAAAAATCAGCTTGCTGATTTTCAGCAAAAGATTTTGCTGACGTTAGCAACTTTTTTGCAAGCATCCTCCTGACTAAAATTTTGCTGACTCAGCAAAATTTTTTGCTGACTTTACAAACTCTTTTTTTTGAGCGTACGAAGTTATTTCAAAGACTTAATTTTTTTTATTTTTTCATAAAATTTCAGAAAAACTTTAAAAAAAACTCCCAAATTCGTAGAAATTAACGATTTTATTTTAAGTATCATAAACTTTTTGGTTCTAATAAAGAATTTTTGTAAAAAGAAAATTATAAATGAAAATAATAACTGGTACAGAAAAACAGTATTTATGCGTAGTTTGTTTTTTAATAAATGGTAAAATAAGTTAAAAAAATATTTCTCTGTAGTTAAAATGTATATTCCTTAAAAAACATAGTTTCCTGTTTACTTTTTAAATAAACTACAATCAGTTACTGTTAAAATATTGTGAGTGTAGTTTCAATTCATTTTTAAGACATTCATTAAGACTTTTATTAATTCATGGAAACTTCTTAATATTAAAAAATTTTACGAAACTGTTTCATAAATTCTATAAACGCTTCATTCATGATTCATTAGTTTTATGAAGATTTTCATTAATTCTACAAAAGTTTCATAAACATTGACTTTAATAAAATCTGTTTCATAGATTCTATGAAAAGTTTCAATGGACGAGTTCCAGTGACAATTTTCATTAAGGCTATAAAGAAATCCATTACAGAAGTGAAGATAATTTTCTCAGTGTATGCTAATTTTATTTTTTTTTTACTTTTTTTACAAAAAGTCTTAAATGGCAGTGTTGTTTGAGAGATTGGATGCAGTGTTGTTTGAGAGATTGTATACGCAATTTAGAAAATATTTAGTTATTATGTACACTGAGAGAATTCTCTGTATGATATCAATAAATTTTTGCATTAGATATATGAAATGTCGCTGGAACTGCTTCATTGAAACTTTTCATTAAAACTAAAACCGAACAAATAAAATCTCACACATAAACTTATAGATCAACGATAAAATTCACTATTAAACCACTCACCAGGTACAGTGTAGAAATCGTTTAATGTATATGCTCGACATATGTATTAACAAAAAAAATCTTTAATGTTTGTTGATATGCTTTGCTTATGTAGAAGGATAGTATATGATGACATTAGAGAAAAGAATTGCCATTTAAAAAAAGTTTTAACTGAAAGTTAAACTGGCAATTATGATAATAACTAGAGAAAAACAAACACACTATAAATAGAAATCGTTCGTGGTAAATTTCATTCTAACTCAACACACAGAGTAATGTGGGATTTAAAGTCACCCAATTCCTTTAACGTGTGAGTTAAATAGATGATATTTACGATTAACACTAAAATGGCACGAAGAATGTTGATGAAGACCGTAGTGGGTCAGAAAATGCATTCCATTCATGATAGTATCCAATAACTTTTTCTGTGTTTTTTTCTAATAGTCAAAGTAAATTATCATATAAAAATTATAATTTTTCTGTTAATTTAGAGAAAAATTTGTCATGATCTAAAACCGAACAAATAAAATTTCACATTCATGCAATTTTTCATAAAATTGAATGAAAAAAATTTACATATTATTTATTAAAAATATTATACGACTAATGGAAAAGTTTCATAAAGTTTAAGAAACTTTTCATTTACATTGTAAAGAAAACTTCATCAGTTTAGTAAACAATTTCATTAAAACTCGCCCTCTGTATACTAATAAAAACTGAAAAATGCTGCGGAGGACCAAAAATTTTCTTAAAAAAATGTATAAATATTTTTTTCATAATATTTTCTACATAACGAAATTTTGTTAAACTTTTGTCTTACTTAAAGCCCTATTTCGATAAAAAAGTAAGACAATTTTTTTTAACAAAACATACTAGTTTTGATATCTTAAAACGTGTATCGGAAACTAAATGTACCGACTAAAAATATGTTCGTTATATTTTTCATATTCAACTGTTCAGAATGAATCGTTTGAGTGCTATTACTCTTGCGAATTCATAAAAACACCCTTTGTCGGGACACCCTACTGTATAAATAGTTGAAAATTCAGCTACGACTCCAGAAAATAGTGTCTGGATCAGGATTTTCAATGAAGTTGGGAATCATAGTCTGCTAAAATTTAGGTCACCTAAATGGCAAATTTGGAAACGAGAAACGATTTTATGTTAATTTTGTTCTGTTTCACTTATTTTCCGAGAGAACGACTGATAGTGGAGTCACAAATACGTAATGGTTTAAAAACGATTGTGGTTAAATTTTACTGGCAAATTTGTAAATTTGACAATCACGAATTACTAAATTTTAGGTCGATAAATTAGTTCAAATGAGGATGAATCTTTTTCTTGTGGTAAAATGAAATAACTAATAACTTTAGCTAAATAACTAATTAAAATGATAACAACAGAACAAATTAGTTCAACTGAATTGGAACCCGTTTAACAGACTTTTGTACTAACTGTTTCTTTATGAGTGTTCATATTGTTGGACTTTTCAACAACATCATCGTTATAATAATAATCACAGTAGCTAATTATAACAATATGTTTTCGCATAAAACCATAGCCAAAGAGTGTTGAAAACCAAATCCGAAAAATAAAAGAAATATACACAAACTACTTAATATGATGATTGATTATTATAATGTCTTCATTAGAAATCAGTTACCAGATGTTTGGATATAGTAAATATTAAAAGAAACAAGATTTCAACACAACATCTTAAATATGTTTTATTATTATTTACTTACAATAATATATACTAATTGATAAATTATCTTATTTATGAATAAATTAAAATACTATTCGAACATAATCGTATTGCTTTAAGAGACGAAATAAAATTATAACGGCAGGCAAAATAAATTCGTTAAAAGTTTAAGTCGAAATTTTATCACTTTTTTTCCTAATTGACTCATTAACAGCATAGAGCGAATTTTGTTAGACGATAAATATGAAATAAAATAATTAAAACTTTCTTCTTCATTGAGTGTATGAAACTTTTAATTAATAAAACCAGATTTTTCATTAAATTTTATGAAAACTTGCATTTACCTAATGAAAAGTTTTAATGCACGAATTTTGGTGTTATGTTATAGATTTTATGCGAAAATTCATTAATTTCACTCAGCGTGATCTCTTATTTATGATATTGATTTTTTTGTGCTTAATGAAGTTATTGCTTCACTCATAATAATCCATGCTGAAAATACGAAAAAAATGTCAAAACAACGAAATCTTTTGTAAAATGAACGAATTTTCGTTTATTTTACGAAAGTTTTTGTTATTTTGACACTTTTTTGCATTTTTATGCATGGATTATTATCAGTGTTGTGATTTATTCTGTCTCTTATTTGTAATTAAGCTTTTTCTATAATTTAGTCGTTTGTTGCTGGTCGCTACAATTGTATTTCATCTCTCAAATTCTTTTACTTAATCATTTCATCAAATTCTCCCTTTTTATAAACACTTATCGCATAAAATTGTGGTAAACGATACAATTTAAGACGATTATGACTAAATTGTCCATTTGCCAAGGCTTTAACATAGAATATATCCTTCATGTGTATTTCTTTCGCCGAATTCTCCACCTCGTTATTATCAATTTGATTTTGTAACTTTTGTGGTCGATAACTTTTCCGATTTAACAATTTAACATAAATAATTTCATTATCCCTTAACAAAGTGCGTCCTTGATATGGCAACTCTCTAAATTTAGGATATATCAAGACTGGTTGTATGTCTAAGATTTCATTTGGTCTTGTTGAATACAAATCTCTATTATCGAACATTTCCATGGACTTTGCTGGTATTGAAGCTGCTGTTGTTGTATGGATGCATATGGTGAATAGGATGATGATGTATGAAATCTGAAATTAAATGTTGAATTAGTTGTAATGATTATATTCTGAGCATATTAAATTGCTGGTAAAATAATAATGTATAAAGTTTAAATGGCCATACAATGTATTTATGTATTTACATTAGGGCGGGTCGATTTAAAAATCGCTCAACGTTCAAGGAAAATCGTATTCTAGGGATCAAAATAAGAAACTTTGCCGAAGGAACCATACCTCTAAAACGAATTCTGATGTCCCGACTTTTGACCCATAGGGTCAAATTTTGAAAAAGCCCACATTTATATTTCAGAAAGTAGGTGGAATCTCTCCAAGATTATGGGAGCTACTTTTTCTCCGGGAGACGCGCTAGCAGATTAATGCATAAATCATCATTCTAGGTGACCGTTAAGGGGTTAAAATTTAAGTTGAAAGAGGGCCTTTTAGCCGTGTTTTTATAGCAAAATGTACAAATCTCGGGATAGAGATATTTCAGAAAGTAGGAGGAGTCTTTCCAAGATTAGGGCCTCTATTTCTTCTCCGGAAGACGCTCTAGCAGATGAATGTATAAATTATATTCGATTAGGTTGGATTCGATTGGGGCACTCTAAATGGGTCAAAGTGGGATTTTTCAAAATTTCACCCTACGGGTCAAAAGTCGGGACATCAGAATTCGTTTTAGAGGTATGGTTCCTTCGGCAAAGTTTCTTATTTTGATCCCTAGAATACGATTTTCCTTGAACGTTGAGCGATTTTTTTTGCCTCCATACAAATCGACCCGGCCTAATTTACATTAAACATTATTTTCTTGTTAAATAAATCATTTATGGAAAACGTATGCACTCAAAATAATACGTTAGCAGACAAATTAGTAAAACCTTTTACCAAATAAAGTTTGGTAATTTTTAATATTTTTTTTTTGCTGAAATTTCGTTTTTAGTGTTGTGTATTTTTTTACAAATACCCATAAATTTTCAAAAAAAAAAAAAAAAAACAAAATACCCATAGATTTAGTCCATACCCAGAGAAATGCAGCTAGAAGTTTATAAATTTTCGTCCAATGTAACAATTTCATTAATATTGATGAAACACCTCAAAAACAATAAGAATTATAATGACCATATCATGGTCTCTTTAAACTTTGTCTACACAAAAATAATGATATCCTTACTAATACAACCTAACCTGCATATATATAGTGAAGCATTTCACAAATATAATGAAATTGATTTTGTTTTTTTATAAAAAAATTCATAAATACTATGTAACATTGCATTTGACGAAAATTGATGAAAAATATATTTATTTGTTTGTGTCTATGGATACAAACTATCCTTACAGACTAGCAACTTAATTAAAATGTATAAAATAACTTGAAGTAAATTATTTAACCCTCTAACGGGTAAGGCTGCCTCAGGGCAGTCTTTATAAAATTTACCACAAATGCGTCAAATGAGCGTTTTATACTTAGAAATTAATATATTCCGATAGAAAACTAAATTTGCTAAATATTTTGCGAAGAAATTTTTCGTGTGCCGTCCACGGTTTGGAGAAGCGAGAAAGCTTCAAAATCAAAATTTCGTAAAATGTGAAAAATGTGAAAAACTAATTAGTTTTAAAAAATATAGTTTTTAAAAATCTAAAAAAACCAATTTAAGTTGACTAAAAATTCTTTATAATGAAATATAAGTACGATTGAAGCTTTATCTTTAATAATAAGTCCTTACTTTAGTCCAAGGACTATCAGGATTCCTTTAAAGGACATCATCTTAACTTATGAACTAATGGACGGAAATTTGGCAGAAAGAAGACATTAAGTATTAATAGCAAAGTGTTGAAGTTTGAGCAATATAAATGGAAGTTTAGATACTGTTTCGCCTAATTTTGCTTTTTCCAAAAAGCGAAAAACCCGTTATCTTCTTAAATATGAGCAGAAAAAATAAATTTTCGAGCGTGATTATATCTTGGCAAGAGACATAATTTTTGTCCAAAATTTCTCTTTTATATGCTTTAGTTTCCAAAATGCACCCTAAAATATTTTGGCTCATATCGCCTAAATTAGGCAACGATAAACAATTTTGTTGACGAACTTATTATTTGTTTTTCGAGTGGAGCACATGGTATGATTTTCGTTGCAAAACATCGTTTGCCAGTGAGAGGGTTAAGAGAGCCTTAAAATGAGAATGTGAAATACTTATGTCTAATTGAGTACAGTAATTATTAAATAATCTATTAGATCTAGTAATCGGTTCATTTAATAAATACTCAGTTCTATGGCTATCAATATGATAAAACTTATGAATATTTCTCAATGAAATTGGTGGGACATAAATATGAATTAATTCTAATAATATTGGCGAATCTATTTAACCACAAATAATACTATGCAGAAAAGTTAGCAGCGGTGCTGATCAGGACTGATTTCCATAAATCCCGGCGTTCGGGATTTTAAAAACTGCAATTCCGGGATCCCGGAATTTTTGGATTCCGGGGGATTTTTTTTTGGATTACGGGGTTTTCTGGACTAATTTATGTATATGAATATGAAAAACAAACAAAAACTATTAAAACAAACAAACAAAAACATACATGGTCATATATGTACAAGGTGGCGCAAAAGTAATCCTCCTATCAGAAAATGCTATAAATTTTGCGATTGGCCCCTAATGTCAGTTCTGTTTTGACATTTGTGTAGTAAACACATGCGAAATACACGTTAATAAACAATGTTACGCTACACTGCTCCAGAACGCGGAATATTGGTGACTATTTATTTGGCCAGTAATCGGTCGGTGACTTTGGCACAACGTGAATTTCGTCGCAGATTTCCTGGCCGTCCAACGCCTACTGGTGAACACTGCGACGTTTAGCCGCTCGCCTCGAAGCGACTGGCACAACACGAGATGCTGCCAGGCGTGGCAGACCCCGGAGTAGCCGTTCTGCAGAGAATATTGCTGCTGTAGCCGAGGATGTTATGGAAGCGCCGTCGACATCGACCAGACGACGTGCCACGCAAATGGGTATCAGTCGACGGTCTTTACAGCGAATTTTGGTACAAGATTTGAAGATGTTTCCGTACATAGTCCAGACGGAGCATTAGCTGTTAGCTGCTGACCGCCAATCGCGTGTAACATACGCTCAAGCCATCCTTAATCACCACCAAGAGGAAGATGATTTTTCATCAAAAATAATCATGAGTGATGAGGCCCATTTCCATCTTAGCGGGTACGTAAATAAGCAAAATTTACGCTTCTGGGGCAGTGAAAATCCGCGTGTAACCCACGAAGAGCCATTACACCCGCTCAAAGTCACTGTATGGTGTGCTGTTTTCGCTGGAGGAGTCATCGGACCAAACGGTTACTGTGAATGGTGAGCGCTACAGAGCAATGATCAACGAGTTCTTTTTGCCGCAACTTGATGAATTGGGATTGGAAAACATGTGATTCCAACAGGACGGTGCAACGGCACACACTGCACGTGCCACAACCGATATGCTGAAGGATGCATTTCCCAACAAGCCTCAGACTCTTGCAGCTCTTAAAGACAATATCCGTCAAGAATGTGAGGACCTATCGCCGGAAGTTTTGGCCAATGTGATGGAAAATGCCATAAAAAGGGCTCAAATGACAATCAACTGTGGCGGCGGCCATTTACATGACATCATATTCTCGACTTGATGTAAAAAAAATTAAAATACCAAATAAAAATAATCCACAAGAATCAAGGTTTTTCATTTTTTTTTTAAATTACAGCCAAAAAACATCGGAAGGTTATTTTTGCGCCACCTTGTACATTAGAATCATTCCATATAACACCATCAAAAAATATCCGACCTCTACCCCCTTTAATTTTAACCAAATGTCCCAGCAAAACCACACGTTACCAAATCATGGGTAAAGTAATGTATCGCCATAGGGCTTCATGCATTACTTTACACGTTACTTCACTGATGAATTATACAGGCGATGAGCCTCAAAGTAACCAATTACCTTGTAGGGGGTAAAGTAACTGGTTACTTATATGGTTACATGGTGGGAAAAAGTAATGTGTATAAAAAGATTTTCATAAAAAAAAGCATAAACATTTTCTTTTAAATATTTTTTTTTAATTAAATAAATAACTTTTTTTTTTATTAAATAAATACATGGTCATGCTGGGATTCGAACCTGGGGTCTCTGGTATTTAACAATTAGTTAGGCGAGAACTCTACCAACTGAGCTATCGATACATATAATATTTTATTGCTTAAAATGTAAATGAGTTGTTGTGCTTCGTGTTTTCGTTCGTAATATCAAAAATATACACCTTACCATTATGCTTACAAAAAATCACAAAGTAATGTGTCTATAAATAGATTTTCAAAAATATATATTAATAATTACTTTACGTTTATAATTCATGCATTATGTAATTGATGATCGGTAAGTCATTATTTAATGTTTTGAAGTAATGTAAAATGTAATGAGGTCTCATTACAAGGTAATCCATGAGTGTTCAATTATCGGTAACTCATTACTTCTTGTTGGAAAATAATGATACACGTAAGGAGTACATTACAAGGTAATGCATTACTTTATCGCACCCATTAACAAAGTTTTGCTGGGGTGGTATGGAAGGTAAATGTCATGGAAATATTTCATCGTACAAGTTTTGGGTTGTTAGCTCTAACGGTTGTGGAAATATCGCGTTTTAAAATATGAAAAAAAATCTAAAATTTAACAAATTTTTAACGGTTAAAGCTACGTGAATCAATGATACCTCATTTTAAAGCCACAGTTATCGTACTTTAAATAAAATAAGCCAGAAAATAATTTTTTGAAGGTAAAATACATATTTTTCAAAATCCGTGGTTTAAAGCGCTGTATTTGAAAAAACTGGGTTTTAAAATTTTTCAAAAAATATATATTAGTTATAATTTATTCCACTAAGCTGTTGCCAAATTAATATGTGTAGCTCTTACGCGATTCAAAGTTATTTATAAAAATCTATAAAAAGATTCTAAATATAGTAAAAAAACATAAAAAAAATAATGTAGAAAAAAAAAAAAATAAAAGTAACAGTTCTGCAAAAGTAGTTAAACATAATTGCCCATATCTTTTTAGTGGTTTAAGCAGTAAAAGTCATTGATTCCTCATTTTAAAGGTACTTCAATTGCGGTTTTACTGGTTCACAAAAATAATTCACTTCTTGACAGTAAAATGCTTTTTTATTTCAAAACCCGTGGTTCAAACCCCTTAATTTCAGAACAAATTTATTGCATTAATGCAAAAATTCATTAATATTTTGCAGATAATTCTCTCCGTGTAGTAAAACAAAGCGATTTTTTAAATCGGTTATCCGAACCGATTTTGAATTTCAAAAACCAAAAACCGGTTTTTAAAAAATACGGGTATTTGACAACTCTAATTAAAACGTACCGTTATTTAGTAAAATATAAAAATATGGAAATAATTTAAAAATTTCCTTACGTCCCAACATCCAAAAAATCGTTCTTTTTTAGTAAAATAGCAAAATATGGAAATAATTTAAAAATTTCCTTACGTCTTTGACTTCATTCTACGAGAAAAAAAGTGATTGAAAATTGATCCATCCAGTAAGGCTCCACCCAATTTTAAATATGTTGTTTTGAAAAAAAAGGCATTTAAAGTAAATATCGCGCAAATAAAATATTGGGCAAATAGTTTGTTTGACAAGTTGTAACTTTCTAAAATATGTGAATTTTTCGCCAAAATTTTCACGAAATGAAAAAATCTAATGAGTTCACATCATTCATTTTTGTTAACTTTCATCAGTAATTAAAAAAATAATTCAAAATATTTTTTCAAGAAAGTTTTTCATTATAGAGCTTTTACGTTTTCTGAACACATAAGTAAAGTTTATTTGAGTTCAAAATAAAGCCGTAGGCATTTTTTCCATGGTTGTATCTTTAAAGAAACAGTGATCATTTAATGGTTAACAGAGGCTTTCATTTTATAATTCGCTTATCGAAGACACAAACATTAGGACTCAAAAGTTATATTGACTACAAAAATCTTGGACAATTTCCTTAAGTCGACTTAAGCTGTTATGTCGAAACTGCATAGAATTTTATCATTTATTTAAATGAATTAAAAACGAAACTCTGCTGATTTTTGGTTAATTTACTGATTTGTATGCATTTCTACTCGCATATTATTTTAAGCCCAGCTTTTGTATTTTTCACAAATATCGGATTAGCTAAAAACAACAAAATTTTGTCAGTGTAAATTTTTTTTATAATACATGAGATTCCTGATACATCACGAATGGATTTGACCGGCGATCTTCAAATTTGATTAATTTTTTCTACACACATACTCCATTTAGCCCATAACACATCCCCATATTAAATTTTAAAAATTTTCAAAAACTCCCGATTTTCTTTTTAATTTTCAAAAAAATTCAAAAAATCGGAAAAGTATGTAATTTGGAAGAACTCTATATTCGAAATTTGTTATCGGATTTTTGTGATTTAAAAAGAATTCGATTCATATGGTTATACGAGTACCTTTTCACACTTACACTTAGGAAATTATGTTGGTAAAGACGACTGCAATTGTAGTCAAAAACAAATGAAATTCATTTAAAAAAAGGACGACTTACATTTCATTAAATTCAACTAACATTGTCATTTGTTTTTTAATGTTCAAAGAATGAATAACATTGTAGTAAAAATGAACCACATGGTAGTAAAAAATAAAACAAAAAATTTTTTTTTTATTTTTTTAAATAACAAAAAACAACTGTAAAAAATGAATGTAAAATCATAAAACAGTCATTTGATGTGAGTTGTTTTTTTAAATGAACTACAATGTTAGTTAAAAATGTTATTTGTTCTACAAATGACTTACATTTACATTAAAAATAATGAAACTGTATTACAACCCAAACAACTACATATTTTTAAAGCAGAAGTTCCCTGAGTGTATACAATAAAAAATATGCATATTAAAAAAAATGCATTTTTTATGCAAATGCAATTTTTAGATACATTTTAGAAGTTGTTCTCCGCCTTCCAATTTTTTTTACCTGGATAAATCGAAAATTTAACTTTTATGTAAAATAAAATTTTGCTTTTTCTGTGACGCGATTATCACTAATTTTCTCTTTTTTTTGTAAAAAAAAAACGCTTATCCATTATTTCCATAGAAAAAATTTTATTTTTTGAATAATTTGTAATTTTTATATTTCGAACAGGTTTTTAAACAGCTTGAAGGCTCAATTAATCTTGTCGTTCCGTGCAGTAACAAATCGGCTGTTTTGTTTAAGGTTTATGAATAGTGCGTTTTTCAAAAAAGCAGCTCACATAAACAAACAGCTGATTTGTTACGGCACGGAACGACAAGACTTATGGAGCATTAAAACTTACAATACATTCTTTATAAACAAAAAAGTGATTTTTTTATGTTTATCTGTCCAAAAAATGCATTTTTGATGCATCTGCATCAAAAATTATTATTTTTAGACAAAATAACATAAACCTTGTACAATACAGTGTATACAATAAAAAAAAATATATATACGATATGATAATGAAATAAAACTTAATATTTTTGTTTAAATATATTCATTAGGATATTGATCGTTGAGAAAAAATCATAATATGCACAAACTGTTCGTCAGGTTGTTAACAAACTCCAAATTTTTCAATCAGCCGTTATCTCCGAAAAATGGTTCGTTTGGTGTATCTCCTAAATTTTCAAAAGGTAGAATCTCGAATTTTGACACGTATATTCATTTAATGACTACACTTAGAATACTATGTAGGTAAAGACCACTGCAAATGTAGTTAAAAATAAATGAAATTTCACTTAAGAAAAGGACGACTTACATTTCAGTAAATTGAACCAACATTGTCATTTGTTTTTTAATGTTCAAAAAATTACTAACAATTGTAGTAAAAATGTGTTAGTAAAAAATAAACAAACATTTATTTGAGTTTGAATTTTGACGTCTTTTTCAGACAATTGCAATTAATACCATAATTAATATGCAATTTTATTTAATTTTAATTGTGAAAGGCGTGGTAGAGAAGAATGAGTGTATTTTCTAAAAATCATAACTACATTGTAAATTTTTCAATTTTCTGAATCAGACTGCGCAGTTTCTGGTATTGAACCTTCGCCAGTGACCCTGTTTTTGTTGACCCTGTTTTTGTTGAATTTTTTTTTTAAATAACAAAAAACGACTGTAAAAAAATAATGTAAAATCATAAAACAGTCATTTGATGTGGTTTGTTTTTTTAAATGAACTACAAGGTTAGTAATAAATTTAATTTGTTCTACAAATGACTGTCATTTACTTATAAATAAAGAAACTGTTTTACAACCCAAACAACTACATATATTTAAAGCAGAAGTTCTCAAAATAAAGCAGCGAGTTTTTGGTTATTCGAATGTTTTAGTGTTAAAACGGGGCTGAGAAGTTTCAAGAATTCGATTTTCGAACCCATTTTTGGTGGGTAATAGGAGGAGGGGCCATATAGGTAAACGTTTTTCATTATAATTTAAGGACCCCTAACAAAAATCTGAAGTTAAAATAGAAATATATCTATAACCAAAAAGTCGGTAGTGACGTTATTGTATTGTTAGTAGTGTATTCTGAAGTTTATACTGTTTTAAAAACCTGTTCAAAATATTGTATAAACATTTAGAATTATAAAAAATATAATTTTTTGTATGGAAATATTGGGTAAGGTTTTTTTTTTGTAAAAAAATAGAACAAATTAGATGACATTCATGTCACAGAAAAAGCGAAACTTAGTTTTATACAAAAAAAAACTTTAGTTTTTGATTTAAAATTGTTAAAAAAATTTTGAATAGGGAGAAAAATTTCGAAAATACATCTAAAAGTTGCATTTGCATAGAAGATGCATTTATCTTAAATGCATTTTTTTATTGCATTGGTGTGAAAGAGGAAAATCGTAAAAACCAAACGCTTTTCGAGTCAGCGAAATCCGATAACAATATTCAAGTATATGCCTCCTTAAAATAAAAACCGTGAAAAAGGCCAGTGTTTTAAAAGTTTAAAAACTGAATATTTAGACATGTCATTGGATCCATAGAGAATATAATATATATATATATATATATATATATATATATATATATATATATATATATATATATATATATATATATGTATGTACAGCGCATACTTTAGGGACACGCCCAAAATTGTGGCCGGAATATGCGGTGTATGGAAAAAATTGTCCTCATCTAATACGCTAGATGTATGAAAAGACGCGAAAACTTTGGGGACAGTCCCCAAAGTAAGCAAATGTCCCTAAACTATGCGGGGGAACGAATAAATGTCTCTAGACTATGCGCTGTGCATACATATATATATATATATATATATTATATATATATATATATATATATGTATGCACAGCGCATAGTCTAGAGACATTTATTCGTTCCCCCGCATAGTTTAGGGACATTTGCTTACTTTGGGGACTGTCCCCAAAGTTTTCGCGCCTCAGGGACCTTCTGCTTTAAAAATATGTAGTTGTTTCACACAGAGAAAAATTTTGGTATTTGCCAACTGAAATTCGGTTAGTACAACTCAAATTCCGTTACTACGAATTTTATTCGGTTGGTACAACTCAACATTAGTTTTCACAACAAAGTCCGATTAATTCAACTGAATTTTAGTTGCAACACCCAAAATATTTAAAAATCTAATGTTAACATCGTTATAAAGGGTCCGCCAAATAACTTTTTTTTTTTGAAAATGCTATAAAAAAAAACTACTGAATATTTTCTCAAATTTCTTTTTTTATTTGAAAGTACAATCCTTCCGGTTAATAATGGAAAATAATTTCATTCAAATGGCTGCCTCGGCTAGCCATGCAGTAGCCTACACGATCGGTCCAATTTTTAAGCACATTATCGATTGTGTGCAGCTGTACTTCACCAATGGCTTCCTGTTCCGTCCTGTTGAAACCAAATGTTGCCAATATCCTTCTCTTCAATTTTTGTGAACGAACGCCATTGACTGTAACGGCCACTCCTTGCTCATTTTCGAAGAAAAATGGCAACTGTCGCACACATTCTGCAACATTACCATGATTTTCAAAGTAATGTCGCAATATTTCCCAGCGTTGTTCAAGCGTATACACAACCATATTCGTTCAGCGGAAGGATAAAACTAATTATCTGTCAAATCAGACATGAGCTAAGTGTTACCATTCACGAAATAAGCACTAGTTGAGAAAAAAAACGTTAGATGGCGGACCCTTTATTAACTGAATTTATAAGTTGTTACCATTAAAATACACTTTTCAATTCGGTTGGCACTTTATTTCTCTGAGAGTTGGGTTGTATACAATTTCTTTATTTTAATGTACATATATGTCAGTCATTTGTAGAGCAAATTCAATTTTTATACTAACTTTGTAGTTCATTAAAAAAAACAAACCACATTAAATGACTGTTTTATGATTTTACATTAATTTTTTAGTCGTTTTTTGTTATTTAAAAAATTAAAAAAAATAATTGTTTGTTTATTTTTTACTAACATATGTAGTTTTTTATTTGTTAGTAATTTTTTGAACAGTAAAAACAAATGATAAATGTTGAATTTAATGAAATGTTTGTCGTCCTTTCTTCAAGTGAAATTTCATTTGTTTTTGAATATATTTGCTATCGTGTTTACCTATATAATATCCTTAGTGTATGTATAAAGAAAATTGGAAGACATGAGGTCAAAAATTGGCAATTTTTTGGTCTTCTTTCAAAGAATGATTGAATACGAAATTTAAATGCAAATTCTTTTACGACATCTTTTTAAAAAAACATATAAAGAGAAATTCAGTTCAAATATTAACAATTCTATCACAACCGACAAACGCGTTTTAATTGGATAACATTTTTTACACTTTCATTGTTACACTGAAAAATATGATTATTTGAAATTCCTTCTAAAATTTTGTTCAAAGCACATTTTTTTCAAACTTTTAAATAAAAAAAAGTATTTTATTTACCATTTTACATAAAAGTAATTAATTTTAAAATTTTATAGAATAATTGTTTTTTTTTAAATATCGAGTAACGAACAAGTCAAAGACCAAAATACAACTGATTCTGCGTAAAGACTAACAAGGTAATTTCATTCAGCGTTAAAACGTTTTTTTTTTTTTTTGACAAATAAACGACAAAAATATTAAATAAAACTCAGACGTTAACTGATGGTAAATTAGGCAAAACGATGTTAACAAAATAATATTAAGAAAATATCAACATTTAAAAAAAATAACTACAAAAAAAAAAACAAAATGTAATGCACACATAAAAATTCACAGAAATAATTTTTAAATAAAATAACTTAAAATTACGTGTTAAATTTAAGTCTTTAATATTTGGGTCGTCTTATTTTAATTTGCAAAAAATAATTAATAAAATTTATTATTTGTTGATTTTTATCGTTACTGTTGCATATTTTTATTTAGATATTATATAAAATAAATAATTTATGTTTAAAATCAATTGTTTAAATCTAACGTTTGCAATTAATTTTTCTTATTATGTGTTGTTTGTTTATCTGTTTATCTGTTTTCTGATTTATTTTTTTTTTTTTTTTAAATAAATTTAATCCTTTGAAGACCGAACTAAAACCGCTGAAGCTTTTTTGATGAAACTTGGTGAAGGCTTAGGTCTATGACTAAAAATAAATTATGTGCTTCTTTTGGCACTTTACTGTTTCCCCTGTCGGAGAAATATAATACTAAAGCTAAAACACTATTGGGCTATCGCTCCTGAATGCGTTAAGATTTTGTGTCAAATTATGCCTCATCAAAAAATTTTAACCTTTTTGGTATAAATTTAAAACTGAATTTAAGCTAAAGAGCTACATCTCTCTAGAGTCGATTTCAACAACACTGAAAATAGTTTGGACACTGATAGAATTTTGTGCGTAGTATTAATGAATTCCTTCATTGATACAATGATTTTTTCATAAGAAAGTCCCCAAGGAAATGTTTCATTGAAACGTGTTTCATAAAATCTATTTTAATGACAAGCTTCATGGCCCAATGAAAATTTCGTAAAGTATATGACATTTTTTTCATTAATTCTAGCACAAACGTTATAAAAGTTTCATGTGTTTAATGAATAAAATACATAGTTTGTACGAAATATTTTCATTGATTAGGTTTGATATAATTTTTATTAAAAATAAAAATTATGTTTTTTCGACCTTTAATTGTGAAATGAAAATTATTTAACTTCGAGGCCATACTCTATATTTCTTTATTAGGATATTGTCCTACCCAGTAAAATAGTAAAATCCAAATAACTGGTTGCAGAACAGCTTATACTCTATTATAACAGATTCTAATTTCTGTTCTGGAACTGGTTCTTTTTATATGGAGTTTGTCCTATTTGCAATAGGTTCTTTACCTCCAAACAATAACAGGTTGCTTTAGAACCGGCTCTAGAACCAGTTATATATCTGGTTCTGTGACAGTGACACCTTACATTTCGACTCCCATGAATCTGTTCTAGAACCGGTTCCATGTAACCGGTGGTTTGTTTTCAAATTTATTAATTGAAAACTTTCAGGAATCTGCAAGGAATCTCGGTATCATATTTGATAAGGAGCTTAGGTGGAATACACACATAAATGCTGCAACCGGAAATACTTTTGCTATGCTACGAACTCTTTACCAAACTCAACATTTGACACCAGTACATATTCGGAAACTTCTTGCTAAAATTTTTATAATGCCCAAACTGCTTTATGGCTGTGAAATTTTTTCTAGCTGTGATTCTGTTGGTACCAAAAAACTTAATGTAGCTTTCAATGCTGTTATACGATACGTCTATGGACTTAAACGATATGATGGTACGTCGCAGTATTCTAAATCTTTATATGGCGTAAGTTTTGGCGACTTGCTTAAGATAAAGACTTTAGTTTTCTTACACAAAATAATATATACCAAAGAGCCAGATTACCTATATAGACGTCTGGGGTTTACTTCATCTGAAAGAGGGAAGGCATTAATATATACCCTACGCCGTAGTTTAATTTCTGATTGGCACTTTTTAATAAGCGCTGAACATCATTGAAACTCTCTACCCTTTAGTACTCAATTAATAGGCAACGCTTTACAATTTAAAAATAAACTTTTCTCGAGCTCTTAAAATTTGTGTATCAATTAAAATGTACTATATTTTAAAATGTTTGTTTTATAATTTTATTTTTTTAAATATTTTTTATGTTCTATTTTATTTATATTATAATTATATTGTAATATTAAAATTTTATATAATTTAAATTTTACGAAACGATTATGCCATTATAAGATCACATGCTGTAATTTAAAAGATTTTAATCTTGTTGTATGTGATATTTCAAATAAATAAATAAATAAAAAATTAATGAATGTGTACGGTCTTAGTTTACTTCCCCTTTACATCTTGTTTTTAAATAAAACAAAGCAAGTGTAAAAATAAAAAGGAGATTAAAAACAAAAAGCGTGTATTGTAGAAAGGTAGAGCTTGCACATAACGAACAAGTTTTCAATTTATTTTTGATCAATGGTGATAATCTTTAACTTCGAGCTCATATATTAGTTCTCATTTAGTGTGTGTAACTAGGTTATATGAATGTTTGATGTTTGCATGGGATTGTCACTTCTTTTAAAACGTGTTCTGATGATGGGAAACTAGAAAATTCCCGAAATAGATCTATCAACACATTCCTGAAAGTGGTCTATTAATAAATTTGTAAACAAAAACTTTATAAAAAAATCATCTTAAACTTGTCTATATTATTACAATTAAAAGTAATAACATGATTATACCACACATAATTTATTTTACATAAAATTCTACAGACATTAATTTTTTGTTGTTAACATTTTTAACATATAATATAATCATTTTATTTTTTTTACCGCTCCACGTGCTAGCTCTTCAGAAACACTTAAATGACTAATTATTTTTTATTACATACTCGAAAACTGCAAACACAATCTCAAATCACTCGGGAAAATAGGTACAGATCGTTTATAATACACGATATGAAACTTTCTGCATTACAAACTGCGTCCTTATAAGGGATTAGGGTAAGCTGCTTACACCCTGCATCCTTGCTAGGGAAAAAAGTAAGCTTAAAATTTTTGTTTGTTTATTTTTATACGAAAATTATTTGTTTCTTTAGCTGCTTCTCAGTATTATGTAATAGTCAGCACTTACATCAGCGCATTTGTTTTATCCTGCTTCTAAAAACACGAACATTTTTTACCGGGTTTCTACACTCAATGATATGAGACCGAATTAAAATAAAGTTTTGATTAATTCTGTTTGACAAAATAATTTATTTCATTTGTAATATTGGCCGTTTTAATTCAGCGATTATTTTTTTAGTTCAAAATGTACTACATGGGAAAAAATCTAAAACTTACACTAATTTTTTTTTGCATATTACAAGTTTTATTGGAAAATTTTTTAAAAAAAAATAAAATTTTTAATTTATGAAATTATGAAAAAATCATAAAATCATAATGAAAAAACTAAAAAAATTAATGAATTTTCATTCAGTTAATGAAATTTTTCATTAAATACTTGAATCCATTTTAATGTAATCGATTCCTAAATACTATAGTATAAGACAATTTTCTATCAGTGTCGGTTAAAGTAACTGAAAATGTAATTCAACATAAATGATAAATCACTTAATACCCGGTCTTCTTAGTTTTCATTTAAATCAAAGGTTTCTTGTTATTTATTTTTAAATATTGAAAATTATTTAATTAAAAGTCCACTGTTAGCAAATTTTTAACAAAAACTCTCAAAAGCCCAGTTCTGGTTTTTATAAGAGACCGTTGGAATTAGCTTGTTTCAACTATACTAAAAAAATAAGTTAGTAGAAAAGTGAGTAAAACGTCTTGTAAATCAAGTACACTTTTTCTCAGCCAATTACATGCTGAAATTGCGTTTTCAGCTAAGATTTTAGTTATAATGATTCAGCACTTAACAGTTTTGAACTAATCTTTTACTAATATTTTACTAATGTTTTACTAATGTTTTACTAATTTACGAACAAATATTATTTTTGTTATTTTTGGTTGTCCAAACAAATGTATAAAACAGTAAAAAAAATATTTATTTGAAAATTAAATGCAAGTTCTTTTCTTTTCAACTCAACTGGAAACTTTTTTATTAAACTACAAACAGAAAACTACAAAATATTCTGAGTGAAGTTTTGTTAAAATCGTCCTGGAGTCTTCCTAAAATAGCTAAAAGTAATGGGACATATGTATAACAACCATTCGTTGTCAAAGGGTTAAATGAAAAATTTATTTTTAGCTTCTATTAATAACTGCTACTTTTATATGTTTATAATAATAATTATGTAAAATTAATGACATCTTTTGTTAAACAATAAATTAACAATTTACCAAATGAGACATTCCATGTCAAACTGAATGATTTTTTACATAACGATTTTTGTTTGCTTTGAAATTTGGCAGATGTATTCTTATTTCAAACATATTTGACACGAATTTTTGGAAAAATTATTTTCTTTATTAAATTTTTTTGTGTATTATATATAATTATATCAAATTATATTAGAATTCGATATTATTAGATAAAAATTAAAAACAGTTCCTAGTTGTTCTCAACAATTATATCAAATTATATATAATTTCATAAACTAATATTTACGACTAATATTATTTTTACAGTTTCTTTAGGAATATAAAACAGTGAAGAAATAATGGCTCAATATCAACAATTTAACTCCGAACAGGATTGGTTTTTAGAAAAATTTACTTTTCTCAGACGTTTTTACTATTAAAATGCATAAATCTTTTTTCTTGCGAACAAAAATATTTAAAAATTTTGTTAAAGTTAACTAATTATTGCTATAATTTAGAAAAAAATTAAAATGTAAAAAATGTTAAAATTAAAAAAAAAAAATTACAAAACTTAAAATGTTTTCGAGATATTGCCGTTTTTAATTTTATTTGGAGGGTTTTTGAAATTTTAGCTATTTTTTAAATTTTGGTGTTCTATTTAAATTTTAGCGAATTTCTTTTTAAAATATTTGATTTTTTAAAATTTTGCCGATTTTTCATATATTACCAAATTTTTAAATTTTGTCGATTTTTTCTAATTTGATTACTTTTTTCAAATTTAGCGGCAAATTTAATTTTGACAATTGTTTAGCAATTTTGACGTTTATTTTAATATCGGTATTTTTGTTTTAAATTTGGCGATTTTTTCAAATTTGCCGTTTTTTTTTTTTTTTGAATTATAGCGATTTATTAAAATATTAGAGGTTTTTTCCATTATGACGATTTTTTAAATTATAGCAATTTTTTTTCTCAATTTTTCTTTTAAGTTTAGCGATTTTTACCCTAATTTTTAGTAATTTTTTTTTGCAGTTTTTAGTTAATGTTTTAATAGTATATACTAAAAATTTGTTTGAAATTAAAAACAATATTCAATTAAATTTTTAATAGATTAAAGCCTAAATTGAAAATAAAATCAATTAAATAGTTACAAATTATTTTAATTTATACTACAATTTCCTTAATTGCATCGTATTCTATCAAACTTTTAATCAAATCAACAAATATTTTAATTGAAAGTCGATTTTATTTTTTTCTGTGTATGTACATTTATGTTGAATTATATGCGAACGCATGTACACACGCAAAGAAAAAACAGGTTTGAGGAAACCATAATCGAAGAGCATCATACATTTTAGGATTTATGGATGCGACAACCATGTTACTATGATTGTGACAACCATACTCTTATATGTTTCGGTATCATAATATGATAATTAGATTACCATATTATTGTTCTAAATAGATCCCAATATTGTCATATTATGGTTCTGGAAATTTTTAAAATTAATTGTCAGGTTCGAGATCATAATTAAAATGTTACTATTACAAATTGAAAACACTAATCTAGCGCTGACCCCCACATGCTTTTTTTCATCTTATCTTACACTTATAAACAATTACTGTTTTCTATATGTAATAGTAACATTTTAGTTATGATCTCAAACATGACAATTCAAAATGGAATGCAATTTTAAAAGATCAACAATACATAAAAAAATATGCATGTTTTTTTAATAGTATATATTTATTTAATAATTTACACATTTAAATAAGGTTAAAAATAATTCAAGTAATCAAATTGTCTTTGCGCTGAAGAATAAGCTTTGTAAATATTATGTCAGCTATACAAGCTATATATGTAATTACAGCATAAATCACGCATAAAAATATTGTTAAGAATACAATTTAACAATACATTTATAATGAATGGTCAATCCATGTTTGCAGCAATCATAATATTTGAATTATAACCATATTATAATCCTAGTTATCATATTGTGATCATGGAAATTAATTTTATCATCATTTATTACTGCAGACTTAAAAGCACGTGTTTTTTTATTTCTACATATTTTTTTTTAACAATATTTTTTTTGCGTAATTGCCAACAATTAAAAAATTAATCACTTTTTTATCACTTTATATTAAGTATAACACTTTTATGTCCATATAATAAGTAATAACTCTATTTAAGAGGTGCGTGACAATTAAACTTTTGACTGGACTTCCAGGGTAGGTTTTCAACAAAACAAATCACCATTTCAATTAACACCACTACGTTGTTTGTCTATTTTTAATTTCTTTTTGTTTAATATTATTTAATTTGTTGGGGCTGACTGTTTCTCATAACTTCTTGTCACAAAATCTCAGACAAGAATGCCATTAAAAAAGCGAAGCAACTATAATATGTCTGTAGTTAGAGAGAGAGAGAGGAATATGATAATAACTACTATATTATGATTGTAGACAAGACAATAATATGACAACTGAAAAAAGAGAGATTTTTACTAGAACATGATGGAAACAACCGTATTGTTGGTGAAATATGATTGATACAATAATTATTTAATTAAAACAACCATTTATGGTTGTAGGAAACATAGTTTTGTGGCCGTGATCATATTGCAACCATATTTTTTCTCTGCATGTAACGCTATATTGTATATATAGTAATATAAAATTAGGAATATTAAGCACAATTGCATATGAAACAATATAAATTAATATATAAAATTTTTTTGAAAAAACACAAACATAATTAGATACAAATATTTATGTTTAACATATGTTTTTATGACTATATAATTTTATACATTAAAACATTGTATACAATTATATCTAAATATATATAAACTTTTTTACTTGGGTTATTTTAGCAAGATAAAAGTTATTTTGTCAAAACTTTTTTTATGCAAAATTAGCCATTTGTCAAAAATTTTACATGGCACCATAGCTTTCCAGGATGACTCAAAGGCCAAGCTTTAAGTATGATATGTAGATACATTTCAAAAGTGTATTTCCAAATTTACATTTAAAAGTATTTAAATTTGAAAAAGTTTTCCTAACAAAAACCTCCGTTTTGGTACATATTTGTGAAAAAAGCAGGATTTTTGTTAGAAGAACTTTTTAAAATATAAACATTTTTTGACAATTTGCTCGTTTTGCATTCTCGTTATAACACCTTTTCGTAATATACTCTTTCTTCTGCATGACCATCAATTGTTAGTTTAGCGTTAAACTAAACATTGATTGGTTTAATCAACAGTTTTGTGAATCAAATATGTACCTAAAATAAGAATTCAATTTAGGTGTTCTCTTTACATTTCCTCAGAAATGGTTCAGATTGATTGCTATTTAAAAACATTATATGTAAAAAATTGCATTTACATGCAGAGAAAAAATATGGTTGCAAAATGATTGCGGCCACAAAACTATGTTTCCTACAGCAATAAATGGTTGTTTCAATTAAATTATTGTTGTATCAATCATGTTCTACCAATAATATGGTTGGTTTCATCATGTTCTAGTAAAAATTTCTCTTTCTTTTCAGTTATCAATTGTGCTATATTATTATTGTATTGTCTACAATCATAATAAATACAGCCATATTATAGTTGCGCCAAATATAAGATGATCAGTCGGTTTTTCGCTCTTTTAGTTTTATTCTTGTTTGAGATTTTGTGAAAAGAAGTTGTGATAAACAGTCAGCCACAATAAATTAAATAATATTAAACAAAAAGACATTAAAAATAGACAAACACATAGTGCTGTCTCAACCCGGTCTACCCTGGAAGTCTAGGCAAAAGTTTACTTGTCGCTCACCCCTTAAATAAAGTTATTTTTATTATATGGACATATAAGTGTTACAAATTAAGTATAAATTGATTAAAAAAATTGCTTTATTTTTTAGTTGTTTGTAATTACGCAAACAAAATATTGTTAAAGAAAAAAATTATGAAAGAAAAATTTAAACAAAATGCACGTGCTTTTAAGTCTGTAGTACGAAATAATCATAATATGTTTGCAGTAATCATAATATGGTAATAAATGATGACGAAATTCTTGTCCATGATCATACTATGCTAACTACGACTATACTATGGTTATAATGCAATTGTTATGATGGCTGCAAACATGGTTTGATCATTATAAATGTATTGTGAAATTGTATTCTTAACAATATTTTTATGCGTGATTTATGCTGCAATCAGATTTATAGCTTGTATTGCTGACACAATATTTCACAAAGCTTTTTCTTCAGCGCAAAGACAATTTGATAACTTAAATTATTTTAAACCTAAATTTATTTAAATGTGTGAATTATTAAATAAATATACTATTAAAAAACATGCGTATCTTTTTAATCCAGCTTCAAAAGAATGCTGGGGGAATTCTGTAAAGCTCATATTATGATAAATCATAAAAATTTCCAGAACCATAATATGATAATATTGGGATCTATTTGGAACCATAATATGGTAATCTAATTATCATATTATGATACAGAAGCAGATAAGTGCATGGTTGCCACAACCATAGTAACATGGTTGTCGCAATCATAAATCCAAAAATGTATGATGCCCTTCGAATATGGTTCCCTCAACCATGTTTTTTCTTTGCGTGAACGTACTCCAAACTTTAAAGACATTTTGTGGGTAAACTGTACTATACATCGAAAAATTAAAGAACCCCAATGAAATCAGCGTGCCTGAAATATGTAGAATTGGTTGTGATAACTAAATTCATTTTTAAAAGTTATGATTTTGTCACCCTGTGTTATTTGTGTTTATAATTTCAAAAATTTAAAAATGTTCCGACATGTCGATATTTAAATTGATGCATTTTAAAAAGAAGTGGCCTACTAATGGTTGATGGATATTTTAATAGTCTTCAACTCTACTTTTTCTAAATGTATGTCGAAAGATTTTTCATGCTTTCTTTTGAAACAGAATTAACTATTTTTTTTCCCCAAAAAATACGTGTCAAATATTTTTAAAATATTTAAGATTACTGACAAATTTTAAAGCAAATAAGAAGTTAGATATAAAAAATCGTTCGGATTGACATGGAAAGACTCAAATAAAATAGTTTTTAAGTTCTTGTGTTAATTCAGAAGTTGATGATCAAAATTTATTTAAAACTATTTTAACGCTTTTCAATGATCGATTTACATCAAATTCGACATGGGCGGGACACACTAATGTACATATATTTAACCACTGTGTAAATAATGATGTCACAATAATTTTGTGCTTCTTCTTGTGGTAAAAATAATAAAAATAAATAAAAATACCATTTAATCGGTAAAAATTTTAAATAAATTGTACAAATGAAGAGGGGGCGCGAATAAGGGTGTACAGACCATAAAGTAAATTCTTCGAGAGACGAGTAAAACTTAGGAAATGGTCAAAACTTGATATTTTTAAATATTTTTTTATCATATCTATAGATCAAGAATACAGTTATCAATATGCAAAATTTTCTACAAAAAAAAACTAAGTAGAAGTTGCAATAATTTATAGGAAAATATGGGAAAAGGAGTATACAGACCAATTTATTTTTGAAAGCATGTTGGACAAATTATGATTTGGTACGGTATTTATTATCAAACTTTGACGAAAATTGGATCGTATTACCAGAACAACAATATTTATAAGTTAGAAAATTTTCAAGGACATCAAGGACAGTTTTTTAAGAAATAAAGTAATAAAATATAAATGTATCAGCATTAACTCGATTTTATTAGTGAGTAATGTAATTTTAACAAATAAATTGAATGCGAATGGTTTACTCACATTTCTCTTTTAATCCTTTGACGATCACAGTCAAGTTAGTAGTTCCCAGAAGTTTTTATAATATATTTTTAAAGTTGTTTTTATTTTGCATATATAGTCTTTTTAATGTTCCTACTTTAACTACAAATATCGCCCAGCAAAACCTTGGTAATGGGTGTGATAAAGTAATGCATTACATTGTAATGTGTACTCCTTACCTATATCATTATTTTCCAACAAGAAGTAATGAGTTACCGATAATTGAACACCCATGGATTACCTTGTAATGATACCTCATTACATTTTACATTACTTCCAAACATAAAATAAATAAACGTAAAATAATTATTATTATATATTTTTGAAAATCTATTTATAGACACATTACTTTGTGATTTTTTGTAAGTATGAGGGTATGGTGTATATTTTTGATATCACGCACGAAAACACGAAGCACAACAACTCATTTACATTTTAAGCAATAAAATATTATATGTATCGATAGCTCAGTTGGTAGCGTTCTCTCCTAACTATAATTGTTAAATACCATAGACCCCAGGTTCGAATCCCAGCATGACCACGTAATTTATTTAATAAAAAAAAAAGTTATTTATTTAATTAAAAAAAAATATCTGTAAAAAAAATTTTTATGCATTTTTTTTATGAAAATCTATTTATAGACACATTACTTTTTCCCACCATGTAACCATATAAGTAATCAGTTACTTTACCTCCTACAAGGTAATGAGTCCACCCATTACTAATTAGGCTCATCGTCCTGTAAAATTCATCAAGGAAGTAAGGTGTAATGTAATTCGTGAAGCCCTATGGCGATACATTACTTTACCGATGATTTGGTAATATGTGGTTTTGCTGGGTCACTTACAATAAAGGAATTTTTGCAAATTTGCACTTTGTCAACAAAATCTTTGTTTTACAATTCAATTTTCAAAATAGTGCTAAAAAAGAAAAAGTTCTATGCAATTAATTTTAAAAAAATAATTTAAAAAATAAAAATACTACCAAAAATTGAAGTTTTAAATTAAATTGTTTAGATAAAAACGAAGAAAAATAGTAAATTTTCTTCCCAAATATGTGTAAATGTACTAATTCTATTATATTATGTAATAAAACGCGATTTCCAAAATATGATCTGTATACCCTTATTCGCCGCAAATCTTCAAATATTGCAACGAAATTAATATTGGTAAAAAGAAAAAAATCATTTAAAGATCAGTTCCAAAAGAATTATTTGCAAAAAAGAGTTCTGCTGTAAATATTTGTAGTTGTTTGAGTTGTAATACAGTATCTTTATCTTTAAGTAAAAAACAGTCATTTGTATAAGACATTTCAGTTTTGACTACAATTGTAATTCATTAAAAAAAATACAAACCACATCAAATTACTATATTATGATTTCACATTAATTTTATAATAGTAGTTTTTTTTTTTATTTAAAAAATAAAACAAATAAATGTTTGATTAATTTTTACTGCATATTGTGGTGCATTTTTACTACAATTGTGGTTAGTTTTTTGAACGAGTAAAAAACAAATGACAATGTTAGTTGCAATTTACTGAAATTTAAGTCGTTCTTTCTTTAAGTAAAATTTTATTTGTTTTTAACTACATTTGCAGTGGTATTTTACCTCATAGTATTCTAAGTGTGCTGTTCAACAATTTATGCTAATTGAACGTTTGGGGTAATTCGTATTTTTATCTGTAAAAAACTAACAATGTTAATATTGTTCACAACGTTATAATTTAATGTGGTCGTATTATACATTATTTTAAAGTTGTTTTAAATGCCGGTTTATCGGAAAATATTTCGTTGTGATGGCATAATAAAAAGAATTTCGCTGACATAAATACACCGTATACATGTTTTGCCATTTGAAACAACATATATTATCTCAATTAAGCCTTTTAAATAATATTGTTTTTTTTTTATTTATAAAACAGTTTTTTAAAATACAAAACTTTTTATAAAAAAATTACAAAAAATACAAAATATCTTTGACGTTAGGCAAAAAGGTATTTAGTCAAAAATACATTTTGAGTTTTTGATTGGGTTTTAACTCAATTTCTCTATTTCGTTTGTTATCAATAACTTAAGTCTATCACAATTGCTTCCCATCGTAATCATTTCCTCTTTAGGCAATAAGTCAGAAAAATGCATATTTTGTTTGGTATTAACCAAAAACTCCAGATTCAGACATAAGACCTTTTTGCCTAACTTCAAAGATATATGAACTTATATGGATGACCATATAAAATAATATATATGAAATTGTAGGGTAATTTTTCTAGTATCCCGAGTAAAAACAATTATATATAACGATATATTCTTAAATATAAAAATATATGATCATATAAAATAGCATATGTATCAATATGTATTTATACATAATAATATTTTCAAAATGTTTACCAAAAATGCATTTATAAGCACATCCAATCATGTATAAAAAAATAATATTCTGAATTTTATATATGATAATACATGTTTGATAAACTTGATTAAATTTTTATAAACTTGATATAACACAATACATAATTATATATAATACAAACATCAAAAACGTCTTCTGTCATTTTAGACATGCAAAACTGAAAAAGTTTCCTAAGTCAGTTTCTATGTAACTATATATGATTAAAAAAATAGCAAAATATTTTACGAAAATAGTTAACATTACAATAACAGTTTACATTACAAATAACAAACACTCCAGCAAAATTTTTTCGAACAGATTACCTATGAACCTGTTCTATAACAGCTTATTTTACCACCAGTTACATGGAATCGTTTTCTGGAGCAGGTTCCTGGGAGTCAAATTGTAAGGTTTCTCTGTCCCAGAACCAGTTCTATAACTGGTTCTAGAATCGGTTCTAAAGAAACTTGTTATAGTTTGGAGGGTAAATAACCTATTGCAAATAGGACAAACTAAATATAAAAAGAATCGGTTGTAGAACAGAAATTATAACCTATTACAATACAATATAAGTTGTTCTGCAACCTATTATTTATTGACATATATTGACAACATTTTTTTTAAATTAAATTAAAATTAACAGTTTCAATAAATAAAATTTTAAAGTTGTATTTATTCGACCTTTCAATATTTAATAAACAAAAATCTTCGAGCTCGAGTTTCAGTTTCACTTAAAACGAAATTTGATGTCGTAAAAAGTATATAAATAAAATTTAAGTTATTTACAATCATACATTTTGTGTTTTGAACCCGTTTTATGGAGATGTACGAATATGGTTGACCATATATGATCATACAAAATATATATGATCATATATGAACTTTTTTAAACCGGGTATATACAATTTTTAGTTTTGCGAATTTAAAAGAATTTATGTGATTTCCTTAAACTTAAATGAATGCCATTAAATTGACAAAAAATAGTGTTTTACAAAATAATCGCGGTTTTATTTTGAAGTTTCTGATATATCAGAAAAACAATTTTTTGGGTGTATTTTTATATTTTTTTGGTGGTTTAACATATGTTTTAATGTGTAATAATATGAGATCCGTAAATCGAAGTAGCTTTTATTTAATCCAAGCTAAAACTGTAATTTTGATGTCATTAATTTTCTTGCAACTTAAAAACGCCATAATTTTGCGCCGTTAAAGATAAACATTAAGGGCGAATGGATTTTAGCGGCTAACATACATACAAAAGGTTATTCATATCATACAAAACAAATTTTTGAAAATATTTTAACTCAAAGCTTCGAAAAGTTTTGTAGTCCCCATATCGAAATAAAACAGGATGTATTAACTGTAAAATTAAATGTTTTTTTTTTAAATAAATTAAAATTTTTCTCACGGTTACCTTATTTCAAATATTTATTTTAAATATTTTTTTAAAGCGAAAGTAAACTTTTGAATATCTTCTTTTATTTATGTGTTTGAATGTACTCTTGCTACAATTAAATTGGTATATTATGCAAAACTCATTTGTCTAAACAAAATAATAAAAATAACAAAAAAAAAAGTAAAAAATGAAAGAGAAAAGAATTGTTTAAATTTATTATCAAAAAACAACACAAATCGCTCGTGTCTAAGATTGTCAATTATTAGATATTTAAGTATTCCCATATATCATTCACGTTTTTTTTTTGTTGCTTCTTTAGCACCTAAAACTTCTTTTGATAACTTCTTCGGTTTCGGTATTGCTTTATTTCTATCAATTTCACATTTGGTATGATTAACTTTTGGCCTTGAGCAATTTAAAGACTTTATACCGAAAACAAGTAGCCAACAAATATTAAATTTATTAAGAAGGTACTTTTGATGGTATTTTTTTAAATGGATTTTTTTTTTCTACGGTACGCATGCGCAGCAACAATTAACTGTACAAACAGTTGTTCGTTAAATTTATTTGTTTTGTATTTATTTTTTAAAATTTATTTTAAGTCTGGAGTATTTAATTTATTGTTTTTTTGCCGATATAATGTCAATATAATTAAAAGCGATTTATTTAAAATCTTTAACATTTGCGGGGATGACCTTTTTTCAATAGAATTTTTTTCCATTTAAATTAAAAAAAATCCATACGATTTGTATATACAGTCTGCGAAAAAAACCAAAACATACAAACTGAATATCCATTTTTGCCCTTGTTAGTACCCTAAGAATACTATGTAGATAAAGACAACAGCAAATGTAGTCAAAAACAAATGAAATTTCAGTTGAAGAAAGGACGCCTAACATTTCATTAAATTTAACTAATATTTATCATTTGCTTTTAATGTTTAAAAAATTACTAACAATTGTAGTAGAAATGAACGACATATGTTAATAAAAATAAACAAACATTTATTTTCTTAAATATCAAAAACCGACTGTAAAAAATTAATGTAAAATCACAAAACAGTCATTTGATGTGGTTTGTTTTTTTTTTTGTTTTTGAATGAACTACAAGGTTAGTAAAAAATTAAATTTTGGTGTAAAAATTACTGACATTTACATTAAAAATAAAGAAACTGTATTACAACCCAATCAACTACAAATTTTTAAAACAGAAGTTCCCTAAGTGTAGTATTTATAATATAAATACTACACTTAGGAAGTCTGAGAAAAAGCTGCAAGTCAAAATCTGGAAGCTCGATTTTCACCGTAGACGTATGGTCTAGTGGACTTTTTGCTCAGTACAATCCCAAGAATCAGAAACGCGAAGCGCCCATTAAGATTTTTTTCCTTCCATACTAATCGCCCCACCCTAATTTATAAATTTGTAATTATTTTATATGTACACTAGACCACCTATATGTGCACAAGTTTTTTTTTACAGCTCCCCGCGCATTTTCGGGTACATTGGAGATAACAAATAATTTCCGTTAAAAAATGTCATCGTCTCGTATGAAAACAGGCCAGTCAGAAGAGACTTTTACCCCTAAAAATGCACTAAAATTAGGTCAAATCTTTTTTGGCGGTATAACTCTTAAACCTCTAATAGGTAAGGCTGCCTCAGGGTAACCTTCATAAAATTTACCACAAATGCGTCAAATGAGCGTTTTATACTTAGAAATTAATAAATTCCGATAGAAAACTGAAATTGCTAAATATTTTGCAAAAAAAAAATTTTCTTGTGCCGTCCACGGTTTGGAAGCAAGAATACTTCCAAATCAAAATTTCGTAAAATTTCAAAAAATTATTATTTTTGAAAAAACAAAGTTTTTAAAAATCTAAAAAATCAATTTAAGTTGACTAAAAACTCTATAATAAAATATAAGTAAAATTGAAGCTTTATCTTTAATAATAAGTCCTTACTTTATTCCAAGGACTCACAGGATTTTATCAGAATTCCTTTAAAGGACATCGTCTTAACTTATAAACTAATATACGGATTTTTCTGAAATTTCGCAGAAAGAGGACATTAAGTATTAAAAGCAAAGCGTTGAAGTGTGAACAATATAAATTAAAGTTTAGATATTTTTTCGCCTAATTTCGCTTTTTCCAAAAAGCGAAAATTCCTATATCTTCTTAAATATGCGCAGAAAAAAAATAGTTTTTGGACTGTGGTTATATCTTGGTAAGAGAAATAATTTTTGTTCAAAACTTCTCTTTTATATGCTTTAGTTTTTAAAATTAACCCTAAATTAGGCAACGATAAACAATTTTGTTGAAGAACTTATTATTTGTTTTTCGAGTGTAGCACATGGTATGAATTTCGTTGCAAAACATCGTTTGCCAAATAGAGGGTTAAATGACAAACCTTTTTCTCAAAACCATGTTTTACCTATTAATGACGCGCCATGATGCTGTAAGCGGTAGAAGTCAAAATTTTTGTCATAGCATTTATTCAAAGGGCTCCTGTATATTAATTTATAAATTTATTTCTGTTTCGGGTTCGGGTTCGCCAAATTGTATGGTATTTGAAAAATATATGGTTTATTCCATGACAAACTTACCAAAATCCAAATTTCAAATTTAATTTATTATATTTTCTAATTTTTTTCGACATTTTAATCGATTTAATTATTATTCGGGGTCCAAACTTTACTAGATAATCGAAAAAATTTTAAAACAATAACAATTACACGACAGTACAACTTTCAACGTCAGTAGGTAATAGGGTTAGCAGGCAATACTGTTAAAATACAGTTATCTTAATTGTCTACCGTTGCTCTTAAAATATCCTAACCAAAAAAATCGCTATCCTTAAAATACCGATACTCAAATAACTGAAATACCATTATCCTTAAAAAACCTATACCAATTTAAAATATAGTTCCGGAATAGATGATAGATGAAATGTCGTTACCGAAATAACTGAAATACCGTCATCTTTAAAATACCGATATAAAACAAACAAATTATCAAATGAATTCCAATTCGTTTTTTTTGAAAGATTTATTCTAAACCTATCGAAAGGTAACATTATAGAAGTTAACGGTAGTTGACAATTTCGTAGCATGTCGATAATTTTTTACAAAAACAAAACCAATTTTTAAACTAAATGGTCACTGACAAGAACTTTTCCATAAAAATTCAACAGTTATTTAAACAGATAATCGGTAAAGTTGTTTCAATGGAATATAAAGTTAAATTACCAAAGAAATATATTTTTTAACTTTTTGTCTGTTATTCAATAAACAAAATTAACAAATAAACGAACTTTTTTTCGGTAATAGTTAAAATATTCAGTTAAAATTTTGTATTTATAACCAAAACTTATTATATTATATGAAGTATTGAAATAAACGATAACAATCTATTGTTTTTACCGATTTTGTCAATAAATTTTTAAACAGTTGAAAATAAACTAAAACGTACAATTGTTTTTAAACGTAAAATTAAATAGTTCTTTTTTAAATTATTTTCAATTAATTTAATGTGTATATTTAGTAGTCTTCACGGAAAAATATTGTGAGTGTATGTCAAATACTAAATAAAATAAAAAGCAGAAAACTATAAATTTTAAGAATAACGGGTTTCCAATTAATTCGGTAGCGGTATTTGAAAGACAGCAATAGAAAGATGAAAGAGTTTAAAATCGATAACATTACTTTTGCAGTATTGCCGCCAACCTTAGCAATTGTTATCGTTTTAAAATTTTTTCGATTAAGTGTTCGAATAAGTATTTAATCGCTTAAAATATCGCGAAAAGAGAGAAAAGTTTGTCATTTTATTTTATATAAAAATTCTTATATGGCATTTTTAGCTTAAACCTCCAGTTTAAGAGTTATACCACAAAAAAGATATGTACTAATTTTAGTCCATTTTAAGAGGTAAAAGTCGAAGCTGACTGGCTTGTTTCCATCAGGGAAAAACATTTACACGGAAATTATTTTTTATCCCCAATGTACCGGAAAACGCGCGGGGAGTTGTAAAAATAAAACTTTTGCACATTCCATATACTTTATGAGTGCTCTAATGTACACTATATTCAGATATGATCTTAATGCCATATAAAGAAAGACATTTTGTATCATGATCATATAAAATTAATTTATGTTGCCATTGAATCTTAACATCATTACAGTATAGTCATAAAATATAAGCAAAATTGGTTAACAATAACGAGATAGGAGAAAAATAAATTTTCATTTTGTATGCTTTGGTTCTTTCGCAGACTGTATTTGAGGAACAATTTTTTAAATATTTTCATGCATTTGGTTTATTTTTGTAAAGTACTTTTTTAATTGTGTTTTTAAATTTGCATACCAAATTTATTTTTTTTCATAATTTCATTGCAAATTTGTAGTATTCACTGAATATGAATTTGAACATTACCCTAGAAAAATAATCTTGTTTTTTTTGCACGTTAATCTAAATAATAAAACACCTAGATGATAATTAAACTACTTTAGTACAGAAAATAATACAATTTTCTCTTTTAAAAATTTACGTTAAACTACATTCACACTGATCTTCAAAATACGGATTTTCGTTTTTTTCAAGTTTTTCGTTTGTAACATTTCAAATAAAGGGTCCGCCATCTAACGTTTTTTTTCAACTAGTGCTTATTTCGTGAATGGTAACACTTAGCTTATGTCTGATTTGACAGATAATTAGTTTTATCCTTTCGCTGAACGAATATGGTCCGTATGTTCGTTATCTTGTGAAAAAGTAAAAGAAACTGGCATCCAAACTTTACTAGATAATCGAAAAAATTTTAAAACAATAACAATTACACGACAGTACAAACTTTCACAACGTCAGTAGGTAATAGGGTTAGCAGGCAATACTGTTAAAATACAGTATTCTTATTGTCTACCGTTGCTCTTAAAATATCCTAACGAAAAATCGCTATCCTTAAAATACCGATACTCAAATAACTGAAATACCATTATCCTTAAAAAACCTATACCAATTTAAAATATAGTTCTGGAATAGATGCTAGATGAAATGTCGTTACCGAAATAACTGATTTACCGTCATCTTTAAAATACCGATATAAAACAAACAATTATCAAATGAATTCCAATTCGTTTTTTTTTTTGAAAGATTTATTCTAAAACCTATCGAAAGGTAACATTATAAAAGTTAACGGTAGTTGACAATTTCGTAGCATGTCGATAATTTTTTACAAAAACAAAACCAATTTTTAAACTAAATGGTCAATGGCAAGAACTTTTCCATAAAAATTCAACAGTTATTTAAAACAGATAATCGGTAAAGTTGTTTCAATGGAATATAAAGTTAAATTACCAAAGAAATATATTTTTAACTTTTTGTCTGTTATTCAATAAACAAAAATTAACAAATAAACGAACTTTTTTTCTGGTAATAGTTAAAATATTCAGTTAAATTTTGTATTTATAACCAAAACTTATTATATTATATGAAGTATTGAAAATAAACGATAACAATCTATTGTTTTTACCGATTTTGTCAATAAATTTTTTAACAGTTGAAAATAAACTAAAACGTACAATTGTTTTTAAACGTAAAATTAAATAGTTCTTTTTTAAATTATTTTCAATTAATTTAATGTGTATATTTAGTAGTCTTCACGGAAAAATATTGTGAGTGTATGTCAAATACTAAATAAAATAAAAAAGCAGAAAACTATAAATTTTAAGAATAACGGGTTTCCAATTAATTCGGTTAGCGGTATTTGAAAGACAGCAATAGAAAGATGAAAGAGTTTAAAATCGATAACATTACTTTTGCAGTATTGCCGCCAACCTTAGCCAATTGTTATCGTTTTAAAATTTTTCGATTAAGTGTTCGAATAAGTATTTAATCGCTTAAAATATCGCGAAAAGAGAGAAAAGTTTGTCATTTTATTTTATATAAAATTCTTATATGGCATTTTTAGCTTAAACCTCCAGTTTAAGAGTTATACCACAAAAAAGATATGTACTAATTTTAGTCCATTTTAAGAGGTAAAAGTCGAAGCTGACTGGCTTGTTTCCATCAGGGAAAAACATTTACACGGAAATTATTTTTTATCCCCAATGTACCGGAAAACGCGCGGGGAGTTGTAAAAATAAAACTTTTGCACATTCCATATACTTTATGAGTGCTCTAATGTACACTATATTCAGATATGATCTTAATGCCATATAAAGAAAGACATTTTGTATCATGATCATATAAAATTAATTTATGTTGCCATTGAATCTTAACATCATTACAGTATAGTCATAAAATATAAGCAAAATTGGTTAACAATAACGAGATAGGAGAAAAATAAATTTTCATTTTGTATGCTTTGGTTCTTTCGCAGACTGTATTTGAGGAACAATTTTTTAAATATTTTCATGCATTTGGTTTATTTTTGTAAAGTACTTTTTTAATTGTGTTTTTAAATTTGCATACCAAATTTATTTTTTTTCATAATTTCATTGCAAATTTGTAGTATTCACTGAATATGAATTTGAACATTAACCCTAGAAAAATAATCTTGTTTTTTTTGCACGTTAATCTAAATAATAAAACACCTAGATGATAATTAAACTACTTTAGTACAGAAAATAATACAATTTTCTCTTTAAAAATTTACGTTAAACTACATTCACACTGATCTTCAAAATACGGATTTTCGTTTTTTTTTCAAGTTTTCGTTTGTAACATTTCAAATAAAGGGTCCGCCATCTAACGTTTTTTTTCAACTAGTGCTTATTTCGTGAATGGTAACACTTAGCTTATGTCTGATTTGACAGATAATTAGTTTTATCCTTTCGCTGAACGAATATGGTCCGTATGTTCGTTATCTTGTGAAAAAAGTAAAAGAAACTGGCATCCTCATCGATAAACCAAAGCGTGAAAAGCCAAAAACAGTGCGTACACCCGAGAATATTGCTGCTGTGGCAGAAAGTGTGCGTGAAGCGCCATCAACATCAATTCACCGTCGTTTTCAACAATTGAACATTTCGGAGACATCATTGAGACGAATTTTGGATAAAGACCTTGATATGACGCCATACAAAGTCCAATTGGTTCAGGAGTTCAAAAAAAAAAGTTAATTGGCGGACCCTTTAGAAAACTTAAAAAATACGAAAAATCAATATGAATGAAGTGTAATTTATAATTTAATATCTTTTTCTAAAAATGGTGCAAAATTAATTCATATTTAATTATTTTAATTGATTTTTTTTTTACAAAATAAAAAGTGGAATATATTTTCTTAAAAGGAGCTAATATATAAGGAAGAAAGAAGGATTTCTTTAATATGATAAAGATCAAAATATTACAATAGACCCTTCAAATTATTGTTCAAACGAGTAACAAATAAAATTTTGTTTTATTTTACACAAGAGGCACAAACCTCAACTTTGTGTTAGTTTTTCCATATAATTTTGGTTCTTTAAACAGAAAGACCCTACAAAGTGCAATTGCAGATCGAATTTTTCAACCGTAGAACCCAACCTGTTAGAAATTATCAGAGTTAAAACTAATATTGTATAAGAAAACCACAATTTTGGTTGCAAAGCAAATGCTTTGCCAGTATCACCCGCAAAATTCCTTGTCCCTATTGTATTTACCAATATTGCAACTATTCAGAAGCCTCCCATTTAAAAAAGTTCCGCTATATGTAATAATCGTAGTTATATATATAATTCATTATCACATCATATCATATCTGATACAAAAAATGGCATACATAATCTTATCTCATGAGATCCCATTGAATATCATCGGAAGTTTTTTGGGTATGGCCCTGTTGGTTGCTGTTTTTAAATGGTGCGTGTTTTGTAAACATTTCATAAAATTAATTAAATTTACAGTATTTAGAAATCACCAACTTTGTGATGCCAACGGTGTCAACCAAATGTTGGTCGCTGTTAGTAATCGGTTCACAGGACAATACTCTCAATATGGTAAATCCCACGTTCTGCCAATGCATAACCGAAAGTCGCCAACGCTTTGCCAGTATTGTGCCGATTGCATTTTTCTGCCTGGGATGTTGTTAATGTGAAAAAAGTTACACAAAAGTTAATCTAGGCCTTTTCGTGCTACAGTAAAAAAGTTTTTAAGTTCTCATGTAAAAGATTATAAATTTTCATATTTCGAAAAAAATAAAGTTATCTACAAGGGTTTAGCAGACAAATTCGTTGTACATTTTTCACCCAAACTTTGCAGATGCATAAAACCATGTTTCATTAAGAAATGTTTCTATTTTAGAAAGAAATGAAATGTTTGTAAGAAATGTTTCTTTAAGCAACCAAAGTTAAAACTTTAAAAAAATATTTTTTTGTTAGAAAGTGTTTTGCAACCGTCAGACAATGACAATCGTAATTAATTTTTTATATTAATTACTGTAGAATATTTCTTTAGTTAGTCTCTTTACAGGAAGAAGAAGAAGTTAACCGATTTTAATATTTTTTTGGAAAAAGATCGTGGTTTTTGACAATTTTTTTGAAATTTCCATGCCAGAAAAATCTTAGTAATGAGGTCTCATTATTAGTATCTAAATTATATGCAGTAGTATTAGTGAAAAATGCATATAATTCGTCGTAGAAATTGCCAACCGTGCCAAAAAAATAGTATTGGCAAACCACTGCTATATTTGTAAAACCCACAGTGTTATAAATTACCCAATATTGTACTAGGACAACAGGATTTTGTTTGCAAACTATGCGATTTGCCAGTACCACCAGCAAAATTCTTTGCCAATATTGTTTTTAGCAATATTACAATCAATTAGAAGCGTTTTTTAAAAATATATTTCACACATTTATTTATGCTGTATAAGACAAAGATCGAACTGTATTGTTGCTTTTTAAATGTGTTTTGTTATACACATTTTTCAAAACTAATTTTATTAAGCTATTTTAAAAGCACAAAATTTTTTGGAATTACCAACGTTATGCCAACGGTGGCAAAATCGCTCAAACTAGCGTTTGGCCACTGTTATCAATCGGGTAACAGGACAATACTATCAACGTTCTGCCAAAGCCTAACCGACAGTCGCCGACGCTTTGCCAACACTGTGCCAATTGTGTTTTTCTGCCTGGGAAGTTTAACATATGTGCTTCATGAAAAAACGCTCAAAATTTGTACACTCGTTTACCTGTTGCATTACAAAAAAAAAAGTGGTTAACAAACTAATTAGTTATTAGTATACTTATAAGCAACTAGAAAAATATGTGGTTACGAGTTTTTAAGTAATAATGTTTACCTTTATACTTATCAGTAATTAAAAAATAAATAGTTGACAAATAGACGTTATAATTTTTTAAAACTTATAAGCGTAAGCTTGACCGCTTATAAAAACGAATTCGTCAAAAAAAAAATTACTAATGCTGACGCTAAATTGTAATGTGTGTATTTATTTTCATTATATAACCACTTTCCTGGCAATGAAATATTTTGCTGGGATATGGCAATATAATTTTTATAACTTTAGTAGTATTTTAGTAAAAATCATCCATTATTTATGATTTGAGTGAAAACGGAATAAATTTTGGAATATTTTAGATTTTGTATATTTTAAAAATTCATTGTCCGACCGGTCAGATTTTCAAAAATTATATACAATTGATGAACTTATTTAAGCAGAAAAATACATTTTTTTATTTGTTCATCAACAATATATACGAGTATTTCATCAAAAATATAAAAGATTAGTCTGTTTTATAATTTTAATTTTTGAAACAGTTCCCTTAAAAATGGTAAAAAATGTATTTTTCCAAATAATTATTTGGCAACTCTGGATACAAATTTTTATTCGCGATTGTACTCAAGATGTTGAATTATTTAAGGATTTTTAAACCACTTAATTACACTTTGCATTAAGAAAAAAATTTCCGAATGAATCCAACGGACCCTTAGTATATCAAAACCCCTAATGGTTTTGCTAAGTTAGCTCTTACTGATTTTTTATAGCATCTTGAAGTTGGCCTATTTTTGACAATTTTTTTCAATAGGGTGAACTTAATAGACAACTTAATTTGACTGTTCAAAAGTTATTTTGTTGTATTGTTCAACTAAATTTTATATTAAAAAAAAAAATCTTTTTTGTTTTTTTGTAAGTGGTTCAGATAGATGGAGCCAAAATTTGGAATAAGTCATATTGGGTTTTTTTTTCTAATTTTTGCAGAAAATTAAAAAAAAAAAATTGTATACATCTGAATGGATTTTTTTTTAAACATTTCGCAAGTAAAGCGGATTTTTTTTTTTTAATTACCATATAAGAAATAACTACGCTATATATATATAGTCTTCTCTCGGCTGGATGGTGTGGGGAATCATAGATATGGACGCCCATCCCAATCCCAATCACACAAAAACAACAAGCATTCAATGTATCCAAAATTGCTACACTGAGACAGTTATCTGCATGATAATAATGAACTTTTACATTCGTCCATTGAACATCTTCATAAAGTACACTCAAAAAAAAAAGTTTGTAAAGTCAGCAAAAAATTTTGCTGCGTCAGCAAAATTTTAGTCAGGAGGGTGCTTGCAAAAAAATTGCTAATGTCAGCAAAATCTGAAATCTGAGCTGATGTTTAGCAACAAAATTAGTAGATTCAGCAACAGTTTTGCTAACACTTAGTAGATTAGAAATACAAAAGCCTTGCTAAAAATTAATAAATTTTTTGCTGAATTTTAGTAGACTGAAAAAAACGCAAAAAATTTGTAGAAAAATTGTAATTTAGTTAATTTATTTGCTGAAAATCATAAGACATATTTTTGTGATTTTTTTTTAAAAATAATTTACAATAATTACGAAGTATAAAAATTTTCCTTTTCCCACATTGACGACATGAATTAATTTAATATCTGAAAATAAAGGGTCCGCCAAATAACTTTTTTTTTTTTTTTGAACTCCTGAACCAATTGGACTTTGTATGGCGTCATACCAAGGTCTTTATGCAAAATTCGTCTGAATGATGTCTTCGAAATGTTCAATTGTTGAGAACGACGGTGAATTGATGTTGATGGCGCTTCACGCACACTTTCTGCCACAGCAGCAATATTCTCGGGTGTACGCATTGTTTTTGGCTTTTCACGCTTTGGTTTATAGATGAGGATGCCAGTTTCTTTCACTTTTTTCACAAGATAACGAACATACGGACCATATTCGTTCAGCGGAGGGATAAAACTAATTATCTGTCAAATCAGACATGCGCTAAGTGTTACCATTCACGTAATAAGCACTAGTTGAAAAAAAAAACGTTAGATGGCGGACCCTTTATATAGAAATAAATATATATAACATAACAAAAATTTTCTTTCAACTACTTACATCAATTGTTGTCTAAATGATGCTTTCTTTTAAAGGACGCAACTGCCGAAGATAATTATAGAAACGAAACGAAAAAATAAACAAAAACAAACGAAACGAAAAAAACAACCCTTTTTTTGCAATAAGAAAAAGGAACCATAAAAATCTACCTAAGATGTGTGTCTTTGTCTTTCGCTTTACTCTGTCTACATGTCTGTATATGTTTGTTTGCAATTTGACAATACTAGATTATTAATCTATTAACATTTATTATAGAAATACATATTAAATTTAAATATTTTATTTTGTCTTTTATTTAATTAAAAGACAATTATTTTCAAACGCAAAATTTAAGTTGTTTTAATCCTCAATTTTGGTTTATGTATGAAAAACAGATACAAAAGTCTTCCATGGTTGATTTTTTATATGTCTTATTAGAGTTGTACTTTTTAGTATCATTTTCCTCTTCTCTACTACATCTTGACATGCCGCGACATCTGCTTCATTCTGCGTATATCTTTCAATCTGGTTGTCGTCCACACTATTAATGTGCTTATCAGCACAATTTTTTTTAGCAAAATTAATTAGTAAAATATTAGTATATTAGTAAAGCATTAGTATAAAACAGTTAACTGCTGAATAAGTATAACAAAAATTTTAGCTGAAAACACGATTTTAGCAATAAAATTTGCTAAAAAATAGTATTCCTGATTTACAAGACGTTTTACTAACTTTTGTACTAACTTATTTTTTTGAGTGTAGTCCTTTTAGGGGACGATAATAATAAACTTAATAACAATTGTCATGATATGACGTTTACAAACACTTTACCTCAGAAGCAACGATATTTTATTTACCCTGTTCTCAGACTTAAGGAAAAAACATACCTTTTCATGAACTTCCGATGCCTGATGATGATTCATGTAAAATAAAAGATTTTAAAAATTATAACAAAATGAAGCTGATGAGAATCATTATAGCAAACATAAATATTGGGAATCTATGTCAAAATATTAAAAGCTGAATAAATTAAAAGGATAATATAAAAGTACACGACAAGGCACATAATATAATATAGTTTAACATAACGATAGTCATAAGTCGACAGTTAATAAAAGTCTAGAAACTGATGTCAAAGGTCTGTGTTATAGTTAAAAAATCTTTTGGAGTGCCTATTTTAATATAAAAGCAGTTATGAGTTCTCAACTTATGACCCTCGTTTTATAAAAAATGAACTATTCAATTGTGTTGATGTTTATTTAATAAAAAACGATAATTTATTTAAAAATGTTAAAGCATACTTGTTTGCTTAAATCAGGGATGTCAGACAATATCGCTAAAATTCCGTTATCGTTTCAAAACCCTTTCAACTGACTATCACTGCTATCCGTTACCGAAATAATTAAAATACGTTTATCGCTAAAATAGCGTCACCGAAATAATTGAAATAGCGTTATCCTTAAAATAAGGTGACCGAAATAATATGGCCAGATCAATGTATATTTTCCTAAATTTTCGTCATAAACTAGCCAGCCATTGAAATTCGGACATAATAGGGCTAAAAAAATCGGTGTTCATTGACATTACCTGAATAACTAAAATAAAGTGGGCGTTGTGGTGTAATGGTGAGCGCGTTGGACTGTTACACAGATGGTTCCGTGTTCGATTCCCGGTGACGACAACATCAATTTAGAAAAATAATATGTATGCATTTTCTATCACTTATATGTATCGCTGCGCCCACATTCGGTGTTCCCATAGCACTTAACCCCACCGAAGTAAAATATTGAGTCAGGGCTATGAAACAAAGAGCTTTAATAAATTCGCCAACTCTACATCAGGTGGCGAGCAACAACTGTTCTAGGACTTATCTACTCGCGCAATTACAGTGTTGCCATGTTTGCAGACCTTCATCTTTCACCACTTTTCATCTCTCCACTATCCCTTTTCCGAAGTAAGTAACACATTAATTAATACGAAGAATTTCCTGAGTGTTGCTTCTCTTTTAAAAAAAATAAAAAAAAAAAAAAAAACTAAAACACCGTTACCGAAATAAAAGAAAATAGCATGCCCTTACCCTCATTGAATCGGTTACCATTCATGGTATAAATTAAATTTAAATTGCAAAGAAAATTGCATACTTTTAGGATTAACACAAAAACATTTATTTAGTTTTTTTTTGTCAAAGTTTAGTTATAAAATAAGTCATTGAACTGGAAAAAAAATATGTAATAAATAAATTACATGTTATTCCATAATCTGTTGAAATTTTTTTCATTATTTTCACATGCCAGGTTTTGTTTTTTAATTTTTGTGTTTAAGGCACAGTGTTTTAAATTATTTTTTACAAACAAAGAATAAATTTAATGAAAACTTTCTTTAAATAAATTTTATCAAAACTCTAGCTGAATCAATTGAAATTTTTTGCTAAAAATGTCTTTCCCGATCTGACCAGAGGTAGGTCCATATATAAAGGGTGATTTTTACCAACTTTGTTTTTGGCAGCTCAGCTGTTTTCGTGTAACATGTTACTGTTAAACATGTTCAGTTTGGTCTATAATTTAACCATGAAGCGACTTACAAACGAGCAATGCTTGCAGATTATTGAATTTTATTATCAAAATTCAAAATTCATTTATGGTCAGTTTGGGCGACCTTCTGAGGCGGCTATTCGAAATCTTGTGACTAAATTTGGCACCAAATTTACATTGTTGGACAATTAAAGTGTGGAAAGAGGAAAATATCGCAGCTGTTTCCGACAGAGTTATTGATGACCGTAAATTATCGATTCGACGCCGTTCGCAGAACTTGGGATTTGGATTTGGGTGTGCAACCTGCACTGTTTGGTGTGAATTATGAGCCGGTGGCATCATTGGACCGTACTTTTTCTAAGACGACGTGAGATGATTACATTATTTTTTATGCCTAAAATGGAAGAGCTGGACTTGGTGGTTTCAACAAGACGGTGCCACATGCCACACATCACGCGAAACAATGGCCCGATTGAGAGGCGAGTTCGGTGAACAGTTTATTTCACGTTTGGGGGGTCAGTCAATTGGCCGCCTAGATCGTGCGTTTTAACGCCTTTAGACTATTTTTTGTGCCGCTATGTTAAGGCTCATTTCTATAGGGACAATAGGGTCAGCAACGGTTGATGCACTGGAAGCCAATATTGAAGAATTTATTAGCGAGATTCCGGCCGATATGTTGAAGAGAGTATAACAAAATTGGACCCAGCGTATGAACCATTTGAGGCGTAGCCGCTGTCAACATTTACATGAAATCATCTTTAAACATTGATCGTTCTATCGACTCAAATAAAGATTTCATACATTTCTCTTAATTTTATGTTTTTTTTTTAATCAAATCCGAAAGCTCTTAAGGGTCTCTGATTAGAGCAGATAATATCTTAACTGAAACTTAGAAAAATTGTGGTTTCTGTTTTCATTAAAATTACTTAAGAGTTGTTTTTTTTTTAAATCTCGCACTAAATATAATTTAACAATTTTGTTTTAAAGTTGTGATGTTTTAAAATCAATATTTTTGATGTATTTAATATTATTATGCATAACACAAAATATTTTTAACATTTTTTCAACTAAGGATTATTTAAAAACCAAGAACATCTAAGAGTTAATTTAAAGAGTGGCTCCATCAGGTTAAAAAAACAGAATCAAATATTTTTTGTTCAAATATAAATTGCCGCAGTATCTCCCTTGATCTCGATGCCACGGGTTAACGTTAAACTATTTCGAATAATATAAAATCTATATATATATCGTCACCTAAAATCCAAAATGCCGGTAACTAACAAGAAATTCAAAATTGGTTTTTTGATTGATTATGATATAGTTACCCAAAATACACCTTCCCACAAAATTTTACACTTTTCCGTCCAAAAACACCGATTTTATTAACGAAAATAAAAAGGCCGTAACTGCAATTTCAATATACTTATTAACCTAAAATTCGTGTAGTGCAGTGCAGTTCTTCCAACTTTTTTTTTTTTTTTTATTTTCTCGGAATAACTTAATTTTCCAAATTTTTCTCGAAAATTTTTAAATAGTTAAAATGCGCTTTGTTTTAAAAATGCTTACAATAAAAAGATAAAAATACATAAGTTGACTAAAAACTTTTTTAATTACTGCCGAAGAGCAGTATTTCTATAAATTTTTGTAATGCAGATGGAGCATTTTGGATTCAAAAAAATCGATTACAAAAGGCCGTAACAAAATTGCTTAAAAAGTACTATTTTTCCATGAATTTTTTTCTCAGAATCAAATCCGTCTTTGTTTCTTAAGCATAATTCTAAACTTTGAATACTAAGCTTTATGTAGTTTTTTATTTAAAATGTCTTTTGTCTCTACTGTAAAAAGCCAATAAGTGTAGTTACGGCCTTTTGGATTTTTGGTAGGGATATGTAACATTGTAATAAGACAATATTAGGTAAGTGCTTTTTTTTTGAAACTAAAATTAACCTTTAACAGTTATTAAGGTTCTCTGATTGGCGCAGGTGACAACCCCACATTTTTTCAATTGCGATAGATAGTTTTTTTTAATTTTTTATTATTTTTTTAATTTCTATAGTTTTTTAGAACTTTTGTTGCTATTATATTTTGTTAAAGTTGCCATTGCACCATATTTTTTTCAATTAAACTTATTAATATTTTTCGGAAAAATCCGAAAAAATAATAAAATTTCTGATTTGGAAAAATTGTTTTCGTTTTAAAAACTTTTTTTTTTTCGTAAAAATAAAAATGTTCCGAATAACCCATCCCCCCTCCCCCGTGGATCCTCGCACTCATTGAATCTTACATCATTACAGTGTAAGAAAAAAATAAATTTTCATTTTGTATGCTTTGGTTCTTTCGCAAACTGTATTTCCAGTACTTGAATAATCTTTGAAATCTTTGCAATTTTAACCACTGTATTTTTGTAGGTCTAATAAAATATATATGTATACAAAATGATTAACGACTTCCGCCCGTAAACACCCACATTATGTAACCTAACATTAGTTATTTTTCATAAATTTTTTTCTTGTTTCTACAAAGTAGTTTTTCAAATACAAGACTTTGTTCAAAAAGTTTTAAGAATCACTCATTTCAAGATAAACAATTTTACTATTCTTTAAAAATTTCCAAAATTTATGATTTTTATAAATTCTCTTTAGTTGCGTAGGATCTTGAATTCGACAAATTTAAATTTTTGGAAGGACTTGCTCTTGAAATACATAATTTTCCCATAATATTAGCACGCTGATCACAAATATGGCAAACATTTTAAAATCGAACAGTTAGTTTCAAGATATTTCATTAATTTTCATTGATCACCCTGTTGTTTCTCAATAACGGGGAATCGAACTTAATATGTTAAAAGATTTTCTTTCTATTTTTTTATATTTAGATATTTTTTACATAATTTATCGGAATCGGTCGTAGCAACGGTTGTAGCTCCTGAAGTTTTTGGTAGCTATTGCCGAATTTCTGTTGAACCAATCGAAACAATCGCATGATTCCACAGCATGACATCTATATTTCGTGCATGTAGATTTCAATGGCATACCTTTTTTTCTTGGTGTATGGTACAGTTTTTCCGGAAAATGACTTTAAAGTTTAACGCATCTTCATGCTGTTTTGTAAATAAAAAAGATTTGCAAATGCAACAAATCTGATGGGGTCTAGCAAGGGGGCTAGACACAAAAAATTGCAATGGCAAACTAAAAATTAAATATGTCTACACAGAAAAAAAATGAGTTTCAATTAAAATATTTGTTGATTCAGTTAAAAGTTTAATTGGAAAAGCCTTCCGCTTTAATGTCTGGTCAAATGACTGAAATAGTAACTTCAAATTTCATATATCAGTTCCTCCTCCCACGCTGACGATCGACCTCTCTCTTAACGGCCTGGTCAAACCGTTGAATTCAGATACTTCTTGTATTGTGTTTAGGTTCTCCCTACCGCGTAAATATCCAATTCGACAGAATTTTGGAATTTCTTTTCTAGGCAACAAGAGAAATCCCTTGAAGGCCAGATATGGTACTTTTAGCAATTTCGCAGATATGGTACTTTTTAGCAATTTTCACCAGAATCGTAAAAATGGGGAATCAAAAGGTAACAAGCCTGCGCTTCAAATTATCTATGGCAAGTTTAAAGTCCCCTTATTACAAAGAACTTTAAATTTGGAATGTGGACATTCGCTAAGACTGTGTTTTTTAAACTTTTAACAGGGACGGACTCAATGAGGAAGTCTTTCCCCTAACGTCCTGCCCAAACCCCTTGGGATAAAAGTCTAAAAACTAAAATGAGTCTTGGCTAGTTCACTAAAAAGTATCGAAGCATAGCGTTTTTATGCTAGTGTTTTAATATAACACCTTTCCAGCATTTACAAAACGTTTTAGTGGACAAAACTCCATAACATGTTTATCCTTTAAGTCTAAAAGTTTTTAGACAATTTGTTCAAATTTATTTTCTGACAAGCCTTCGAGTTACTAAAAAACTGTATACTTTTCTTTTATAGTGTATTATGGCCTGTTTAAACAAACACTTTGTCGCTTTATAAAAGTTTTGTACTGTTATGCTCTTGTGTTGGAATCTAGTTGATATTAACATCCTTGTAAAAAGCCTAGAAGTATAATAGAATGCAGGTTAATAACCGCTAACTAAAAATATGCTTTTCCTTACTTACCACTACTTCTTACAGCGCTGCCAACTTTGACGATTTGTCTCCATTTTGACGATTTTTGAAGTGAAATATGATAAAAGATTTCACAAAATTTATTGTACGAAAAAACAACGATTTTTAAAAATTTGCAATTAAAAGTTTTATTGAAACATCTAAGGAAAATATGATAAAAATGATCTGAAATCCAACAAAAAGTATTCATTTACCCATTTAATGATCAACTAAATTTAAACTCCATTCATTTTGAAAGATTTATTTTAATTTTGTTTAAAAAATAATGAAAACCGAGTGCATTTTTTATGTATTTTAGAAAGGCAAATCCAAAAATGTTTATTTTTTAATAATTTTACTTTTTTTTTTTTTAAAGAGAAACAACACTCAGGAAACTCTTGCTATTAATTAATGTGTTGCTTTCTTCGGAAAGGGGAAACAGGAGAGATGAAAGGTGGGGATAGATAAAGGGCTCCAAACATGGCAACACTGTATTTGCGAGAGATGATATGTCGCATAATCATTTAGCTGATCATCGTTTGGAAATCATCATTTAGATAAAAGAGCGATTGTTGCTAAATCAATATTTTTCTTTCTCTTTTTTTGAGCATGCCCACATTATGTGAAACCTAATATGGGAAAAAAGTTTAAAATTAACATTTCGTCAAGAAATTTGGCAGATTTTAAAATATGTCAGTGATTTTACAATTCTATTCGCCGAAATGAGTATTGGAAGTTGTGTTTCAAAGACACGGAGTAGTTTGCAAAGGCACTAATAAAAAATAACATTAAAATGGTGAAAAAGTTAAAAATAAAGTGATTACAACAAGGTTATGAGTAAAATTTATATATTTTTTATTGATATAACTATATGGAGTTTTCGGAATGACGATTTTTTTGACGATTTCTCATTATCAAAATGATTTTGACGATTTTTTTCACAAAATTTGACGATCTTTAAACAAATTGAACTGGCAGCACTGACTACTTTTACTACCTCTATTATGCATGTGCATGTGTATGACTACAATTCCTCCTACAAATATGCTACACAAAATAAATGAAAAAAGTATATAAAATCTGGCTAAAAGGAAGGAAACAAAATTAATTGCAAATTGCTGTTATAGTTACAACTCACAGTGGCATATATCACAAATTTTTTTGGAAATACTTCGGCCATTCCTTACATAGTTGGCTGACTGCAATAACATTTGGAACAGGAGTAATTTTCGTAATCTTGAGTTTAAATTTTGATGTTGAACCTACCAGACCCCCGGGAGCGGCAGTATCACCCCCCCCCCCAAATTAGAGCAATTTTTCCATAAAAAATTTTAATTGCCAATATTTTTGTTTCTCATCCGATTTTCAGAAACTTAACATATTTGCAATCTGCTAGAAGAGACCAACAAAAATCATTCGTACTTGTGTATGTTATCTACTATAGTTCCCGAGATAATCCCATTTAAAAATGTGAAATTCCATATTTGGTCCGACTCAGGTCCTGTTTTTTACGAATACCGGTACAAAATCCAGGCCAATTTTTTGTTTAAAATATTATTTATTTAACAAAAAAAATCTTCATTAAATAGAAAAAAAAAAATATATATCTTGTTCAACTCAAAAACTACATTCGCTTAAAGTAATAATTAAAAAAAAAAAATAAAAATTTTGCGAATTTTCCCACAAAAAGCCATACCATTATTTTGACTCCGGACAAATATTTTCTTCCAGAACATATAAAGTATGCATTCTATTGTGAAAGGTTTTTTCATGTAAAAGCTTGTTGTGTTAAAAAAATCTTTGATTTGAATATACTTTTCCTACCAGCCGCTTCTGAATTTTTTGCTGCCATGTCTATATTTAAAGCGGGAATTGAAAGAGACTTAGCCAATAAATTCGGTATATGTTGGAGTATTTACAACCGACTCCGCTACCTACTCGGAAGTGTGAACATTTTTCAATAGTGGGCTAAAGTTGATATTTGCTTTAAAAGTGTGTAAACTTTAGAAGCGGTTGCCCCGCGTTTTCATGAAAAAACCTTTCAGAATAGTATAGAATATTTGAAAGAAAATATTTATCTGGAGGTAAAAGATTATTGATGTTTTTTGAGAAAAAACAACAGCCAACAATTTTTCAAATGTTTTACTTTTAAATTTTAAAAAATTAAACCCAAAAGTTTATTTTTCGATCTTTTTTTATAAATTATGATGTGAGCAAGATTTTTCAAGTTCAAGATTATTAGTTTTTGTTAAACAAAAAACCGTGTCTCATCGGGTAAATAAAACAATACTGATAAAGCGTTGATCTTTTCATTCAAAATTTGGATAAATCTTCTACCTCTTCTACATTGGTCCTCTGAAGATTTTTGGTGACGCGAAATGAAACATGTAAGGACCTGTCAGTACATAAAGTCTGCTTTAAATTAGCGGATGAAGAAATTTTGTAATTAATAAATAAACAGTGCACGGTTTTTTGTTTAACAAAAAAACAAATGATCTTGAACTTGAAAAATCTTGCTCAAATCATAAAGGATTTTTTTTTTTTAATTATTATTTTTAGAGAATGTTGGTTTTAAGTAGAACAAGATTAATTTCTTTATTATTTAATCAAGAAATTATTTGTTTAAATAACTGATATTTGCGAATACCTCGATTTCGTCATGAGTTTTGCAAAAAAATTTAACCTGAGTTTGACCACATTTGGAGTTTCATATTTTCAAATGAATCCCTACCAACAGATTACAAATATCTTAATTTTTTGAAAATCGGTAGAGGAACAAAAAATGGCTACCACTCGTACATTTTTATCCAAAAAGTGTCTCACTTTGGGGGGTCATATTGCCACTCCCGAGGGTCTGGAAGGTTAAACATCAAAAATTTAACTCGATATTACGTCAATTATAACTGTTCCAAATTTCATTGCAATCGTACCACTAACACAGAAAAAATTATCAACCTAAAATATCTAATTAAAGATTTGATTTGAATTAAATTTGCTTCTAAACAAATATTTAATTGAATCAATTACTATTTTAATTGACTTTTAAATATATAAATACATATTTTATTTGAGACGCAATTCTCAATTTGTTTTTTCATACTCTGTTAGCTTAAATAGAAAATTTTTAGTATAAAGTACCAAATACATTTGAAGTTAACAAACAAAACAAGCATACACACAAACAGATGCAGCATTAACAAAAATACACACACCAACGTATCGTGCACACACTTTTATATGAGTATCAAATTTTTTTTTGTATAAATTGTTTATAACTTTTTTTTTTTTTAATTTTCAATAAAAGTTTTTATTGATACTATCATTGCCGTGATAGGTGCAAAATCAATTAAAATATTAATTGATTCAATAAATTTTTTAATTGAAACCTGTTTTTAGTTTTTTCTGTGAAGTTAGAATTGACCGAATTACTTCCAAAAATTATGTGATATATCTCACAGTGCAACTACACACATACATTTATACATCACTCATACAACATTACCAAGAGCACACAGCATATTTTTGTAGTGTATATGGACATTTTTCAAAATTTTTTAAGTTTTGGGGTTTAACAAAATAAAAATTTTTTGATGGCATATCAATGACGCTTTGTAGACTTGGAATACTATATATTATTATTAAATGCTTTTACGCCAAATTATCGGCGCATAGTGCCATTACAAAGTTCCTCCATTCTTGTCTGTTTTGTGCCATTGCCCTTATTTGTGGCCATGAGAGCTGTTGGTCATATTGTCTAAGTTCTTCTAACAAGCTGCGTTGGCAACTTCCCCTTGGTCTTCCTCGCCTTCTTTGGCCTTGGGGGTTCCACTCGAGTACTTCTTGCCCAATGTCGCCAGTAGGTTTGCGCAATGTGTGGCCTAGCCATTTCCATCTTTGTTCTGGGATTTCGACTTCTATTCGTTTTTGTTTGCATCTGCGGTATAGCTCTTCGTTAGAGATCCAGTTGTTAGGCCACCATATTCGAAGAATATATCGGAGGCATCTGTTTACGAAGCATTGCAACTTGTTGTTCATTTCTATTGAAGACAGCCAAGTTTCACAACCGTAAAGCAGTACAGATTTTACGTTTGTGTTAAATAGACGGATTTTAGTGCTTGTAGAGATAGAATTGGAGCGCCAAATGTTATACAATGCTGCAAAAGCGCCTTTAGACTTTTTAATTCTTTGTAGAATGTCAGTACGTGCTCCGCCATCGGCTGTTATTTGGCTTCCCAGGTAGGTGAATTCGTAGGTTGATTCGATGGGTTGCCCTGCTACATTAAATGATTGTTCTTCCTGTTTGTTGCTCATATGCTTTGTCTTGCCTATGTTGATTTTTAAACCAACTGGATCAACAATTCGGACTAAATCATTTATTTCTGACTGCATATCAGATTCTCTACTTGAGAGGAGAACAATGTCATCTGCGTATACAAGGTCGTTGAGATGTTCCATTTTGATAGGGTGCCAGATGATGCCACGTTGAGGATGGTTGTCTATTGCGCTTATTATACTATATATAATAAACTTAAATCCGGGGCAGCGAAAGTTATATCGATTTAAAGTTGAAAATTGAAAAAAAAAATTCTCAAAACTACAATTGTTGGTAAATTTCAAACGTTGTTGCTGTTATGCATTACAATTATTAATGTCTAAAAAACTGCGTTTAAATTTGTGATTTATAGAACAATGTTACACAACCCACATTCCGACGATGCTCCAATGAGTCAATAGAGCTTGATACCCTCTCGCCATTGATGAGCGCCGACGCCCTCCTTTGCGGTGTCAAAGTTTCAACTTCAGTTGCTACACACAGAGCAAAAAAGTGTCAGCCGAATTGAAAAGTGTATTTTAATGGTAACAACTTAACTCAGTTAGTAAAACGATATTTACATTAGATTACTGAATATATTGGGTGTTGCAACTAAAATTCAGTTGAATTAACCGAACTTTGTTGGCAAATAGCCAAAATTTTTTCTGTGTGTAATATTTCCTACAGAGGGCGCTATAACACAAAAATAAAATACAAAAACTTCTTAATGAAGCATGGTTTTATATATATGCAAAGTTTAGTTAAAAAATGTCCAGCGGATCTATGACATGAGATTAATTAGTTAATTATTTAAGTAAATATATCATCCTGTTTTTATACCCTCCATCCCATAGTGCAGGAGGGTATATTCACTTTGTCAAATGTTTGTAATTCTTTTAAAAAAATTCTGGGACCCCATAAACTATATATATTCTTGATCAGCATGAATAGAGAAGTCGATATAGCCATGTCCGTCTGTCCGTCTGTCCGTCCGTCTGTCTGTGGAAACACAAAATACTCCTCCAATACAGAAGAGGTACTGCTAATTTTCAGTCAAATTGTTTGTTGATATCATGAGCAGTTTTCTAGTGAAAATGATCAAAATCGGTTAACGCGTTCAAAAGTTATGAGTGAAAATGTGGGAAGACCTCTAAAATTTTTTTTTTTTTATTTCATCATACATACATACATACGTACATTCAATGCTTATACACAAGAATATACGCAAGCAGGGATGGCTGTCAATATCGCTGAATTACCGTCCCCGATTCTAACACCTTTCAACTGACTATCGTTATCGCTTAAATACCGTTACCGATATTCTTGAAATACCGTTATCCGTAAAATACCGTTACCTTAAAATACCGTTACCGAAATAATCTAACAAGATCTGAACAAAAAAACTTCTGTAAATAGATATATTTTCCCAAAGTGTGATCATAAACTAGACAGTCATTTAAGCTCGGGCATAATGCGGTTAAAAATTGTGGTGTGCATTAACATTACCTGAATAATTAAAATAACGTTATCCTTAAAATGCCGTTAGCAAAATAATTGAAAAATCTTTTTCCCTAAAATAAAGTTACCGAAATATCTAAAATATCGTTACCGCTAAAATACCGTTAGCGAAATAAATAAAATACCGTTAACGCTAAAATACCGTTAACGCTAAAATCCCGTTACCGAAATAACTGAAGTATAGTTTCCCCTAAAATACCGTTACCGACATAAAAGAAAATAGCGTTGCTACGACCAATAACCACATAGAATCGGTTACCATCCATGGTCATGATCAACACTTAAAAACAAAAAAAAACCCACAAAATATTGTTGTTGTTTTTTTGTTTTGTTTTGTAATACAGTATGTATGTACGGCCCTATGCTCCTTATAGGAACGACGGGAATATATATATATGTATGTACGTATGAATTAGTAGCAATCGCATGCAGAGTTGCCAGGTTTGACGATTTGTCGTCATTTTGATGATATTTAATACCCAAAATAACTAAATGACTATTTGACGACTTTTGCTTCCAAAATGACGATTTTTTGACAATAATTTAATATGTCAGCAAGATCTACTTATTTATCATTCTCATAAAATCGCCGGCTCGATTATTAAATTTATTTTATTTCGTTAAAAATTTAAAGCAAAAACATTGTTTTTTGATCGATAGCTAGCCTTTATATGCTAATATGATGTGAAATACAATTTTGCAAAAATGCAAATCCTAGAATTGAATAAAACTTAATCCAAACCGCATTTATTTTTTTATAAATTCATTAAGGGTTTAGCTTAATTTAGTTTCTGTGTTCATATGTTTAGAACATTTCTTTAAATTTTTATAAAATTTAATTGGAGTTAGATTTAAATAAAAATAAAAAAATTTTCATGTTAAAACACAAGGCATGGACTTTTTTTGCGAAACAAACAGATCTCTAGCCCGAATATATTTCATGTTGAAAGATGATATATATACAACTTTAAATGAAACAAAATAAATCCAAAAATAAATCCGGTGCTTAAAAAACAGGCCTAATAATATAAATAAAGTGCCAAAATTTAATAATTAAAAATATAACATTAAGTTTGTTCGATAACACAAAAATTTGTACAAGTTTTTACTGGAAGGTGTTCGTTTAGACCAGCTATGCCCAACGTCAATGTATGCGATTTGTTCGAGTGTGTTGGGTACGCCTAAAAGCTCTTTTATTGTTACTTTTGTTTATTAGGATGGGCCGAAATATCCGCTTTTGTAGAACATAGAGCGAAATATTTACAATTTTTATGTCTGTTCTTGGTGAGGGAAAAAATATACGAACTAATTTCTTCTGTCCTACGGGTAATTGTTTTCCTTGATAATGGTACTTTTTCTAAAATAACAATAAAAGACGCTTTTTCAACATCATTATTTACAATGTTTCCTCATTTCTCATTTTCCCAAACCTCATTAAACATTTTGAGCAGTACTGTACTTCACTTTCTGATTTGCGTGTACTACCTTCTCGCATGAAGTCTGCGTGACAACTGATCAACAGTCGTTAAAAAAACAAAACCAAACGCAAGCATTGCACAAATGTTTTCTAGCTGACCCGATTAATTACTAGGTTTCGAGTACACAAAGCTCTTTATGTGTGCATTTCGGCCCATCCTATTGTTTATCACTACACCCAAAATATTTCTTAGTTGATTTATAATTTAACCATACTAGTAGTAACAAATACTCATTTAAATGTTGCATCCATTGTTTATAGTATAAACAATGGATGTATAAGATAAGTATAAACTTTATACTTATAATTTCATCAAAATTTAAGTTTTTTCAATTAAAATATTTTAAATTTAAATTTAAAGTTTACAATTTTTAAAACAAAAGTCAAATTTTCTATGCTTACGAAAATTCGTTATATTTATTAAGACAATTAAAAATTTTTGACACAAAAAACAAATATTTATTAATGATCAAGATAGTTAAAATTAATTTATTTAAAATGAACTAAGAATTTTTTTAACTATGCGACTATTCAATTTTATCGGTGTAGATTTCGCGTATGTGTGAAAGCACAAAGCTCTTTATGTGTACATGTGAAAGCACAAAAAGCTGTTTTCGCTCGCGGGCATATGGGGTGGGCATAGCTGGTTTAGACAAATACGCAGTAAAAACTGGTAAAAAGAGAGAGTAAAGTGACAGTTTGATGCCAAAGAACTTACAAGTTTTTACTGGATACATTTTTGCCAGAAAGAATTTGTAAGATGAAAAAAACATATGACTAAAAAATAAAAAAATATGCTTGTATTTTTAGTAAACAAAAATTAAATTAAATTTTAATTGTTTATGGATTGAAAGTGAAAATGATTAAATAATTAACTATGGAAGAAGTTAAAAAACATTTAAATTATTTTTGGTCGATAATTTCAATTAACTTTTTCCTTTTCCATAATGACCAGTTGATTTTTTTTAATATTTCAAACAAGCTATTTTATCTAATTTAATAATTCCTACAAATTTTCTGTTCGTTTACTTTTTTGTAAATTTGTCTTACTATTTGTAATTTTGTTACTGAGTAGTTTTTACTGAACTTTACAGGAAAAGTAATCGAACAGACTTATTGTTAAAGAATTTCCAAATTTTGTAAAAGAATTTAATATTTAAAAAGTTGTGCCACTGAAATGTTGTTCACAGAATTATGCAGATATAAGTGTTTAACAGTTCAAGTGGTAAAATTAGTTTGATTTAAAGTTGTATTTATTTGATCTTTCAACATTATATTTTTGTTATTTTATTAATTAATAATCATATAATTACAAGTTATATACTATTACCCTAACCGAGCACTAGCTACTATGGCCTTCGGCGCGTTGTAGCGAAAACAGATCAGTGCCTCTGGTGGGAATCGAACCCACGACCCCCGCACTGATAAGCCAGCACGCTACCAACTAGCCTACTGGGGCACACTGTTTCAACATTTTATAAATATGAATATCGTTGTAAAATATAATGATTTTCGAAGTTTAAACCAAAGAGAAGTGTCAAAAATCGTGTTATATTACAACGATAACACGTTAACATTTGAAATGTGAATAACATTATTGTATTTTATTTTTTATTAAAACTTTATCCCTCTTCTAACAAATAGATTTTATTTTGACGATTTTTCAAAATATGATGACGATTTTGACGATTTTTTCTAGAAAGTTTGTCGTTTTTATGCTTTGCAAACCTGGCAACACTGGTTATAAGTGCAAATGCGAGAAGCCCTCGAAAAATTGTTAAGCTAATTTATAAAGTATGCTTTTGTTTTCCATATACCAGGCTTGCCATATACCTTTTTTTGTTAACCCCAACAAATCAAAAAATCACCAATTAGAAAAAAGGTAGAACAAAATAGTTTAGTTAAAATTCTTTATTTATTTGACTGCATTAACCGGAGTTGCCAGACACATTAATCGTTATCAGATCAAAAAAATATCCAGGAACAAAATCCCCGAATCCAACAATGTAAATTCATAACTTTTTTTCGTACACTATTTTTACTTATTTTCATTCTCAACCTTTAATAAATTTGCAAGGAAACTCTTACATTTTAATTACATTTATTAAAAACCCCATTCAATTTAAAGGACATTCACTTTCAGAACTTTTTTATTTAAGACATATAAGGTGCATACTTCATCTTAAAATCTTTTGATTATATGCATTTGTTTTCCTTAAAAGCCCTAATTTTTATTTGATACATACAAAAATAATCTAAATTAAAGTATTGATGTGTAAAAACCAATCGAATTTTGGGAAAATTTCTTAGGGTTCTTATTCTAGGAGTCGTAAACGAGAATTGCACAAGCAACTGAGCTGAAAAACAATAATTTGAAATACCAGTTTCTTTAATTTTTTGTATCTCGAAAACACTCGAAAGATTTTCTTTTATAATTTTTGACAAACTTAGTTTCATCACACTTTCCGTTTTACTTATGTGATGTATAGTATAAACACATGTGTTGTAATGTAAACTGGCATTTCATAATTATTTCATTATGTATGTCTCCGCAAGTGTATTTTTGTTCCCTTAAATTTATATAAAATTCTTATTATTCGAAACTGTTTTTATGCGTTTGTATTCATTGCATCTCTTCTAACGATCCAAAAATATATTTTAGTAACTTTCTTTCATTATTATATAGGCAAAGAGACAAACAACAGGCGAATTTTACAACAGTTTTTTTAACATCATAAGGAACTATACAAATATATATATTTTTCACTACACGTTCTTCTTTAGGTAATCAGAATAACCTTTGAATACCCACTGCAGAATTTCAGATTCATTTTAGTAAACTTTAATTAAACATTTTTTTCTTCTGAAACATCCCAAAGACATTAATCAATCAGTCATATTTTGTTTTACTTATAAAAACAACATTATTTTTGTTATTTTTACAAAGAATATAGATATTAATATTGTTTGCACTTTCCCTGGTTTATGAAAACACCGAGATGGAGGGTATCCAAAAATTCGTCACAGCCGAATTTAATCTTTTTTAATACCAAATTCGGCACATCGGACTTTAATGCTTCCACTTGTTTACAGCTCAAAATTAAAGAAGTTATTGCGAAATTGAGTCAGTTTCATCAATATCAAACATTTTTGAAAAATGTCCATATGTACATTAGGGTGATAACTTTTTTTGGACAACATTCTCCCCAGGGGTTTTCTAATGGCAAATATTGTATTAATGATAAAAAAAACTATTTCAGTTCAATTTGGTAAAAAAACCTTGCGCACCGACAGCGATTTCTAAAATGCCTTTAATATGTTTTTTTAAATTTTTTTTAATAACAATTTTTTTAAAATATGGTTTTTACATATGTAAGTAAGCAAATTTGGAAGAAAACTATTCCATTGACTCGAAAACGGACTTTACTATTGATATCAGCATGCCTTAATTATATAGATGTGATGGTCAGACGTTGAGGCATCAAAAAAAGTTTTTTTTTTAACTTTGTTTGATTCAAAACTTTAACGCGTTTGGTGCGGAACCTTTTTTAACGATAGCGAAAAACTAAAAACGCAGTTCTTAATATTTGTCCATGCCCTACACAATTATGTCTGGGGAGATTTGATATTTGCAAAAAATGCAAAAAGTTATCATCCTAATGTACATATGTATGTAGTAAATATAGTAAATTTTGTAGTAGTAGTAGTACAAACACGCTACTAATGCTAAAATGTATGAGTGTTTATACATTTTCTATGTAAAAAGGCGTTTTGACTTTGTATCCATATAAGTAGATTCTTGATTTAAAAAAAGCTAAAATTCTTGTTGAATATAGAGTATAGTTTTAGGTGTAATTGAAAAAAAAAAACACTATTAATTACACGTTTTAAAATAATAAAATATACACAGTTTGTAGATGGTTGTAATAAAATTTTTCAGAATTCTTGTTGCATTATAATTACTATGCTAAGAATACACATTCAATTTTACGTTTATATATTACAAATTTTTTAAATATTTATATTTTTTTCTTGTTGCCTGCTTTTAGGGGGCGATTTCTTATGGTTTCAAATAAAGTGTTTCAGGTTTGTTTTGTTTTATAATGAGGTGAGTTGGCCTGCCAAGGGGAGTCTCCCGATGGCTTCTTCCAGATCTTTATAAAATTAGGAAATGTGATTAAAACAAAAGAAAATTCAAATTCACGTTTGAGGGTTAAAAGGTGGGGCCAACGTTAATACATTTTTGTGTGGACACATGTCTGAAACTAATATAACTCATATTTTTTTTAACGCAGTTTTGATGTATGTGCCTATAAGGGTTGATATTTATTTAAAATAGTTAAAATATAGATTAAACAGCTCTTCGGAAAAATTCGCATAAAACGCGAAAAATTACGAATATTGGAAAAAGTTCCTATAAAAAGTTCACCTCGATGATAGGCATTAATACGCATATTTTTAAGCTTAATCCAACAATAATTCTTTAACAAATCACCAGTTTTAATATCCCTTAAAACACATTTTTTTTTAATAACAAAAATTCTAGAAAGTTTTCGGACATGTTTCGTATACCAGTTAATGCATTTTATATTACTCTTTCATTTCGTACCCCAATTTGTCTAAAATTTCTCTGAAACAATTCGAAATAAGTCGAAAAAACCGAAAAATAGGGTAATTTTTGACTCCACTTTTTAACCCCTAAACATTAGATTGGGCCGGTTAAAAAAAATACGTGTCTTCTTATTTTAAACTAGCTTAAGATAATATATTTTTTAATTATAATTATTTAATTCCAATATTTCGTCTTCACATTGGGTGACTTCTTCAGGGAACAATTATAATAATTGTGTGTGTATACATGATATTAATATGAAATTTTTACACAATATGAAGCATGATATAACTAATAAATCTGCATTATTAACTTAACTTTATTGACTTATGACAGTATTGAAGTAAATGAGCGATATGAACTTATGAAAAAGCACTTCTTAGGATGTTATTAATTTAGATACCAATTAATTTATATGGTGATGCAAATGCTGCTTAAAATAATTTGAATTTAACATTTTTGGCAGTTGTTAACAATAACTTCTATGAAAGCGAAAAATGTGCGTATGCTAATGCTTTGGAGGTCAAGTTAAAGACGTTCTTAAAGCACTGCTTCCACTTTATTTTTCTGGAATAATAAATTATTTTCATTATTATTAAGTTTTGTTTGCCTTAATTTTTATTTTATTATATTTTTCCACACAAATCGTAATAATTATCCAAATCCTCCTATATATATTTATCCAAATCCTCCTATAGTCACGTGCATTCGAAGATATAAATAAACTTCAATAGCAGCATATTTCTAGATAACAAATGGGATGCACATTAGGGATACAACTTTTTAAATTATAAGTTTTTCCATTAAATATTGAATAATATTCTGTATAAATTCAATTAATCGTGATAAAATATTGCGACTTACCTACGCTGTCTTATGCAAATTTGCGAAATATTATAATTTATTGCTAAAAGTATAAAAATATATAAAATTTTTTTTTTAACTAACTTTTATTTATTTTTGAGACCTATTGATTTCAAACTTAATTAAACATGGTGCGAAAACTTTTTTAACAATAGCAAAAATCTAGTGACGAAAAACACAACGCAGCAACATTTGTGCGGAACGCGCCATCAAAGTCGTACAAGATATTTTCCCCCAATGCAAATCAACACGAACTCTTAATCTTAAGTTAATTTCACTTAGCAAAGATAGGTTTTAGATTGTGATTTTGATTATAATCATATAATTACATTAAGAAGTGTAAATAGTTAAATAATTATAAAATAAAAAATTTTGAAAAAATAAAAAATTTTGAAAAAATAAAAAAAAAATCTTAAAGGACTTTCAGAAATCGGCTTCGACGCCGAACGTTTTTGTTCCGAAATGACCTGAGGAAACATTTTCCGGTTTCAGCTTAACATCGGCTACAGCGTGGTGATAGGGCCTTATTTTGGTTGTACCCCTAATGCACATGCTTAAAATAGCATTCAACAATCACGCACAACCTAGATAACAATATCCATAATGCAACATAAAAAATATCCATAATTGCAGCTAAATTACAATCTGCTGTTGGATATTTAGTTGGATAAATATCGGTTGTTGTACACACCCCACCAAGAAAGCTGCTATTAGCGCCATTCTTCAAAAAATATCCAAAATAAAGCAGATATATCATTTTAGCTTGTTAGCTAGCTTGTTGTTTAATATCAAAGTGTGTTAACTACTTTTAGATATCATTCGTGAAAATATATGATAAATGGATAAAATTGGATACTACCAACAACTTTTTTAAACCCTGCAAAATTTCATTATCATAGTCATTTTTGAAATTCACCGTTTATTTTAATAAAGGGTCCGCCATCTAACGTTTTTTTTTCAACTAGTGCTTATTTCGTGAATGGTAACACTTAGCTCATGTCTGATTTGACAGATAATTAGTTTTATCCTTCCGCCGAACGAATATGGTCCGTATGTTCGTTATCTTGTGAAAAAAGTGAAAGAAACTGGCATCCTCATCGATAAACCAAAGCGTGAAAAGCCAAAAACAGTGCGTACACCCGAGAATATTGCTGCTGTGGCAGAAAGTGTGCGTGAAGCGCCATCAACATCAATTCACCGTCGTTCTCAACAATTGAACATTTCGGAGACATCATTGAGACGAATTTTGCATAAAGTCCTTGGTATGACGCCATACAAGTCCAATTGGTTCAGGAGTTCAAAAAAAAGAAGTTATTTGGCGGACCCTTTATTTGCATATTATTTTTTTCGTTAAGATTTTATTTCATGCAATATTATTGCCAGTATTATTGTCATTTCGGCATACACAGTGCAATAAGATTTACACTAAATATGGCACCACTCTTTTCTTTTGTAGTGTACACAAAAAAAATTATGAACCTAAAATATCTAATTAAATATTTGATTTCAATTAAATTTGTTTCTAAACAAATATTTAATTGAATCAATTAATATTTTATTTGACTTTTAAATATATAAAAACATATTTTATTTTAGACGTAATTCTCAAATTATTTGTTCATGCACTGTATGCATAAATAGAAAATTTTCAGTATAAAGTACCAAATGCATTTGAAGTTTACAAACAAGCAACAAACACACACACAAACATGCAAACATACGCAGCATTAACAAAAACACATATACCAACGTATCGTTCACACACTTTTTTGTGAGTATCATATTTTTTTTTGTAGAAGTTATTTATTTATTTTTTAGTTTTTAATTTAACTTTTAATTGATATTGTCATTGCCGTGATAGGTGCAAAATCAATTAAAATATTAATTGATTCAATAATTTTTTTAATTGAAACCCGTTTTTAGTGTTTTCTGTGTAGCAAAAGTTGCACAATAATATTGCGTAGTGTAATCGTACCTTAATATCTACATTAAGTCACGTGAACGTAAGTGAGTGGTAGTAAAAAAAAAATATTTGTGCATGTTTGAAATTTGTCTCTTGTGACCTAAATTTGCTCACGTGTCCATCTCTAGTTAATTATATTCGTTTCATATGGAGATGATAGATTAAATACTTAAAACATTACAAACTGACTGACCGTTACTTTTACTCGTCATTCGTTATTTGATATTCACATACATAAACTATCACATATACAAGGTGGCGCAAAAATAACCTTCCGATGTTTTTTGGCTGTAATTTAAAAAAAAAATGAAAAACTTTGATTCTTCTTGTGGATTATTTTTATTTGGTATTTTAATTTTTTTTACATCAAGTCGAGAATATGATGTCATGTAAATGGCCGTCGCCACAGTTGATTGTCATTTGAGCCCTTTTTATGGCATTTTCCATCACTTTGACCAAAACTTCCGGCGATAGGTCCTCACATTCTTGACGGATATTGTCTTTAAGAGCTCCAAGAGTCTGAGGCTTGTTGACATAAACCCGCGACTTCAAAAAGCCCCACAAAAAGAAGTCTGGAGCGGTCAAATCAGGCGATCTTGCTGGCCAGTGCAAATCGCCAAAACGGGAGATTAGGCGCCCGGGAAATGCATCCTTCAGCATTCGGTTGTGGCACGTGCAGTGTGTGCCGTTGCACCGTCCTGTTGGAACCACATGTTTTCCAATCCCAATTCATCAAGTTGCGGCAAAAAGAACTCGTTGATCATTGCTCTGTAGCGCTCACCATTCACAGTAACCGTTTGGCCCGCTTCAATGACATCCTCTGCTACAGCAGCAATATTCTCTGCAGAACGGCTACTCCGGGGTCTGCCACGCCTGGCAGCATCTCGTGTTGTGCCAGTCTCTTCGAGGCGAGCGGCTAAACGTCGCAGTGTTTCACCAGTAGGCGTTGGACGGCCAGGAAATCTGCGACGAAATTCACGTTGTGCCAAAGTCACCGACCGATTATTGGTCAAATAAATAGTCACCAATATTCCGCGTTCTGGAGCAGTGTAGCGTAACATTGTTTATTAACGTGTATTTCGCATGTGTTTACTACACAAATGTCAAAACAGAACTGACATTAGGGGCCAATCGCAAAATTTATAGCATTTTCTGATAGGAGGATTACTTTTGCGCCACCTTGTACATTTATACGTTGTCCGTTTTTCATACAATTTAATTACAATTTAATGAATTAAGCAACAACTTGAACACCTCTTTTATACCGCTGTTGTTTTTGTACATTGGTTCATTACTCCAGTTTTTAACTAAAGGGCAGCAAAAAAGGAAAAAAATCTATGGACACGAATATCCATTGTCTGCTGGTTGGGAAAAAGAGAAAAAAAAAAAAAAATACAGAACTTTCCCAAGGGTTTATTAAAAGCAATTTATAATGTTATGAGAAAATTGCAGAAAATGAATGAAAAATATAATAATAATGTACTTGTAAGGTAAACTAGTAAATACTAATGTATAGGGCTCGGAAGTTCATTTAACTAAATCTTCTTTGTCGTTAGCTGGAGAACAAAATTAACAATTTGCCAAATTGTTTTTTAAATATTTGTTTTTATGAGAAAAATTTGTTTTAGGAGCTAAATTTTTCTTTATAAATGATAACTTAGGATCTATATTTTATAAAAAAAAAAATTATTTTTTAATTATATTTTTTTTTCTCTAGTATAGAGGGCATTGAAATCGACGTAAAAAAAAGAGCCACAAATGATAGAGCCTCTCCAGTGCATCTGAAAAAAAATTTTGTTGTACATCCCCCCACCAAAACCGAAAGTAAAGCGTTTTTACGAAAAATGGCGCGTATTTGAAAAAAAAATTTAATTTATTTTTCCGCGCTTTTATATCTCTAAACGGGAAAAAAAGAAAAAGAATAACCAGATATGTGGGGGATGCACAAAAGGTATAATAATAAACAAAATGAGCTGTTTTATTATATTCGGATAAAAAGTTTTGAAAAATGTCATTTCGAGAAAAACGCATTATATGGCAGTTTTCAAAGTCTAAACAAAATTTTAGCTGAGGGCTAAAAAATCACTACCATAATTTTTTAACTACTTTTTGCATTAAGAAAGTGACGCATAATTTGTTATTTTTTTTTTGCATAATATTTCAAATTTGTTTATGTTTAACACACACAATGCAACACAATACAAACTATTCAATTACAGTAAAATTCGTTTAAGACGAACACGTTCAGCTCGAACCCTCGCACTGTGTCACATTTACTCAATTTATTGGAACGACAAAAATCTAATTTTAGTCTTTAATGCTCCCAACAAAAAAGGGCGGCGTTATACTACTGCCACGCCCAATTTGTACATTGATATTTTATGTAGACAATTTTGTATACACACAGAGAAAAAAATTACGAACCGAAATATAAAGTGTGTTTTCATGGTTATAACTAATAAATTCAGTTAGTACAACCATATCTATATTAGTTAGGGTAGCCAGAAGTAATTTTTTTCAGCAGAACGCGTACTTTTTTTAGTCAATGTACTGTTTTCTGCATAACCCCTAAAAAAGTACGCTAAAGTACTTTTTTTTACCTGTTGTACTTTTATTTGTACTTTTTTCCCTGTTTAGTATCTTAAGTAACATTTTGTTTTTCAGTGCAGAAAGATTCACACAGAAGAGCCCTGTTAAAATGTCTTTACAACCTGAACACATTTGTGGCGACTAACAGAAGTATTTTTTTATATGAGAAGCAAAAACTCGCCAGTCGTGACGACTTTTCTTCTTTATATTAATCAATCGTCAGTCGCCAGGATTGTGACGAATCTCTTAATCAAAACAAATCGTAAATATTTTTCAAATTTGTATGTTTATTTTTTCTATACCACATTCAAATGCGGCAACTGAGAGAATATTCAGTTTAATGTTTACCTTTTGGAGAAAGTAAAGAAACAAGATTTTAATTCAAAATTTAGAGAGTGAACTGTCCATTAAAACTAATTTGAATTTACATGTATAGAGCCTTTTAATTTTTTAAACAGTGCGGGGGTCGTGGGTTCGATTTCCACCAGAGGCATTGGTCTGTTTTCGCTACAACGAGCCGAAGGCCATAGTAGCTAGTGCTCGGTTAGGGTAATAGTATATAATTTGTAATTATATGATTATTAATTAATAAAAAAAAAAAAATTTTTTAAAAACTGAAAATGGCAAAAATAGAATTGTTAAAGAATGATAAATATTTGTAAAATTTTTGAATTATATAAACGAACCAAACCGAAATGTTCAACAAACAAGTGATATTTAGTATTAAACATATTAATATAAACTTGTTTTTAATTAACTTTGTTTTTAAACACAATTAAAAACCTGACTAATTTTAAGTTAACATTTACGATCTCATTTTTATATTCTTTACATATGTACTTTTTTTTATTAATTGTACTGCTTTTTTTTCTTTGATGTACTTTTTTTGCCAATTCAATATCTGGCTACCCTAATATTAGTGTCCCGATAATTTTTTGTGTCGCAACTAAAATTCAGTTGCATTAATCGAACTTTGTTGTGAAAACCGAATATTGGGTAGTACCTACCTATTTCAGTCGTAACAATCAAATTTAAGTCGTAGTAACCGAATTTCAGTTGGCAAATAGCAAAATTTTTCTCTGTGTGTATTTAGACTGATATTGACCAGAAGCCAATTTTAAATTATAAATGCTTTAGAGCAAAATTTCAACGTATATATAAATATTTCGACTCCGGCTATACCTACCTGATCTATTTTTGGGCAAATTATTTCTTTCCACATAATACACATTTTACATATGAGTCAAATCGGATTATAAATGAAACTGTAAATATCATTTTCCTAAATATATTGATTTATATATACTTATTGGAGCACCAAAGGAACAAAAGTTGTTAATATATTTACGATTCGTCCAGTAGTGTGTGATAGATGTCCACGGTTTCTCAAATATTTTTCACTGCTTCGGACGGCTCATAGTGGGATATATCACAAACTTTTTGATAATAATTCGGCAATTTTTTACTTAGTAGTCCGATTGCAATTAAATTTCGTACAGGCATAACTGAAGAAATATCGAGCTTAAGGTTTGATTATGAACCTTCCGGACCCCCCGGGGTCAGCAATATGACCACCCAAAATATAGAACTTTTTGCATATAAAAGTTTGAGTGCTTGCCATATTTTTGTTTCTAATCCGATTTTCAAAAAATTCAAAAATCTACTACTAACTACGACTAACAAAAAACATGCTTACATGTGTTGGCTATCACTAATAGTTGCCGAGATATTCGCATTTGAAAATGTGAAATTCCAAATTTGGTCCGACTCAGGTACAATTTTTTGCGAACAGCAGGACTAAATCGGGGCCAATTTCTTTTTTAAAATATTGTTTATTTAACTAAATAAATTCTTGATTAAAAAAAAAAATAATGAATGTAATATCTTGTTTAACTCGAGTAAATTAAAATTACCAATTTCGAGCAATGAATAACTCGATTTAAACGTGTAAATCAAAATATGTTCTATTTCAAATTACAATTTATAAAAATAAACTTTAATTGTTCAGTATTTTTTAAAAACAATTTTTTTTATAAAATATAAAGACTTCATTACTAGAGCGGATACGTTACGTAAACGGATTGTAAATCCCCATAATGTGTAAAAATAGTACCTACATCAAATGTGTTGTCTCTTTTTTATCCGTCACCAATGGATTTGCTGAAAGTAAATTCTGTTGAAATAGATTTTATTAGGTTATTGCTAAAGCTCTGCCTATTCCGGAGGCTCCAGCTTTTCTAAAACTTCGGGTCGTGATAAGATCTTTAACTAGATGAAAGTACTAGTATCAACCTAGCTAATATGTTTGATTTGCCTTATTTTTGTAAATATACGGAGGTTGGAAGCTCGTTATAAATTAAAAATAAAAAAAACTCTAAATTCTGTAAACATATTTCTATATTAACTTTAAAAAATTATAACCTTCTTACAAGAATATGAGTTTTGTAAGAACATTTTTCAGTTTACTGGCTGAGGCCCTGATTAGTAGTAGTTGTTTTTAACTGCAAGTACAGTTGTTTCTGTACGAAAAACTACAAAGCAACTATTATGACAGTTATTTAAAAAAAAAAACAACTGAAGGAAACTACTTTTGCAACAGTTGTTTAAAGAAGTTATTTAAGTATTTTTATAAACAATTACTGTTAGTTTTTTAAAAATATAAGATAATATTAAGTTTTTAAAAATTCTCGTTTTTTTATATTAAAAACATTTTTAAAATATTGAAAAAAAACAACTGTTAAAAAGAGTAGCTTATACCAGTTTTTATAGTTCGAAATTTTTGTAGTAAAAAAAATATTTGTTTTTACTACTTTTGTTGGTTGTTTTTGTAACAGTTATAAAAAATAATTTTTGGTTATTTTAACGGTAATTGCCTTTGTAGTCTTTTTAACTGTTATTACAGTTCTATTCTATTCTACCTCAAACTTTTTTGAGTGTAACTTTCTTACAATGATTAACGCTTATTTTAAAATTTTTAATCACTTATCAATACTTAAACTTTTCATTTAAACTTGTGTTTAGTTGCAATTAGAAGTTTAATAATATTTATATTTTTTTTCCAATTTTAGCGACTTTGTTCAGTTTTTAAATTTTAACGACTTTTTTTAATTTTGGTGATTTTCTTAAATATCAGTAATTTTTTTAAATTTTGACGATTTTTCTAATTTTAGCGATTTTTAACAGTTGTCCATATTTTTGTGGAGTTTTTCAAATTTAAATCTGGTTTTTAAATTTATAGACTTTTTTCGATTTTTTTTTAAATTTTTTGGTTTTTTAATTTTGCTTCTCAAATATTTCAACTATTTTTTTTAAATTTTGACTATTTTATTTTAATTCCTGCGATTTCTTAACATTTTTTGGATGTAATTAAATTTTTATGAGTTTTTTTTTTAAATAAAGCGATTTTTTTTATTTTAGCAATTTTTTTGAGATTTTAATTTAACTGTTAATAGTAACTACACTGACAGAAAAAAATGGCAAACATTTTTACTAAAACATTTTTACTAAAAAAAATTACGTTACACGAAAAAGTTTTAGAATTCGCAGATTCAGAATAGCAAAAATAAATCTGTTGCATCTAAAAATATTTAGTTCTGTTTGAGCCAAATTTGAGTTACATGAAAGTAACAAACTAATCTGTTAAAATGAGCAAAAAATTTGGTAAATATTAGTAGACCAAACAAAAAAATCATAAAAAATGCGAAATTTTTAGTATTTTTTAAGCAATAAAAATCAGGCCTTCTGAAATCAGCAGTCTACAATTTTTTAGCAAAAATTTCGATTGATTTTAGCAAAATAGATTGTTAGTTGTATTCTACTAAATTAAAGGTCAGTAAAGCAAAAATTTTATTGACATTACAGTTTTTGTTTGCTGTTTTTAGTCTTCAAATATTTAGTAAACGTTTTTACTAATTTTTTCAGTTTTTGTTAATATTCTATTAATATTTAGCAAAAAAATCTGCTAATTTTAACAGTTTTTACTGTTAAGTAATTTTTAACTAATTTTTAGTAGTTTTTCTGCCATTTTTACAGGTTTATTTCTATGAGTGTACTAAAAGTTTATTTGCATTTAAAAACAATATTCAATTAAATTTTTAATAGATACGATTAAAATCTTAATTGATACTAAATCAATTATATACTAACAAATCATTTCAATTGATACTAGAACTTCCTTAATAGGACCGAATTCAATTAAACTTTTAATTGAATTACCAAATATTTTAATTGAAGCTAGATTTTAGATTTTTTCTGTATAAGTTGTGTTAATAATGTTGAAAACGTTGAAAAACACAATATAAATGCATAAACTTCCGAGCCCTACTTATACGCCTTAAAATCCTTTTTTCATTTTATAATATTATATTCATGCTTTTAAAAATCGTTTAACCCGCTCCTTTGAATGATTGATTTTCAATTAAAGACTGCAAAAGTTTTTAATTCGATAAAAAAAATATCTTATGCACTTGACTTAAAAGCAAATATAAAAAAAAAAAAAATTTTAATGCATATTTTATGTTTGTTTGAAAAATCTTTGAAATCCGTTTTTAATCTTACATTTTTTATTTACAATAGTTTCTTTTTTGCCAACATGTGTTTGATAAAATGCGCATTTTAACGCACAGCAGCTGGAATTGAAATGATTGTGTGTGTTTTTCCCGAATTTTTTTCACTATATCATATTCTATGCTGCATATATGCACTTAAAAAAAAGTTTAATTCGAATGAAATAATTATAAAAACTTTTTTTTTTTAAATATAATAAAATTTAAATAAAATTTCATAAATTTGGGGCTTTCCAGGACACCTGGCCCTTTTCAGGTAGAATCGTATAAATGTCAAACTTACAGGAATTATTGTCCTATATGATAAGCAAAGAAGACAAATTTGCCATTTTAGCTTTTTTTTTTTGCCATATAGACTCATATTTGCTTTTATCGCCATTTTTTAAAGTTTTAATTTTTGGAATTAAAAACTGCTTTAACTTAAGATTTTGGAGCTTTTTTCCACATTATCTTCACTTTAAATGCTTTTTCTCAAATTGTTTAGCTTATTTTAAAGAGCCCGATTAAAAAAAAAAAATGAATACAAAGAAATGTATCAAATTTGATATAGCTTTATATCTATTTGAAATACAATTGGATCCGAAAAATGGTGGATCGTGTTGCGTTATAAAAAAATTCATAATTCAAATAACAATTACAAAGTCAAAGACTTCAATTAATTTACAAAGTCAAAGTTTACTATTAACTCAATAAACAAGTAATATATTATAAAGTATTTTATAACTCAACATCTATCTTTCTCTTTTTTTTATTTGTTTTTTTTTATTTTTTATTAAATAATTAAATAATTTGATTGTAAATTTGTTTTAAATAATTTGATTTTCTAATGTGATTTTCTAGGTCTGTCAAAAAAACAGAGTAGTATTTGTAAGATGACAAAGCCAATTGTGACAATTTTTTGTTGTTGTTTGTGTTTTTTCTTTGATATTTTAAATTTTGAATCTCGCTGCTAGACGAGGACAAGAAATTCTCATTGAGTTTGTGATTTAACATAACAAATATCTCTAGAAATTCTAATAACAAAGTCCCCTGAAGATTTCCTTAGGCAGGAATGAAATCCGGATAGGGACACGCCTACATCAGATTGCTTTTCACAATTTGTTAAATAAGTTTTGGGACTTTAGCACATTTAATTACTATAAATGCAATTAATGTTTATCCCGATGAAAATAAATTTAAATAAAAAAAAAAAAATAGATGTCTTCCGATTGGGATGAAACATTTTGGCCAAACAGGTGTTTTTTCTCATCCATGTAACTTATTACCTATTGTTCTTAACAAAATTTGTCCTAAATAGTTTAGCTAGCTATTTCTTCAATCTTTCGAAAAAAAAACATTAAAAAAAAAATGGGCATATTTTGAAAAAAAGTCAAAAAAGTTTTTGATTTTGAAAAAAAATAGTCAACAATATATTTTTTTTTGAAAGATTGAAGAAATAGCTATCTAAACTATTTAGAACAAATTTTGCTAAGAACAATAGGTAATAAGTTACATGGATGAGAAAAAACACCTGTTTGTCCAAAATGTCAAATTTTGACCCCCTCTAACTCAGAGAGTTCTTTACCGATCTTGTTGAAAAATTCTGTCTAAACTACTATCCATTAGGAGTAACCTCCTTTTTATATTTTGTTTAGTTTGTAAACAAAACAGGAGAAGTAAAAAAGGCAAAGTACCCGCCTAGTTTACTTCCCCTGTTTTGTTTACAAACTAAACAAAATATAAAAAGGAGAGAAAAACAAAAAACGTGTATTGAATATCCACCAGAGGTGGACCTTGCACATCAAACAGGTTTTCAATTTATTTTTTGATCAATGGTTATAATCTTTAACTTCAAACTCATATGTATATTAGTTCTCATGTAGTGAGTAAACTAGTTCATATGAATGTTTGATGTTTGGCATGGGATTGTTTCCGCTTTCAAAACGTGTTCTGATGATGGTAACCTAGAAAATTCCCGAAATAGATCTATCAACACATTCCTGAAAGGGTCAAATAATAAATTTGAAAACAAAAACCTCTATAGATTATTTGTTAGGACAATATCCTAATGAAGAAATATAGAGTATGGCCTCGAACTTGAATAATTTTCATTTTCGTTTAAAAGTTGTGTGATCTTGAACATTATAACTTACATTTTTTGACAAGTTTTTTTTAGGTTTTAAGTTAATAACTCATAAGTGGTAAGACATTAAAAAAAAAAATGTTGTGTATTGCCACTTTTATCATTAATGTTGTGCTTAAAGTTTCATTTAATTATCTTTAACCATTGAGTAAAGAAAAATCTGCAAAGCCAATTTTTTGAAATAGGTCAAAAAAATTGTAAAATTTTTGAGAAAAAGTAAGAAAAGTAAATATTTTTTTAAATATTCGAAAAGAACAGGCTTTGAGAATAGTTTTAAATGGAAGTATTATTAATTTTGGTCATGCACCCTACACCCAGCATTGATCGAAATTGACCAATTTTCAAGCAAAATTTCACGTGGGCAAAAAATAGCACGCCCATTTCTTAACTTTTTAAAACGTAATATTATAGACTAATAAAATGTTAATTATTCTTTATCAAGTTTGCCGCCGGGAAATAAAAAGTGGGGTCCTGGAAGAAGTTTTTGCAAAAAAAAGTCAAATTTTAAAATTAGTTTTTTGCGCTTTTAAAAAAATCATATTTAGATCCAATTTTTTTACTTTCATTTATTTTTTATTAATTAAACATAGCATAAATACCTATTTAGATATTATTTATCAAAGTTAAGTTGTTATAATACAAAAAACACTATTATATATATTTTTTGTTTTTTTACTTATTTGTTCTAGAATTTTTTTTAAAATTTACAATAAATAAATTTTTTTTAAAGCAGAGGTTTTCACCTGTTCAACGATGTATAACATGTCTTGTGAATACGTTTACAAACGTCTGAAAACTTTTTTAAAATGAATCAACTCGACCAAAAATTTGATTTATATGAAAATTCCTTTGTATGAAAATCATGGTAAATAGTGTATGAGTAATTAACAGGGCAGCGACTTTCATGCACTAAAAAATCGAAAATATGCGCCTAAAATATGCAGTAAAAAGCTCAAAATATGCGTTTAAAACATGCATTTAAATCGAAATATGCACCAAAAACCCAAAAATATGCACTTAAAATCCTAAAATATGCACTAAAAATCCAAAAAAATATGCACTTAAAGTTTACTTAAAGTTAAAAGACATTTAAATGTCATTGCCACTTTTTTTTGCTGGCAATAGAAAACTTTTTACTAATTTGTGAAAAATACAATTTTTTATTGGACAATTTGTTTTTCACAGTGTCACCGAAAATTTTATTGTGACTATTGGCAATTTAAAAAATTTTGTACTACATAGTTTGGTATATATCCGCTTTAGTTACAGTTTTCCTGATGCTTTCATTGTTTTTCAATTTGTATTGGTTGTATTGCAAATTGCCATACATACATCCATACATATTTGATGGTATTGATAGTAAAATAATCGTGAATAGAAATTTGAAATCTATGATTGAATAAATTTTTGAATGTGTTTGTATATTTGTTATGCATATTTCTCTTGTGTTTATTTTTACGCCATTCGAGGGATATTGTGCTTACATTTTCTTAAAATAATTTTTTAATGGATTTTTCAATTCAATTTTTTTTTTTTTTTGGTAAATCATATTCTCCTAAATAAAGAAATGGTGCGAATTTTTTAAACGAAAATTCGTATGATCAAGAATCCAATTAATATAACTCTGATTTTTCATTAAATTTGACATGCCCTCTGTCGGTCATGTACGCCACTAAAGAGATTCGATTTTTTTAAAAATAAAATTTAATTTTTTTGTCTTCAATATTATTTTCATAAACAATTAATATTTTTTTTATTTTATTTTATTAATTAATAATCATATAATTACAAATTATATCCTATTACCCTAACCGAGCACTAGCTTCTAAGGCTTTCGGCGCGCTGTAGCGAAAACAGACCAGTGCCTCTGGTGGGAATCGAACCCACGACCCCCGCACTGATAAGCCAGCACGCTACCAACTAGCCGGTAGGAGCGAAAAAACAGAAAATCCATAAAAAATTTATGCGGCTTGTCAAGTTTTTACAATAAGCTCTGCAATGCATAACTTTTAAAAAACAATAAAGAACTTGTAAAATATAATTAACAATTTCTAAAATACCATTAATATTTTTTAAAATACAATTGATTATTTCTGAATTACAATTTTAACTTAATGGCAAACAATTGAATGATTTGCAAATTCAATTGATAAATTCTGAAATAAAATTGAAGGGCTTATTGTAAAAACCTGATAAGTCACATTTAATTTTTTTTTTCAGTTTTCGCCTTTTAAAAAGTGCATACATTTAATAAATATGGCCTTTGCAGGACTTTTATACTTTATATACATGTGACAAGTGTTTAAGCAACACTTCATTTAATATTTATTCAAAGGATGTCTAGAAAACAGCGAAAGCTAGAAAATTGTAAATGTGGCTTATCGAGTTTTTACAATAAGCTCTTCAATTGTTAAATGTAAACTAGAGTTAATGATTTCTCAAAAATAATATAAAAAAAAATAATATATAATAAATATTTTCTGAAACACAATTAATAAAACCGAAGAGCAGTTGATAGTTTCTGAAATGCAGTTGATAATGTTCGAAATGCAATTAATAAATCTGAAATGCAATTTATAGTTTCTGAAATAAATTGTTAACTCTGAAAAACAATTGCAAATGGTGTATTTATCTTTCGAAATACTTCAGTAAATCTAATATTTAAAACTTGTGGTGCCTTGATTTTTGAAAAAGTTTTATTTTTGTTATTATTATTCTCAATTCTTAAAAAAAGGGTTATTTTTGACAGTTTTTTATGAAAAATTTCATCATAATCGGTATACACACATTTTTTATCGATGATAAATATTTAAAAGTCCAATCAATATTTTAACAGAATTGTTGCCGGTTTTCGAATAAACAAGATTTTTTTTTAAATAATTAAGAAGAACTCCGCTTGTCACCCAAAATAACGGCATAGTTTGCCAGCCCTGGTTTATAACATTAACTAAAATTGTTAATGTATTTTTTAATGGGTATTTTTTCTCTTTTTTTTTTTTTTTTTTTAAAAAAGAGAGGCAACACTCAGGAAATACTTCCTATATTTAGTGTGTTGCTTTCTTTGGAAAAGGATAGTATAGAGATGAAAGGTGGGGTAAGATGAAGGGCTTCAGACATGGTAACACTGTAATTGCGCGAGATGATAAGTCTTAGAACAGTTGTTGCTCGCCACCTAATGGAAAGTTGGCGAACTTATTGAAGCTTTTTGGTTGATAGCCCTGATTCATTATTTTATTTCGGTGGGGTTAATTGCTATGGGAACACCGAAGGTGGACATTCCGATACGTATGAGGGATAGAAAAAACTCATACATATTATTTTGATGTTGCCGGCACCGGGGATCGAACCCGGGACCTTCTGTGTAAAAGTCCAACGCGCTAACCATTACACCACAACGCCCATTTAATTAAACAAATTTTCGGTTATTCTTCTGCAAATGGTTTAAAATATATTGTGCTTTATTTGCAGTTTTTTAATCCTTCGTGAAAGCCCAAATTTTGAGAATTTAAGTTTTGTTCCACATTTCAAATGAATTTTTTTAATTCCATTAGTTTTTTCATCACCACCCACACAAAGTTTGAGTGTTTTCTTCCTAAAAACGATTTCCTGTTCAAAATTTTGCAAAACTTAAAGCCGGAATAAAAAATTTTTAAAACAGATACGAATTTTGACCACTTTTTAATCTATAAAAAATCTCTAAATTTTGTCACCATTTTACTTTCCAAAAAAAAAATTTAATCTTCTTCCAATAATATGTATGTTTTCTTTAAGTACATGTTTTAAAATTTGTCATATCCCTGACTACGGCCCTGGATATAACTGTGTTTTATTTATCTTATAAATATGGACCTGCATTTTAGTTGTCTTATTATTTATAATAACAATTTTCACGCAAACAACTAAAAAAGCAACTAAAATGTAATAGATTTTAAAGTTGTGTTTGCTGTTTATATTTTACTAATATTTAGCAAAAATATTCTTCTAATTTTACTGCTTTTTTCAGTAACGACATTTTTAAAGAATTTTTAGTAATTTTTTCTGCTATTTTCACAAAGTTATTTGTATGAGTGTAATGCTGGAGTTTATTTCAAAAAAATCGGTGAACCTGTAAAAAAAAAAATTCACAAAACTTTGTAATTTATCCATGGATTTTCTTGAAATATATCTTTAATTTTTATTCAAAGATTTTTGAATTAAGCAGATGAAAATTCATACTGGCATTCAGTTTATACAATTACTAGTGTTTTTGTTATGGAAATTAATAATTATTGTTTTCTGTTTATTTGTTAATGCCATGTCAACCTGACAGCTGGCCTGGATTTTCTAATCCAAACAAAATATTTTGTTAATGCTATGTTTGTTTAACATTAAGGTCTGTCCTTTTGTCTGTCTGTCTCTCGGTCGGGTTATTTATATTTATATTATATACAGTGTAGGGCAAAACAAAGGCAACAAAACATACATATATATTTGATTTCATGCTCCAAATCGGTTAAGATAAAGATTTGAATTGTAACTTTTATAAAGTGTGATTTTTTAAGAGCTTTCGGATTTTATTTAAAAAAATGTATGAAATCTTTATTTGAGTCGATAGAAAGATCTATACAATTCAATGTATGAACCTCTAATGGTTCATACGCTGGGTCCAATTTTGGCATACTCTCTCCAACATATCGGAAGGTATTTCACGAATAAATTCAACCGTTGCGTGCTTGTCGTAATAGACATGAGCCTTAACATAGCCCCACAAAAAATAGTCTAAAGACGTTAAATCGCACGATCAAGGCGGCCAATTGACCGGCCCGAAACGTGAAATAAACGTTCACTGAACTCGCCTCTCAATGAGTCCATTGTTTCGAGTGCTGTGTGGCATGTGGCACCGTCTTGTTGAAACCACATGTCACCCAAGTCCAGCTCTTCCATTTTGAGCAAAAAAAAATTGTAATCATCGCACGGTAGCGCTCGCCATGCACAGTTTTACACACTAAACAGTGCATATTTCGGGATGCATTGGCAGTTCCTGCAATGCTTCTGGCTGCTCTTCACACCAAATACGGCAATTTTGTTTGTTCACTTATCCATTCAACCAGAAATGACCTTCGTCACTGAACACAATTTTCCGATAAAAAAGTGGATCTTCATCCAAGCGATCATACACCAAAAGTTAGCCGTTGTGGTAGGTCGTGTGGCATCAATTCTTGCACCAGCTGTATTTTAAAAGGTTTAACACCCAAATCCTTCAGCAAAATTTTCAACGTAGTTGAGTAACAGAGGCCCAATTGCTGCAAACGGCGCCGAATACGTGTTGGTGGTTTAATAACCAATAGTGTAAATTTGGTGTGAAATTTAATCACAAGATTCCGAATAGCTGCCTCAGATGGTCGCCCAAACTGACCATAAATTGGAAGAAGTGCACGATGCACTTTCTTAACCGAGCATGAATTTTAATAAAAAATTCAATAATCTTTAAACGTTGTTTGTTTGTAAGTCGATTCATGGCTAATTTATAGACCAAACTGAACATGTTTAACAGTAACATGTTACACGAAAACAGCTGAGCTGCCAAAAACAGTGTTGCCAAAAAGAAAGTTGCTAAAAAAATCACCCTTTACTATTGAATAGATAGAATAGAATGAGATCCATGATAAATCACAAAGATAATAGACCGATGGTCTTCAAATTTGATTAATTTTTTGTAAACACATACTCCATAGAGCAAATAACACATCCCCATATTCAGTTTTTGAAATTTTCAAAAATTTTCCATTTTTACACGGTTTTAATTTTCTAAAAAATATTAAATAAATCCCAAAAGTATGTAACTTTGAAGAGCCGTATATTAGAAAGTTGTAATCGGATTTCGCTGAATCGAAAAGCGTTGGATTTTTACAGTTGAATTGCAATAAAAAAATGCATTCAAGCAAAAAAATGCATTTGTTATGCAAATGCTATTTTTAGAAGCATTTTCTAAATTGTTCTCCCCTTTAAAAATTTTTTAAACACGGATAAATAAAAATTTAACAATTTTTTATACAAAATTAGATATTCTTTTTTTTGTGACGTGAATATCATCTAATTTTCTCAATTTCAAAAAGAAAACCTTATCCATTATTTCCATTCAAAAAATTTATTTTTTTTGTATAATTTGTAGTTATTATATTTTGAACACGTTTTTGAACAGTTAAAACTTAAAATATATTTTTTAAAAACAAAAAAATTATTTCTTTAGGTATATCTGTCGTGTGCAGTTTTTAAAATACATCGAAAAAGTGCATCTGCTTCAAAAATAACACAGTGCAACAGAAAAAAAAGAAAACAAAATAAATAAAGAAAGAAAACTACCAAAGGGCAGTAGTTTGGAGAGTTTGATGGGTCCTCGAAATAAGGTGTCGTCAGTTTTTGTCTAATAGCTAATTCAGACTTGGTAATACCACTTAACTATATTTGGCAATAATGTAGATAAGAATGCGTCCAACAAATTTTATTAATATTTTATGCGAAAAAAAATATTTTTCCTTGCACGTTTTTTTGAAAAAACATAAAAAAAATATTTTTTTAAATGTTAGCATAACGGCTGATTTTTCAATAAAACGTGTCTAGACATCCTAAAAAGATCATAAACACCATTTTTTACATTTAAAATTGTCGTTTTTAATGAGACTAGAAAATTTTCATTTTATTCCAACGACTAATTTTCGGTGGCCTAATAGTGTTTTCTGAATTTTAAACTGTTTTTGTTTAAAACCTGTTCAAAATATAAAAATAACAAATTATACAATAAATAAAATTTTTTGTTTAAAATATTTTCTAAGGGGATATCAATTTCGAGATTGCATATAAAAATAGCATTTGCATAAAAGTGCATTTTAATTTAAAGTAAATTTTAATTAAAAGTACAGCCCTTAAAAATCCAATATCTCGTATGTATATCTATTCGGAATTTTTTTTAAACACCAAGCTAAACTTGTGTCCAATATTCACTTTCGTAGAAACACCAAAAACATAAATTTTAAAAAATTTATTAAACATTTTTTTGAAACGGCAGAAAGTTTTCCAGAAAATATTTGAAACTGTATGTGAGGAAGTGAAAAAAGGGGTTTTTCAATGACAAAAGATATTTTGCATTATTAATCAGTCCTTCATAGCATAGTTCTATGTGGAAATCGAAATTAGCCTGGAATAACGTTACAATGCATAGAGACGTACAAATGATGCTGAGCCGTGTATTACCCGGGCAAACTTTGGTAATGGGTGCAATAAAAAAATGCATTATCTTGTATTGTATACTTCTTACCTGTATCATTATTTTGCAACAAAAAGTATTTAGTTACCGATAATGGGTTACATAATTCATTACTTTGTAATGACTACTCTTTACCTTCAGCATTATTTCGAAACATAGAGAAATGAATTGCCAATAGTGGGTTACATAATGCATTACATTGTAATGTATACTCTTTACCTTCAAAATTATTTTAAAACATAAAGTAATTAGTTATCAAGTTTGATATAATTTTTATTAAAAAATAAAAATTATGTTTTTTCGACCTTTAATTGCGCAATGAAAATGAAAATTATTCAAGTTTTAGGCCATACTCTATATTTCTTTATTAGGATATTATTTGACCCTTTCAGGAATGTGTTGGTAGATCTATTTCGGGAATTTTCTAGGTTCCCATCATCAGAACACGTTTTGAAAGCGGTAACAATCCCATGTCAAACATCAAACATTCATATAAACTAGTTTACTCACTACATGAGAACTAATTAATATATGAGCTTGAAATTAAAGATTACAATGGTTATAATCTTTAATTTCAAGCTCATATATTAATTAGTTCTCATGTAGTGAGTAAACTAGTTTATATGAATGTTTGATGTTTGACATGGGATTGTTACCGCTTTCAAAACGTGATGGGAACCTAGAAAATTCCCGAAATAGATCTATCAACACATTCCTGAAAGGGTCAAATAATAAATTTGAAAACAAAAAACTCTATAGATTATTTGTTAGGACAATATCCTAATAATGAAATATAGAGTATGGCCTCGAACTTGAATAATTTTCATTTTCATTGCAATGAGTTATCAATAAGCGGAAACTCATGGATTACCTTATAATGATACATCATTACCTTTTGCATTATTTCAAAACATAAAATTATCACTTACCAATCATCAATTACGTAATGCATGAAATATAAACGTAAAGTAATATATTAAATAATATTTTGAAAATCAACATTTAGACACATTACTTTGTGATTTTTTGTAAAAAAAAACTCGAAGCACAACAATTCGTTTACATTTTAAGCAACCCTTTATTTAATGTGACGGTAGTTTAGTTGGTTGAGTTCTCGCCTAGCAACCAGAGGCCTCAGGTTCGAATTCCGGCGTGAACACGATATTTATTTAATTAAACAAAATGTTTCTAATATTTATTTTTTATGAGAATCTATTTATAGACATATTACTTTTCCCTAAGAAGTAACCATATAAGTAACCAGTTACTTTACCCTCTACAAGATAATGAGTCCACCCATCACTTTTAGGCTCATCGCCTGTAAAATTCACTAGTGAAGTAAGATGTAATATAATGCAACAAGCCCTATGGCGATACATTACTTAACCCATTATTTGGTTATATGTGGTTTTGCTGGGTAACAATTAAATTTGGTCATGCTATTAACTTCGTTGAAGAAAAATAGTTAAATTTTTTAATAATTCCATAGTAACGGTATCTTCTTTTAGCCAGAATTTGTATGACCGTTCTGATGATGGGAACATAGAAAATTTCTGAAATAGATCTGTCTACACATTCCTGAAAGTGGTCAACTAATAAATTTGAAACCAAAACCTCTATAAATTATATGTTAGGACATTATCCTAATAAAGAAATAGAGTATGGCCTCGAACTTGAATAATTTTCATTTTCATTGCACATTTAAAGGTCGAAAAAACATAATTTTTATTTAAAAAAAAAAATTACATCAAACTTATAATCAAGAAAAGTTATAAAACTTTTAGTTTCATAAAATTGCTAAACACTTTTCATTTTGTTGCTTTTGTGTTGCTTTTGTGAGCGACCTTGTTTTTGATTGCCCTTTCTCACATATTTATTTTGATCAGTTTTTAATATTCTTCCTATTTATACACTCTATTAAATAATATAAAAGATCCAATCAAAATCGTTTTTCTAACCGACTTGGAAGATGAAATATTTCAAATCAAAGATTTACGTATGATTTGTTGCACTTGTTTTGCGCGACACTGTATGTAACAGATAAATTTATATTTACTTTGGGGGTATTATACTGTTGTTCTTCTCTTTTTTCTGCACAAACATAATTATTAGAGTTCGTCAGAAAAGGATATATATTGAACATACACGAGACTAATTAATTGAATGGTCTAATTAATTGGTGATTTCATTACAATTTCATTGATATCAATTGTAATGAAATTATTTTCATTAGCATTTGTTTAATAAATGATAATGAATTTCATTGATTTGATTTCATTTCATTGACTAATGGCAATGATTTGAAATTTCATGACCATTAGTAATGAATTAATTAAAAGAAGAAAATTGCAATTGACTAAATGCAAATATGCTAGGTCTGGGAAAGATTCCGACAGATTATTTTTTTATGAAAAAACCAATTATTTGTTTACCCAAAAACGTACGTGAAAATAAAAATTTAATCACTCCGATAACAGAATGAAACATTGGTCCAAAATGGAACGATATGGAATGAAACGGGAACGATTGGAATCGGAAAACGGTACACATATGTGTTGTCGTAAGTGAAAATAAAAATTTAATGACTCCGATAACAGAATGGAACATTGGTCCAAAATAAAACGATATGGAATGAAACGGAGAACGATTGGAATAGGAACACTGTACACATTTGTGCTGTCGTAAGTGAAAATAAAAATTTAATGACTAGGATAACAGAATGGAACATTGGCCTATAATGAAACGATACGGAATGAAACGGGGAACGATTGGAATCGGAACACTGAACAAATTTGTGTTGTCGGAACGTAAAGGTTTGCAAAAATTTTGTCCGTTTTTCGAGATAAAGGCCATTTTACAAAATGGCGATATTTTAAAATGTCCAGTATCTCAAAAACTAAGCGAGATAAAGGTTTATTAATTGCTCCGCGGGAGTATTAATAAACCCTTATAATATAAATAGGCTAGGTCCGAGAGATCCCGAGTGATACATTTTTTAAAAAACAGCCACAGGGTGACTTTATTATTTTACTTATTTAAGTGATAATACAAACATAAACATATGTTATCGGATAATGGAAAGTTTCGTTTCCCGTATTCCATGGTACAATTTACACTCCATTTTTTTTTTTGTAAACAAGTGTTTTTTTTGCTCAATTGTAATTAGTTTTTGAGGCATTAGTGTGATTTCATTACCATTAGTAGGACAAATGCTACTGCAAAAAAATTTCATTACAATTAAATGGTAATGAATTTTTTTTTTTGGCATTAGCATTTGTTAACTAATGCTAATAAAAAAATCCCAAGTATGATATTGTTTATATTTTTTTTTTTTTTGGGATATCATCACTTTTTAAATGTCTTTGGATAAATAAAACATGAAATTATTTTTTTAGAATTCCAACTCCTCCCATTTGCGCTAGGCGGCAACAAACGCTGATTTAGGGTCCCTTATGCTATAGGGCCAAAAGACTTGTATTTATATGATGTTTGATTTTTGCATTCGATTCTACACAAAAATTAATAACAAAATGTTTTCCCCCGTTTTTAAAGTGCACTAATAAGGCAATAGAGATGTTGGAATAAATACATTTTCTCAAAAAACTTATAAAGTATTGTTTTATACCACACTATCAAAAGCCATTCTTACACTTAGAATACTATGTCGGTAAAGACCATAGCAAGTATAGGTAAAAACAAATGAAGTTTCACTTGAAAAAAGGACGACTTGCATTTCAGTAACTTCAACTAACATTGTCACTTGTTTTTTACTGTTCAAAAAATGAAATGAAAAAACATATATTTGTTATATTTTTTTAAATAAAAAAAAGCTACTGCATAAAATGAATGTAAAATCATAGTACAGTAGTTTGATGTGGTTTGTTTTTTTAAATGAAATACATATGTAATCAAAACTGAAATTTCTTCTGCAAATGACTGTTTTTTCACTTCAAAATAAATATACTGTATTACAACTCAAACAACTACAAATATATACAGCAAAAGTTCCCTGAGGTTAGCTGAGCAAAATGGTGCAAATATTTTCCCTTAATGATAACCCAGTACACATTGATAAAGTTTTCAAAATGTTGGCTTTACGAAAATGTAATATTTTATTGATTATCAACCCAGCAAAAAAAGACATTACTCCAAATGTTGAGCAGCCAGTTATACCAAATGTTGAGAAGTAATGCAAGGATAAGGAGTTTATCTTATTAGCAGGTAATATGTTCCGTATTACCAACCTATTACCGATGTTTGGCTGGGATACTAAAATATATATTTCTGAATGCACCAATTGAAAAGTTATCAAGTTTCTTTCATATATTTTTTGAACCCATATAAAACACAAAAATGTGTCTGTCTGGGACTACCTGTATAGTAAACCAATTAAACTTGGAGGTATAAAACATGACCAAAAACTTAACAAATTGTCATTTATGCATTTTTAGTATCTCTCTTAAATTTGAAGATAACGAAAGCTCCCCTTCTATCCTTCACCATTTTCAATGATGCAAAAATCGCAAAAAAAGTTACGATATCAAAAAATCAAATTTTTGTGATGAACTCCAATAATAATTGTATTGTAGAACAAGTAGTATTTATTTGTACGTGTCATTCTCCAACTGCTTTCTGTGTGCCATATTGTCAATTATTAATCAAAGTTTGCTAAAGCTTTAACACCTTTTGTCATTTGTTGTAACAGAACAAAATGTAACACAAAAAAATCAATGTGTTGTCAATGGTAGCAGTGGGTTTCTATCCAACTCAGTCTCTCTCAATTTGCCCTCTTTTTATTTGTTCGTAAACTCGCACCGAACAAATGAAAACATAATGCAGAAATTTAAAATTCGAAACTAATTGTTATCATGTTTTTGAATAATAATTTAATAAAACTTTTATATATATAAAAAATTAACAATAAAATAAGCAAGATAAAATTAAAATATAATAAATTTTAATAAAAAAAATAACAAAATATTAGCAAAATAAGAGAGAGCGTGAGCAACAAAGTGAGCAACAATTTTTTTTATCAACATTTTGCAATTATTTTTTAGTGTAAAAAAATGTTTTTTTGTGCTTGTGATTTTGCTGAGAGGCGTGGGAAGTGTAGTCTCCCTCTTTATATATACTCTTTGATGGTAGCGACATCGTAGAATCAATTATCTTTGTATCAATTGCTGGTAATTTATTTAGCCTGGTTTTTTGGAAAAGAAATCAATCTAAGCTGAGATAAGGTAAACATTAAATAAGGGAGTTGTAGAATAAGAGAGAGTAGATATTAAAACACTTAAATTTTTGATTTGTGACAGGACTAAGAAATCTATATTCAGTGAATTATGCAGGGAGAAATGACAAAAAATTACAATTAAAATAAGTACAATTATAACTGAAAAGACAATGACTGTATTTGTCATAAAAATTACTAAAAATATACTAATTTGTTAACTAATAAAAAAAAACAACTATAAGTGAATTAAAAACAGTCGTAAAAACGGTCAAAATAACTCACATACAATTAATAGCAGAATTGTAAAAACAATTACAAATGTAGCAAAAATGAAAATTATTCAGGTTCGAGGCCATACTCTATATTTCTTTATTAGGATATTATCCTAACAAATAATCTAAAGAGTTTTTGTTTTCAAATTTATTAACTGACCACTTTCAGCTGATCCGTCATGGAACGTAACGATATAGCGGGTGCTAGAGCACCCGCTATATCGTCTTTGACACAATTTTTAACAATGCAAACTGTCCGTCTGTCTCTCTCCTTCGACTATTCTATTCTGTCCTCTGTCAGCTGTTTAACCTATGTCGGTTCGTTTAAACCTTGTCTGTACTTACTAGTCCATTATACCCCAATCCCACATATACACACACAGAAAAATAAAGTGACAAACGAATTGAAAAGAGTACCTTGGTGGCTCGGAGGTCGTAGTAACCGAAGTTTCGTTGTCAAATGTCTAATTTTTCGTTGTGTGCAGTGTCGCGCAAAACAAAAGCCACCAAAGATACGCAAATCTTTGATTTTAAATATAACATCTGCCAAGTCGGTTAGAAAAAAGATTTTGATTGGGTATTTAGTATTATTAAATAGAGTTAAAAAGCTGATCGAAATAAATATGTAGGAAAAGGCAAACAGAAATATGAAAATGAAAGTTTTATAATTTGTTTAATTATTTTCGACATTGAAATCGCAAATTTGTATAACCGGACACATAATAATATAAAATCAGTCATCATAATATACATTTCATAGATACGAAATGTGTCCAGAAATTGCTTCCGGGCAGTCGGCCATACAAACTTAGTCATATATATAATTGCATATCACATCATATTTCAGCAGCCGCGGTTCCAGCTTTCAATTGTGGGGGAATGAGAGAATGTCATAGATGGCATCTTTCTAGAAACGCAACAAAACTAAATAAAAAAATATGAAATATACAACGCTTTGTTTGCAGCAAGAAAAATAAAACATACAAAATTACGTAAGAAGTGTCCTTGTCTTTTCCTTTATTCTGTCTACCTGTACGTATATTTGTTTGCAATTTGACCGCACTACATTAACAGTCACTATAATCATTAAGTATACAAATACACATTTAATCTTTATTAAATTTACATATTTTATTTTGTCTTTAATTTAATTAATAGACAATTACTTTGACAATCCGGTGCCAACACAAAATATAAGTTTTTTTAAATCCGCAATTTATATGGATACGATACACATTGTTGGCGTCCTTTTGTTTTATTCTGTATGAAAAACAGACACATAAATCTTCCATGGTTGATTTTTTTATATGTCTTACAAGAGTTGTTCTTTTTAGTATCATTTTCTCATCTCTTTGACATCTTGAGATGCCGCGACATCTACTTAGTTCTTCATATATCTTTCACTCTTGTTGTCGTACACATTTTTAGTGTGCTTTGCAGCGCATTTTTTTTTTAGCAAAATGAATTATTAAAACATTAGTAAAATATTAGTAAAAGATTAGTTCAAAACAGTTAAGTGCTGAATAAAAATAACTAAAATTTTAGTTGAAAACATAATTTCGGCAAAAAATTTGCTGAAAAATAGTATACTTGATTTACAAGACGTTTTAATAAATTTTCTACTAACTTTTTTTTTTGGAGTATATCAATTTTAAAGTTTTAAATTAGTCACAATTATGAGATGCTTAAGCGAAAATCGAAATCAGAAGATTGAGCTAAAGCTTTCAACTTTTCTACCCTATATAATACTAACTAAATATAGTCATGTTAACTGATGACTATATCCGAAGTCGTATATTTGCAACGAAATGGTATTTGTAAAAATTATTCATATAGTCCCATTAGCGATATAGTCCACAGTTTGTGTGCTACTAAAAAATGTGTCTACATATAAGCAAAAGGTACTGTATAATTTTTTTGTTGCTAAAATTACTAAAAATTAGTTCAGAATGACGTTGCAGGAAAAACTGCTGAATTTAGCATATTTTTTTTTTTTGCTAAATATTGGTATAATAAGATTATCAAAAACAGATTTCTTAAATCTAAAAAATTTTTAGTTATATTTGACCTAAATTTTAATTAACTGAAAGTAAACAATTATTTGGATAAAATCAGTAAAAAATATTGCTAAATAAAGGGTGGTTAAATTGTAAGGGCCGATGTTGAATGTGAACCACACCTAAACGCCAAGTTTTTTTCCGAATTTTATTTCACATTTCTCTATTTCAGACTTACTCAATTTGAACCATGGAGAGATACACAATCCAACAACGTGTTAAAGTTATCCAGACTTATTATAAAAATGGGCGTTCAAATCAAAATGCATATCGTGCACTTCGTGATTTTTTGGTCAATTTGATCGTCCAAATGTGCGTACAATCGCAAAAATCGTGGAAAAATTCGAGCAAACCGGGTCTGTAGAAGATGTGAGAACACCAGTGCATGCTCGTACAGCTCGTACTGCAGAAAATATTGCTGCTGTTCGCGATAGTGTGGCTGAAGAGCCGTCCACCTCAACTCGTCGTCGTGCCCAACAATTGCACCTCTCACGCTCGTCGTTGATGAACATTATGCATAAAGACTTGCATTTACACGCTTACAAGGTGCAATTGGCTCAAGAACTAAAGCCTCTTGACCATTCCAAACGTCGTGAATGGGCAGAATGGTGGCAAGAAATGGCAACAGTGGATGATCAATTTTCGAAGAAAATCATCTTCAGTGATGAGGCACATTTTCACCTCAGTTTATTCGTCAATAAACAGAATTGCCGCATTTGGGCGAATGAGAATCCAAGAGTGATTGTCGAAAAACCAATGCACCCGCAAAGAGTGACTGTTTGGTGCGGTTTATGGGCTGGCGGCATCATCGGGCCGTATTTTTTCCAAAATGAGGCCGGTCAGGCAGTTACTGTGAATGGTGTTCGCTATCGTGAGATGATAACGAACTTTTTATGGCCCGAATTGGAAGATATGGACGATATGTGGACGATATGTGGTTTCAGCAGGACGGTGCCACTTGCCACACAGCTAACGAAACAATGGCTCTTTTGCGCAACAAATTCAATGGCCGTGTTATCTCACGTAATGGCGATGTCAATTGCCGCCAAGATCATGTGACTTGACACCGTTGGACTTTTTTCTTTGGGGTTATTTGAAAGAAAAGGTGTACGTCGATAAGCCAGCAACAATTCAAGAGCTAAAGGATGAGATAATTCGGCACATTAACGGCATAGAACCTCCATTATGCCTCAGCGTCATCGAAAATTTGGACCATCGGATGGAGGTGTGCCGCCGTGGTCGCGGCGCCCATTTGGCCGATATTTTGTTCCATACATAATTGAGTAATACCAATATATCATAATAAAATAAAATTACAATAATTTCCTAAATAGTTTGTGTTTTATTCAAAATCAACATCGGCCCTTGAAATTTAACCACCCTTTATTAGTAGTAAAAAAATCATAAAAAATGGAAAATTTTTAAAGTTTTTGTTTTAATTTTTTTTAATGCAAATAAAAATCTGCTATTCTGAAATCAGCAATCTATAATTTTATAGCAAAACTTTCTGTTGATTTTAGAAAAAATATACTGTTGTTTCCATTCTACTAAATTTAGGGCAAATATAGCAAAAATTTTGTTGATGTTACAGTTCGTATTTGCTGTTTTTAGTCTATAAATATTTGGAAACAGCTTTTGCTAATTTTAGTTTAATTTTAGCTGCTCTTAACTTACAAACAAAAAAACAGTATTTACTGCTATTTTACAGCTTTATTTCTAGGAGAGTAGTAACTCTGCTCTTACTTTAATTTATTTCAATTTAAATTTGTCTGTCCCTAAATGCTTCTTCATTATCTTTATTTAACAAAAAAAAAAAAAAAATCAATTTATTATAAATTTATATTATTTTTTTTTTAAGTAAAATAAATGCTTTATGTCTTAAAAATCATTATCAACTTTACCATTAACAAGTGTTATATTTTGCCACATAAATATATTTTTGCAAAACCAAAAATTATATAGAACCAAAAAAACTGAAATGTACAATCAACCTTTAAATCAAATGCTTTTTGTTTCTGTTGAATTTGCAATATATTATGTTTTATTTTTTTTTGCTCCTTGTCTCAAAAAGGCAAGATAATTGATGAGCCAAACAATTTATATTAACGAAAATAAATGTTAAACTTCTAATATACATTTAACAAGTAGGTTCAAACAAAAAACTGAAATAGAAATTCCAAAACACACACACATTTACACACTCAAATAAAAAAGTTTGTATAAAAAATCAGTAAAGCGATTTGTATACCATTTTACAGTTTTTGTACTAATTTTTAGTACAAAATCATTTTTAACTACTTAAATCCTTCTCTGATTGCGTAGAAATAAAAAAAAAAAACACATGCAGATTGGAAGTACAGTTGTGGTCATTAAAATAGTAGTACACTTTAGTAAATATACTATACACACAGAGAATAAGTTGGTTGGAATTCCATTGTAACCAACAAAATTTAATTATTGTTCAATAATTGTAATAGTAAATACTTAAAATTCATCATCAGAATAATTACACTAAATTGTAAACAGAAAATATATAAAATTTTTTTTTTGTAAAATAATTTCCAAATAATATATTAATTTTTTTTATAATAAAATATTGAGTTCTGTAACCGAATTTCTGTTGTACATACAAATCTATTATTAGACATACATATTTAAATTTGAAACAAAAAATATTCAAGGTTGAAATTGGAAAATACAAATTCAAATTGAGTTTAGGCTGGATGTAAAGTAATTGCCTGACAAGCGGAAGGTTTTTATTAATAAAATAATTTTAAAATAATATAATTTTTTTTTATAGTTTTGGTAACTCTATTAAATGTTGAGATTTTCAACCCAATTTCTGATGTACATACAAATCTATTTTAAGACAAACATTTAAATTTGAAACTAGAAAATATTCTATGTTGATATTTAAAAAGACATATTTTAATTGGGTTTAGGCACGAGGTAAAGTACTTGCCTGACAAACGGAAGATCGTCGGTTCTAGGCATAACATTTTTTTTATAAATTCAATAAATTTCGTTGAATGCATGTGAATCTATTTATAGAATATTATAGTGTATTCGGTATTTTAAAGCATTATGGACAAATTTGGCGGATAGAAAAATGTTTATTGGGCTGATTAGATGCTATTTTAAGTATCAAATTTGAAGAAAAGTCTGTAGTTAAGCAATGAATTCACAGTTCGGCCTCAGAAAGTTCGGCCGAATTGAAAAAAGTTCGGCGGTCGAACTTTTAAATTTATAGCTAAACTTCGGCTTTTCTCTTAAATTTTATACACAAAATCAAATTAAATCGGCTCAACAAACATGTTTCAAATACCAAAATTTGTCATTATTATCTAGATATCAGAAACCCGACAAAATGTAGTTTTTTGGCCGAACTGTTCGGTCGGACACTACAAATAAAATATTCAATTGTTTCAATAAAAATAGCAGTATAATTTTTGAAAAAATTTATAATAAGAGTATGTAATTTCATATTAAATGTGTAAATACTAATAACATATACACATTTCTCACCTTTTTACTTGAAGTTAGTTATTTGGAACAAATCCTTGAAAAGAGCTGTAAAGAGCCTATTTCATAAATAATTCATATTTTGATATTTCCTGTTAAATAAATTCGCTCCTGCAGCCGTGGCGAGATTAGAAATTTCGTGATGGCTTATGAGTTAGGATTGGCTAACTCCATAATTTATATTACAATATAAATTTTAAATTACATTAAGTTCGGATGGCGAAATTATCGATTAAATAAATTGCCCCATTAGCATTAAGTTTACTTTTTTACAAACTAACAGGCATGTATCGAGTATATGTCCATTTGGAAACCCAAATATTTTGAATTCTGATCTATTTTGTAATGAAGGATCAATTGCGGATGAAAAATTTTATATAGCTGTTGAGAGAAAAGTTTGTTTTTCAAGTTGAACATTTTTATAATCTTAAATAAAAAGAAAATGAGGAAGGATTATAAAAATTAAATGGAATTAAAAATGTACTCATTTTTTGTAAAAAAAAATTTGATGATTTTAGCAAATAGATTTTCATTATTGGTTTACCAAAATTTTACTAAAAGTTTACTAATTTTTCCTACTACTTTTACTTTACTAATAATTATAGACATGTTTTACTAAAATTAGCGAAACGATCTGGTGCCCTAAAAATTGGTAATTTTTCTGTAAAATAATTTTTGTATTTTTTTTGTAACCTTTACAGACTTTTTTATTTGAGTGCACTAATGTTCACAATGTGAAAACATTAACATTTAAATCAACCCTAAAAGTATGCCATCAATATAGTATGTACAAACAAACCACATTACACAAAAAAAAATACATTTTTAAAAACTTTAGTTTTTTGTTTGCCGTCTGCTTGTTTGGTAAAAAAACGTATTTTTTTTTGTTATTATCAGCAGCATCATTAACAGCATTATCTGAAAAACCGCAATTAAACTTTTTATGTTGTTAAACAAATTTCACGTTTTTTTTTCTTTTACAAAGTTTACGTACTTTTTTATTCCATTCGTATGAGCATTAAAGCTGTTTAATTTATGTTATCTCTTCGTTTTAATGACATCAAAAAGCTGCTTGAGTTAACCAATTAACAAGATCTTATATGTAAAACCAAAGGACATAAAGAACAAAGCATAACCAAGATACTCAACACCTGTAAAATTGCATTTGAAAACTGGTTTTAAGAGAAACAGTTTTTTAAAGGGTTTTTACTGCCTATTTTTTAGTATATATAAACAAAATGTTGTATTAATTATACTAAGCTTATGCAGAGAATACAATAAACAACACAAATTAACTTTAAAACTTAACCCTTCGTTGCATGATTTAATTTCCTTACAGAAAAAAAAATTTTGGAGTTGTATTCTTGTTGCGTGTTAAGTTATGATTGCAGAAATTAAATTTGGTGGACTTCCTATATCTATTTTAAGAGTTATGTAACATTGCATATATGCAATATTATGCAGCTAATCCATTGAAATGTATAAATTTCGTACTTTCCCGATTTATCGATGTCAATGCTCAAAAAGTAAAAACATTTTATGTTATATACATAAAATATTAATTAAAATTTTAAGAACAAAATTTGATTTAATTCTTGTTTTTATTTTTAATTAGATATATAAGTACAAGAAAGGTTGTCTTTATTTTGTATTTGAAAAACTATTCTGAATGAAATTTTTTTGAAACAATTTCTTAATATATTGAAGCATAACGCTGTGTCGCACTCTTCGCATTTAATAAAAATGTATCTATTACAGCCCGGCAATTTGCATGTAAATCGGCATGTGATCTAGTCGAACTTCGTTTTGGGGAATTGGAAAACTTCTTGGATGCCAAGCATTGACTAAAGCTGTATCTACCATTTCTTAGGGCGTCAAACATTATTTTTTGCAAAAAAAACCATCAATCAAACCAAGGAAAAGCTTGAAAAATACTATGTGCACTCTGCATCATCGATTTCAACGGTAAAAAAGTGGTTTACTGACTTTTGTTGTGGTCGCACAAGTACAAATGATGCAGAACATTCTGAACGGCCAATTGAGGTCAATACACCCGAAAATGTCGAAAAAATCCACGATATGGTGTTGGCCGATCGAAGAGTAAAAGTGCGTGAGATTGTTGATGCCATAGGCATTTCATAGGGTAGTGTGATTTCGATTTAAAATGATCTGTTGGGTTTAAGAAAGCTGTCTGCAAAATGGGTGCCGCGTTTGCTCTCAATTGACCATAAACGTAATCGTGGCCAATAAGGTGACGGTAACAGCTTTTTGGTATGCACACGGGATAATCCAAATCGATTACCTTCAAAAGGTAAAAACCATAAACGGCGAATATTATGCCAACTTATTGGACCGATTTAAGGAGGATTTAAAAAAAAAACGACCTCATATGGCCAAGAAAAAAGTTATTTTTCATCTAGATAATGCACTGGTGCACACGTGTGTAGTCTCAATGGCAAAATTCAATTATTTGGACTAAGAATTGGTACCTCATCCGCCATATTCTCCGGATTTAGCCCCCAGGGACTATTTCCTATTTCCGAAGCTAAAGAAATGGCTCGGTGGAAAGAGATTTAACTCCAACGAAGAAATTATTGATCAAACAAATGCCTATTTAATGGACCTCGAAAAATCCTATTTTTTGGAAGCGATACATAAATTGGAGAAACATTGGACTAAATGTATTGAGCTAAAAGGAGATTATGTTGATTCAAAAAGTCACGGACTTATTGATCCGCCCTCGTATAACAAAATTATCAACAGTTGCAACATAATCGCAGTATTCTCCGTGTGGCTTTTCCATCATACCTTTGTCGCCTGGAAGTTTTAAGTTTGTACTGTACCCAGCGAGGAAATACCACAATTTGCTAGTGTGAACTATACAAATTTATGATTACATGCATGGAATTGCATATATGCAATATAACAACATATAAGCAATATAAGTTCACATAAGCGCAAACGCATGAATTTGCACATATGCAATGATGCATTACAGCGCTCAAGTAAATACTTTGCAATTAAAAATTTGTAGTTATTTGCGAAGAAAATGTAGTAAAATACTTAAATAATACTTACATTTCAGTTAACTTTCACAGGATTTCAGTATAATTAAAGAAATCAACACTTCTTTTTCGCTTAACTTAAATACTTCTTGTTTCAGCAACCAATATTAACAAGTGTTTAACAAAATACGCAAAATTGCAACAAAAATAGAATGTTTTGACATAAAAGAGATCAACGAAAGAAAAAATAACGGTATTTGCTTAAAAGCGGAGTTGTCAGATACGCGCGAAGTCAACATTGCATATATGCAATGGCATGCAACGAAGGGTTAATTAAAATTGCTTAAAACCATGAAAAATTATTAAGTACCACTATTAACACATGATTTTCAAAACTCTCTTAAAACCAGTTCGGGTTTTTAGAAGAGAGCGTTGGATACGGATTGGTACAACAACAGGTAAAATGTTCTATTTTTTTTTTAATACAAAAAAATTATAAAGTGAACAATAAATAAGAGTTTGTTGTTTCTGGTGTAAATTGGTTATTTTGAGTGTAAAGCTTTTTTTACTCTTAATTCAGCCAAAGCTTTTTATTTGTTATTAAAAAGAGCGTTACATTGAATAAATTGTTTATAAACAAAAAATGTTTTAGTAAAATTACATTCTGTGACATCAAACATTCTAATAAGGCCATTAATTCTATAAATTTCGGACACGCTGATTTCAATGGAGTACTGTTTTTTTCGATGTACGGTGCAGTTTTTCACAAAATTACTTCAAAGTTTGTCACATCTTTATGCGGTATTTAATCCTTAATCGGTAAACTATCATTCAGCACACGTATTCGACATACAAGAGCGAATTGGGATTTTTGATTTTCATCTTAGGATTTGAAGAATAAAAAGATGAGCAAGGTATAAGTATGATACATGATTTTGGGGTAACATTTTGTTGCAAATCCAAAAACATTGCCTAAATTATGTAAAAATTGCATTAAATTAGTCAAAAATCAATTTTAAAAATTAAAATTTTTAGAAAAGTTCACACAGAGAATAAATTGGTTTGAATTCCATTGTAACCAACAAAATTTAATCAGTATTCAATAATTTTAATTGTAAGTACTTAAAATTCATCATGAGAATAATTAAACTATATTGTAAACCGAAAATTTATAAAATTCACCAAAATACAGTCACATCATTCAAACAATTGGTTTTCCTTAACAATATTGAAAAAATATTATCTTCTACATTACCTTTAATACCAACAACCAACCACTTTTCGGAGATTTTATTCCTTGAATAAAATATTTGCAGTTAAAATCGAATATTAGTTTCGACTGCAAAAAAAAAAACAATCACTCTATCTAAAATATTATTCTTCGTTACCAATTTTAAAATAATATAAAGTTTTTTAATATTTGGTTTCGGTAACTCTAATAAAATATTAAGATTAGCAACCCAGTTTCTGCTGTACATTTATAGACATTAATATTTAAATTTGAAATTAGAAAATATTTAAGTTTGAAATTTGAAAATACAAATTCAAATTGGGTTTAGGCTTGAGGTAGAGAAATTGCCTGACAAGCAGAAGGTCACCGCACAGTGCGACATTTGGCCAATCTAGGTGGACAAAAATCTGATATAAAAGATCCCGGCTTGAAATTTGGTTTGATAATGTCCTACATAACTAATATTGACAACAAAATTTGGAACAATCGAACAATTGCCACGCCCATTTTTGGGAAATTAACTAAATATTATTTAAGAAATTGCTTAAAAAATTTGAAGAATTTTTATGAAATTTTGTAAAAAAAATAATTATTTGTGTACCATTTTGTAAAAAAAATTGTACACAATAACCTCGAAGATAATTATTGATGGGCGGTGTACGCCCACTTTTTTATAACAGATATTTAAGCTTTGTTGGCCAACCTTGGGCTAGATTTCATTTTTTGACTTATGTACATTGTAAAATTAACTCTATACTGTAACAAAAAGGGGCGTGGTCCACCCACTATTTTCAGTTTTCTAAATTTATTACACACAAAAAGATTTTACAACCTGTATTTACATTTACAGTACAGTAATTTATTGAAATCGTGTGCTTTGTATCACTCATATTTTAGAATTTCAAACCAAAAAATTAAAGTTATTTGGTTTTCATTATTTTAATTCCATTGCGAATTCTACGAATTCAACAATTATCCAATTTTCCCATGTTTTATACAAAAACTAAACATCGTTAAAAAATGTAATGCCGTTAAACAAGGGTTTGGTGTAATAACACATTACATTTTATATTATAATGTATTCTTACATAATCATTCAATTTTATGTGAAATATAAGTGTATTTTTCATATAGTTTAAAACTAAAAGTCTCTGGAATTAAAAAAAAAATCAAGCAAAAAGTCCATTTTAGACGTTCACTAAACTTTAAAATTCTCTATAAATCGCAAAAAATTGCCAGCAAACATGATTTAATCTCTTACTAGAGACATTCCAACAGCTGCCACATGTATAGGTCGTTTAAGGGAGCATAAGGAAACTATAGTTTTATTCCAACGAAGTTTCCGTTTTTTTTTTTTTTTTTTTAATTATTAATTTTTGTTTGAAAATATAATGAAAAATAATGATGAATGAGCACGGATTTAAAAACTAGATTAAAAAACTGTATTAAAAAAAAAATGGACTTAGAACTCCAACAACAAAAAAGTTATAAGTGTTTGAAGTTGGGATGGTGCTCAAAAATATATTTTATTTCTCAAAAGTCTATTACAAGATGTGACTTTAAACTCCTGTATCAAATGAAACAGGACTTTTTTCGTCATATTATGATTATTTCCATAGTATATGGATTGTTTGCTGTCACATTCATTTAAATAATAACAATCCGCTAACTTTTATTTTTCGATTTTTGTCCACCTAGATTGGCCAAATGTTGCACTGTGCACCGGTACGAGTCCGACTCACGGCATAAGAATTTTTTTTAATAAAATAATTTTAAAACAATATATTAATTTTTTATAGTTTTGGTAACTCTAATAAAATATTGAGAGTAGCAACCGAATTTCTATTGTACATACAAATCAATTTTTAGACAAATATTTAAATTTGAAACTAGAAAATATTCAAGGTTGAAATTTAAAAAAAAAACATATTAAAATTAGGTGTGGGCTAGAGGTAAAGTACTTGCCTGAAAAACGGAAGATCGCAGGTTCGAGCCCAGTTCGAGGTATATAATTTTTTTTATTAATAAAATAAATGTTGTTGAACGCATGTGAATCTATTTATAGAATATTATAAACCATAAATATAAATTATTCAATTGTTACAATAAAAATTCGAAATTTGTAAATAAATGTCGATTGTTACAATAATATTACAATTTAATAATAGTGGAACCACAAAAATTTGGTTGGAAAAAAGATCGGTTGCAACTACAAAACTGTTTTCTGTGTGTACTTAAATTTGATTAGACTATAATTAAAATTAAAAGAAAGCTGTGTCAGTAATAAGTTAATAAAATTACAAAAAAAAAAAAAATAATAAAAGTTCTTCAAATCATACATTTATATATGAACTATTTATTTTGAAAGTGGAATCAATCCCCTCGTTTTTAAAATAATGTAAAAACTGTTTTGCATTTAAATGTTTTTAAGCTGTAAACGACAACTTTTTAACAATGTTTTTACACAAATCTCATTAGGGGCATTAAATTTATTTATATTTGAAATAAACTTACATATTTATTGCGAAAACCTACGTATTTCAATTTTAAATGGTCACATATCTCTTTCAAAAGAAATACTCGTTCAAAAGTGTTGTTCATACATACACTTAGAAAACACTCAAAAAAATAAGTTAGTACAAAAGTTAGTAAAACGTCTTGTAAATCAGGTATACTATTTTTTAGCAAATTTTTTTTGCTAAAATTGTGTTTTCAGCTAAAATTTTTGCTATACTTATTCAGCACTTAACTGTTTAAACTATTGCTTTACTATTGCTTTACTAATATTATACTAATGTTTTACTAATTAATTTTGCTAAAAAAATCTGTGCTGCTAAGCATATTAATAGTGCGGACGACAACCAGATTGAAAGATATACGCAGAATGAAGCAGATGTCGCGGCATGCCAAGATGTAGTAGAGAAGATGAAAATGATACTAAAAAGTAAAACTCTAATAAGACATATAAAAAAATCAACCATGGAAGATGTTTGTATCTGTTTTTCATATATAAAACAAAATTGATTATTAAAGCAACTTTAATTTTGCGTTGTCACCGGCTTGTGAAAATAATTGTCTATTAATTAAATAAAAGACAAAATAAAATATTTAAATTTAATATGTATTTCTAAACTTAATGTTTATAGATTAATAATCTAGTGTGGTCAAATTGCAAACAAACATATACAGACATGTAGACAGAGTAAAGCGAAAGACAAAGACACACATCTTAGGTAGATTTTTATGGTTCCTTTTTCTTATTGCAAAAAAAGCGTTGTTTTTCGTTTCGTTTGTTTTTGTTTATTTTTGCGTTTCGTTTCTATAATTATCTTCGGCAGTTGCGTCCTTTAAAAGATAGCATCATTTAGACAACCATTGATGTAAGTAGATGAAAGAAAATTTTTGTTATGTTATATATATTTATTTCTATATATTTTCAGATATTTATTTCTATATATTTTCAGATATTTTTTTCAGTCTACAAAAAAATTATTAAAAATTTATTAATTTTAAGCAAGGCTTTTGTATTTCTAATCTACTAAGTGTTAGCAAAACTTTTGCTGAATCTACTAATTTTGTTGCTAAAAATCAGCTCGCTGATTTTCAGCGACATATTTTGCTGACATTAGCAATTTTTTTGCAAGCACCCTCCTGACTAAAATTTTGCTGACTCAGCAAAATTTTTTGCTGACTTTACAAACTTTTTTTTTTGAGTGTACTATGTTGGTAAAGACCACTGCAAATGTAATTCAAAACAAATGAAATTTCACTTAAAGAAAAGACGACTTAAATTTCAGTAATTTCAATTAACATTGTCATTTGTTTTTTAATGTTCCAAAAATTAACCACAATTGTAGTAAAAATTAACCACATGGTAGTAAAAAATAAACAAACATTTATTTTATTTATTTTTTTAAATAACAAACAACGAATGTAAAAAACGAGTGTAAAATCATAAAACAGTAATTACTACAAGGCTTGTAAAAAATTTAATTTGTTCTATAAATTTTATTTTTATTTTTTTTAAAGAGAAGCAACACTCAGGAAATTCTTCCTATTAATTAATGTGTTGCTTTCTTTGGAAAGGGGATATGAATGAGAGATGAAAGATGGGGAAAGAAGAAGTGCTTCAAACATGACACACTGTAATTGCGCGAGATGATAAGTCTTAGAACAGTTGTTGCTTGCCACCAGATATGGAGAGGTGGCGAACTTATTGAAGCTTTTTAATTCATAGCCCTGATTCATTATTTTACTTCGGTGGGGTTAAGTGCTATGGAAATACAGAAGGCGGGCGCTGCGATATATATGAGGAATAGAAAACTCATATATATTATTTTTCTAAATTGTTGTTGTCGTCACCGGGAATCGAACCCAGAACTATCTGTGTAACAGCCCAACGCACTAACTATTACACCACAAAGCCCTGAATCCATATATGTAGGTTTTAACAGGGTAATAAATATATTGAAATGACAGTTACGGCCTTTAGATTTTCGTTAATAAATCGGTATTTTTAGACGTAAACGGTTAACATTTTGTGGGAAGGTGTATTTGGAATTTTGTGTTAGTTACGGCCTTTTGGATTTTAGGTGACGATATATATTATATCGCAACCATATATAGTTTTAATGGTTTACAATACAGAAACTTGAAATGCACATTAAATTAATATTGCCAAGAGCAACAACAACATTAACTGTCAACAACTAAAGACAAACAACATAAGCTTAAGTATCATTATCATCATCATTAAATATCATCATCATTGACATCATCAAGTATATGTTCAGCAGTATTAAATTATAACATTTTACAACTATTTATATAGTTTCTTACAACCATAAAATTAACGAAAATAAATAAAAATTATTTTTTAAACTAAAGTTTTTAAGAACCCAAAAGAGAAGTTGCAAAATACACACAGAAAAATTATGTTTCTGCAACTGAAACAATTTAATTATCAGAAAATTAATTTATCACAACAAATCGATTTTCTTTGTGAAAGACACATTGTAGAATAAGGAAAATGATGTCTAATGAATGGCATGTTAAGTGTAATGAAAATTAGTATGAAAATATGATGAAGAACAACTTAGGCCAAACTACACTCATAACAAAAAAACCGGTACAAATAGTTGAAAATTTAACTATGACAAAAGAAAAAAGTACATGAGTTTGCACCAGCAGAATTTCAATGGAGTTAAGAATCGTATACACAAAGAAATAAATTGCCAACCGAATGTTAAAGTGTATTTTAGTGTTAACCCTCTAACTGGCAAACGATGTTTTGCAACGAAATTCATACCATGTGCTCCACTTGAAAAACAAATAATAAGTTCTTCAACAAAATTGTTTATCGTTGCCAAATTTAGGCGATATGAGCCAAAATATTTTAGGGTTTATTTTGAAAACTAAAGCATATAAAAGAGAAGTTTTTAACAAAAATTATTTCTCTTACCAAGACATAAACACGCTCGAAAAACTATTTTTTTTCTGCTCCTATTTAAGAAGATATCGGGATTTTCGCTTTTTGAAAAAAAACGAAATTAGGCGAAAAAGTATCTAAACTTCAATTTATATTGTTCAAACTTTAACGTTTTGCTATTAGTACTTAATGTCTTCTTTCTGCAAAATTTCATAAAAATCAGTCTATTAGTTTATAAGTTAAGACGATGTCCTTTAGAGGAATCCTGATAAAATCCTGTGAGTCCTTGGACCAAAGTGAGGACTTATTATTAAAGATAAAGCTTCAATCTTACTTAAATTTTATTATAAAGAGTTTTTAGTCAACTTAAATTGGTTTTTTAGATTTTTGAAAACTGTATTTTTTTAAATAATTATTTTTTGAAATTTTACGAAATTTTGATTTTGAAGCTTTCTCGCTTCAAAACCATGGACGGCACACGAAAATTCTTTTCGCAAAATATTTAGAAAATTTAGTTTTCTATCGGAATATATTAATTTCTAAGTATAAAACGCTCATTTGACGCATTTGTGGTAAATTTTATGAAGGCTACCCTGAGGCAGCCTTACCTTTTTGAGGGTTAACAACCAATAAATTCGGTACAACCATATTTTAATTTGATTTCTGAATATTTTGGTTGTTGCAACTAAAATTTAGTTGTATTAACTGAATTTCGTTGTGAAATCCAATATTCCGTTGTACCAACCGATTTCAGTCGTAGTAACCAAATTTCATTTGGCAAATGACAAAATTTGTCTCTGTGTGTATTCTGATAAATTTAAGTGAAATTTGATCTACAAAAGTTACACACAATTTTTTAAGAAAATCCTAATTCTTACGTAGTCGCCTACATTAACAGATGCCCTATTAAAAAATTCAAGGAAATCTGATGAAAATTGTGGTCTTGGCGAACAACCGGGGGGAAGGTAACTGGATTATTTGCATTTTAAAAACTTAGTATGTAAAAAATTGCATGCAAAGGCGCCAAACTAGAAAGTCATTTAGTGGAAAAACTGTAGCATACATCGCAAAATAAAGTAAAGTACATATCAGCGTGCCCGAAATATATAGAATTTGTGGTAATAAACTTATTAATTTTAAGTTAAGATTCTGTCCTGTGTTATTAATTTAAACCAGGGACCGTAAATAATGATTATTGTTCGTTTTTTAAATCAAAAAATCAATCACTTAGAACAGACATAAAAAAAATTTATTGCACCATTATTATTATTTTTTGACAATCTTTGCATATCCGTCATGATTTTTAAATTTTTGATTTTTAAAGTTTTCTTCAATGGTAATGATTATTTTTGAGTAGTAATAAAAAAAATCAGCCATAATCATTATTTTTGAGCAAAAAAGATAAAACTCAAAAATAATCATTATTTATGATTTTTATTTTTTTCGCTCAAAATAAAACTCTTTTTCAATTTACGACTTTATATATGATGTACTTACATATTTTTATGCATATGTATATATATTTACACCTACATGAATACCCATAATATAATTTGTACTTAATAATTTTGTTACTAAGCGCTTGTTTTGAATCATTTGTTATAATTGCATTTGTTTTGATATATATTAATTTGGTTACTAACAGTCGTTTTGATTAATCAATACCTGAGCCTTGCTCAAGTAGCCCGAAGGCATCGACATCATTCGACGCAGCGAGTGCATTGCTTTCACAGAATTCAACCAGCTGCTCCCTCTTGAACGAGTATCTCAATACAATTGAGGTATCTTCCGATGAGGAAACAGAAGATGGATGGCACACTGAGGAGTTACAGAAAGGCTATTCTGAAATTGACAACTATTGTCCAAAGCTAGTTTGTCCAAACAAAAATATTATGAAGTACTGGGAGGAAAAAAAATTTCAATACCCTTATCTGTACCAGCTGGCCAAAGTGGTGCACTCTGTTCCTGCCACACAAGTGAGTGTTGAAAGACCCTTTTCTGCATTAAAAACAATGCTAACGGATCAAAGATGCAATCTATCAGACGAGTAGTTGGCAAAATTACTTTTTGTAAAATTAAATAATAAATAATTAAAAACAAATAAAATTGATTAAAAAAAACATGAAATAATTTTTTTCGCCTTGGTTGGTTCCTCTGGATTTGTTTTATGAGGATATGCAACTATGTTGGTGAAAACCTCACAAAAAAGTCATAAAGTGAAAGTGAGTTTTATTTTGAGTGAAAAAAATAAAAATCATAAATAATGATTATTTTTGAGTTGTATTTTGTTTGCTCAAAAATAATGATTATGGCTGATTTTTATTAATATTACTCAAAAATAATCATTACCATTGAAGAAAATCCTTAAAACTCATAATATAATCATTATTGTGTAATTTTTATTATAAAACTCATAATGATTACGGTCCCTGCTTTAAACCCCAAAATTATTTATAGACCTCAAAAACTAACGTTTTTGGATTTCTCTTACAAAAATATAAAAAAAAAATCCCCTCGATTTCCGTTGCCTCTAAATAAAATTTAAATTATTTAATAAAACGTTTTCAAAATATCCATATTTTTAAAAATCGTCATTTATAAATTTTGTTAAATCGCCAATCATCATTTTATAATATTTCACTTAAAAAATCGTCAAAACTGGCAGCGCGTTTGCTACCATTCATTTTAAATAACTTTATTTCGAAATAACAAATAATAGTTACAACAACAGTAGTAAATAATTTTACGCCTTGAGACTGAAAAAAAAACAGTAGCAACAACAAATAACAACTAGAGCAACCAGGAACCAACTAGCAAACGAATGATGCACAGTGTTGTGTGGGTGGACAAAAATAGTATGTATATTGCAATGTTAGAAATCAAATAAATTTTTTATAGTTTTTAATAAAAAACACTTTAAATAAGCAGAAACAGAAAGAATTTAACAAAAATATTTATTTTAATTGAACTTTTTAAATCACTTCAAAACCAATATTAGTTTTTTATACAACCGCAGGTTTTTTAAGAAGTGGTGAAAAACATCTTTCTACATCCCTCTTAACTGTTTATTGAGTTTATTTACCAGAAGTATGTAGAATAAAAAATTTTAAAATTTTTTATTTGATGGAAAAAATAATTCACAGCAAGTAATAATACTAACCTATGCCAATTTAGTAGTTGGACAATTTTAAAACGCTTGTAATTAATTATTTTTTTTTGAAAAAATTTTTTTTTTTATTTATGACAGTATAGACTATAAACTATCAACCTGTTTTTACAATACGTGTATAATATTCAGACGAACGTGTGGCACCCGAACGAATACGTAAGGAAATAAGTTTTTATAATTCGTTCGTCTGACTTACGTTTGAGTACGTAAAGCTTTATGTTATGTCAAACAGTAGAGATAGCCATGATATTGTTTTTCGGTTTTTGTTAGCTTTTTTCATATACAAATAACACAATGTAAATGAAATATAAACAAAAACAGCTGCTATTTCTTTGGAAAAATATTGTATTCATTTTAAAATAATTAAAGTGTTCTATAAATTTGTGTAATAAAAAAACAAGGCAAATTCACAAATAAAAAGGTTCGGGTTAATTTCTATGAGACGCGATGAGATAGCGATTCCAGTGCCAGTGATAATAAAAAAATTATTAAATTATTAAAAAATTATTTTAATAATACCTTTGGCTTAGAGGATTTTAGTGGCGTAACTCTATTTAAAAAAAAATCGTTGCTAGGCTACTAAACTCACCAGTTTCATACCTTCTTTCACTCACTTCCATTACTTTCCGGGGGACCGTGGGCATTTAGCTTTTGAGCAACAGTGTCCCAAGTGTTCTCCAGTGCTGCCCCCAAATATCGGTGTTCCCGTTGGCATTAGACATGTCAGTTTTTCAAATTGCACTGAATTCGTCTTCCTTAAGCGTTGTGGTGTAATGGTTAGCGCGTTGGACTGTTACACAGATGGTCCCGGGTTCGATTCCCAGTGACGATAATATCAATTTAGAAAAATAATATGTATGAGTTTTCTATCACTTATATGTATCGCTGCGCCCACCTTCGGTGTTCCCATAGCACTTAACCCCACCGAAGTAAAATAATGAATCAGGGCTATGAAACAAAAAGCTTCAATAATTTCGCAAACTCTACATTAGGTGGCGAGCAACAACTGTTCTAAGACTTATTATCTCGCGCAATTACAGTGTTGCCTTGTTTGAAGCCCCTAATATTTCACCACCTTTCATCTCTCCACTATCCCCTTTCCAAAGAAAGCAACACATTAATTAATAGGAAGAATTTCCTGAGTGGTGCTTCTCTTAAAAAAAATGGTCAAACAAAGCAAAAAAAAAAAAAACAACATGTTTTGTGTACAAAGTGCATATTTACATTTTTTTTGTTATTTTAGCTGCTCATAATTATGTTTTTATTAAACTTTTTAGTTAAATGGAAATTTTTTTCGGACGAACGTTTACTTGACGAATCCTTTTTTGTGAACGTCTGTTTTTGACGTTTGTGACGTTCAAATCGCAATATAGAAACCGAAAAAAGATAACGAAAATGACAACTCTTACGTTTTCACTCATTACAAAGTAACAATCGTGATACAGAACCCTAAAGTAATTTTTATTACTCGTTTAGACGAATTTTTTGACTGATACGTCATACAAAAACAGGCCATATAAATCTACATTTTGTAGAGAGCTAACGGACCGCGATCTTCCATTTGGCGTATATTATGCTTGATACCTCCAATCATGCTTTGGACGCCAATCATGTTAGTTTTTTTTACACTGCTTTAAATTGTTTTCTTCAATTCTTCCGTGCACTTGGCTTCCTAACCATTTTTATACACACAGAAAATAAATGAGTTGAAAATAGGTAGAAAATATAAAAAACTGAACAAGAAATTTTATACCGATTGCTAATTTTTCTTTATTAAAATAGTTTAAATATTCTTAGATATTTGTAAGGTTAAATCACACACTCAATTTGATAGTTGATGAATTTAATTTTCGATCGAAATTTAAAATTCAATCAATTATAATTTGCTTCAAAGAACACATAATCGAATAAAACCTTTATGACTCGACTTAGTTACATCAAATATTCTAATTTATGACATTTAAAGTTGTTTAAAATTAAAATACTGCGAAATAATGACATAAAAATGTTTGAGTTCGATCGAAAGTGAAATTCATCACATACCAGACTGAGACTTTTTTGTTTTCGTCTAGAAACGTGATTTAATATTTAAAATATAAAAGTAAAAACAAAAATTACAGCAACGAAAAATCAAATTTTTACAAAATTGAACACTTCAGATTCGATGTAAAACAAAATTTTAATATGATACGATATATTACAAACGTTACATTGTATTAAGCGATATAAAATTATATATTAAATTATGCTAATTAATATATGTCTTATGTAGTAATATATATAACATTTATGGTCATATCAATCGATATATATTTAGACATTATTATGTATAGGACCACATTAAAAATTTACGAAAAATAAAATCCAAGATAAAATTACATACACTGATAGAATTTTGTTCACTGTATTAATGAAATCCTTCATTAATACAATGAATTTTTCATTAAAAAGTCCCCAAAGAAAGTTTCATTGGCTCAATGAAATATTTTTCATTAATCAAATAATAATTGAAAAATATATTTTTTTTCTTGTTTCTTATATATTTTGTGTAAATTTTTTCTTTTTTATTATCTTATATTTATTTTTCCGTTTTTTATCTCCCTGAACACGACTTGAACCCGCAACCATCACCATACAAACAGCACCGCCTTACCAATTGACCTAAATTACAAAACCAAAAGGATGTGCTTATTTAGACTTTTGTAGGAAAATATTTTTTTTCAATAGTTGAAGCGCCTCCAGTGGAAATTTTATGGAACTTATTGTTTGCTGTACAAAAAATATTTATGTAAAAATGATTGCATATTTTAAGGATCAAACAAATACAGTTAATGAAAATTTCATTCAGTCAATGAATTTTTCATTAATTTAATGAAAATGTTTCATTCAACCAATGAATCCAAGTTAATGAAAGACATAGATTAATAGTATGAAGGAAAATCCTATCAGTGTATGATACATATATGCGACATCACATATATCCATATTAAGCTATATAAAGTTATATGACTTTATATAATATTATATTAAATAAGATATGATTGTATATGAACGTTTTTTCTCGGGTACACAACACCTCGAACACCTTGTGAATTCCTCTAACATTTTCAAAAAGTCATTATAAATTTTTAGAAACATTTTTATTCACTTGTTTTTTGTATTTAAGGATCTGCCATACATCCGACGTTTTAATTTCCAGGACATATAAAAAATGTATTATTAACCGAAAGGATATATCAAATGTTGACGTATCCATGAATCGAATTGAATAAAATTCGGCACACCTATTGACTGCTAAATACTAAATATAATTACTAATTTTCGCTGGTTTGCAAGAATTTTTGAATATTTAAAAAAAAAGCTTTAAATTAGGTGTCAGGATATATTGGGGGTGTGTACTTTCTTGGAGTTTAATAAAAATCAGAACATCATTGACATATGTAATATTTGTAACAATTTTCGTAACATTAAAACCATTTTTTGCAATTTTTATGATCAAGGACATTTTGGAGCTAGACGTATCCTTGCTCGGAAATCAACGCAATTCTAGCTACATAATTAAAAAATATACAAATTTTCATCGGTTTCCAATAACATCTGTAGGTTTTATTGCATTTTACACTATCAGGATATATGACAGGTATGCGTGTCCTTGCTGCGATTTTGACAACATTTTGTATTTTTACATGTCTAAACAAAATATACTCGTGTAGCTAATTTCACTGTCGTACTATGATTCATTCTAATTTTTGTCACTCATTATATGATTTGACGACACTGTGCGATGTCATCTACTTTACCAGGAAATGAAAGGGAAAAATCATAAATTTTATACATAATGAAAAGAAACATGAAATTTCACACAATACTTGGTAAGTGTTTGTTTTATGGCATGAAATTTATAAAGTACTCATTGTACATGGAAAATATTGTATTAAAAATCCGACAACAACTTAAATACAAACTTTAAGTATGAATTTCGAAAACAAAAATTTTATTTAAAATGTACATTCTGCTTTAAGATAAACCCCAAAATTACAAAAAAAGGAACACAGACTTTTAAATCTGTATATCCCACATTAACATACGCACTATTTTTTCTTTCTATAATTTTTCAAACAGTGGTTTTATTGAAGGTAACATTTTTACAAACTGGATGTTAACCGATTCGATGCTGTTAGCGGCAGGGTAACGCTAATTTCCTTTATTTCGGTAACGGGTTTTTAAGGTTAACGATATTTCAGTTATTTCGGTAACGGGGGCTTTTTTTAGCTATAATGGTATTTTAGTTATTTCGGTAACGCCCGTGTAAAAAAGATTGTATATGATTATATATGACTATATATAACTATATCTGAAATTTTAGAATCCAATTATATCTGAGTCCATATCTATTTATATCTAACTCCATATATATTTGTATCTAACTCCATATATATTTATATATAACAATAAATATATATATAATTATATATACCTTATATCTGAACTCTGATATAATTGGATAGCCTCAAATTTTATGTATAATTATATATGATCATATCTGGTTATATCTTAAACTTTTTACCAGGACGGTATTTTAGTTATTTCGGCAACGTTATTATAGGGATAACGATTCTTTAGTTATTTCGGTAACGGCATTTTAAGAGTAACGTTATTTTATTTATTCAGGTGATGTCAATGCACACCGACATTTTTAGCCCCATTATGCCTGAATTGTAATGACAGGCTAGTTTATGATCAAACTTTGAGAAAATAGATTTATTTACAGCTATTTTTTTTCTGATTTTGTCAGATTATTCCGGTAACTATATTTTAAGGGTAATGAAATTTCAATTATTTCGTTAGCAGTATTTTAGCGATAACGGTATTTTAGATATTTCGGTAACTTTATTTTAAGATTATTGATATTTGAGTTATATCGGTAACGGTATTTTAGGCATAACGATAGTGAGTTAAAAGAGGTTAAAAGAGTTTTGAATCGTTAACGGCATTTTAGCGGCATTGCCTGCCATCCCAGATAACTATGAAAGAGTCATATCAGTTTTATTTGAGGATTTTATATCATAGTTTTGAAACATATTCCAGAGCTGATAAAACTACATTTTTCAATATTGTCACGGTGATTCTTGTAGAATTTTTTAGAAAATCTTAATGTTATTAGTAACACACAAAAAAAAAAATAAAAATTCATTTGAATCAACAAAACAACCGATTCAATAACTTTATAGCTGAAATTCTGCCAGCAACGAAAATTGCTAATTCAATATCTGATAGATCTTTAATTGAATTATTTTTCAGTTGATTAAAAAGTGATCAATATTGTATACCTTCTCAAAAAGCAAAAAACAATTGGATAAAGTGTTGTTTTCATACCAAATGTTTTTGTTTTTTATAGCTTGAATTTTATAACATGTAATTCTCATTTAGTTAGCCGAATTATTTATACTTAATGTGAAAAAATTCACACAGAAATTATTTTCCTTAATTTCCATTAAAGCGTAGGGGCTATGCCAAAAAAATTTGTTCAATTTTTTATTTGCTGAAATTAGCTTTTTTTTTGAAAATCCGAGTTTTTGTTTAAATAATTTTGAATTTATATTGAGCATTTTTTTGTTTAAAAAAATGGTTACATTTTACTAAACAAAATTTATCTTTAAAAATTACATTATCAATTTTATGATTATATTCTAAATTAAATACTTATTTAGGTTTAAACTACTGAAATTAAATTATTAAACTTAATAAAGTAATTAACCAAAAAACAATTTATAAAAATCTTTTTTAAAGTCATTCAAAATATTTATTACTAATACATAAACATTTAGGATTTTGAACAACATCTAATGTAGTGACGTGTTCTTCAGTACTTGTTTCTAATTTCATAACTACCCAGCCAGAAAAATACGAACGGCAAAGCATTGTCCCAGTACTTTCAACGGTGGTATAAGCGTTGGCAGAGCGTTGGATATCTGAAAATTTAAGTGCTTTGCCAACCCCAAAATGATAACACCGGGCAGGGCTTGGCCGTTCCTTTTTTAAAACGTTGGCAAAGCACTGGCAATAAGCGCTTTGCCAGTACCAAAATCAAAATTTTAAAACGTTGGCAAAGCATTGGTAGAACAACCAATGAAGTGGTTTTTTAATAATATAATAAGTGCTTTGCCAGTACCAAAACCAAAAACGACCAATAAAGTCCTACTTAGTAATTCACTTCAGTAAAGATTATTATTTCTTATTGAATGATTTTGGTAATTTGAACAGAAATAACAATAGGCTTGCTTCAGCTGAGTTAATTACAAATTATTTTTCTGATAAGTTAACACGATTTTTTACTACAATTTTACTAAAGAAAGAAATTTGAAAATAAATTTCTGAAGTAAAATTTAAGTACAAAAACTATACTTTGTGCTGACTATAATAGGAGACCTTAATATTCTTAACTTCAAATCATGAATTGCAATTTAGTTTTGAATTTTTCCACTTGTTGTGAACAAGGGATGTGCCACTGTTTTTATTAATTTAACGGTTGTAAATTTTGTAAATAAGTACTGGCAATGCACTTTTTGCCAATGTTGGGAAAGCGTTCTAAGTCAGTACTGTGCCAGTGCTTTTTTATTTTTACAGTTGTAAATTTTGTAAATCAAGTACTGGCAAAGCACTTTTTACGAACGTTGGCAGAGCGTTCTAAGCCAGAGCTGTGCCAGTGCTTTTATTATTTTTACTGTTGTAAATTTTGTTAATTAAGCACTGGCAAAGCACTTTTTACTAACGTTGTCAGAGCGTAGTAAATCAGTGCTTTGCCAGCACTTTATTTGTTGGATCATTGGCAAATAGTGCTCTGCCAGTGCTTGATTTTTCAGACCATTGGCAATTTCTGGCTGGGTATTGTCATTTTTTACATGTGTAATTTTGTCAACTATGAAATTAGTTTTTATGTTCAGAATTTCTTTAAAAAAATTTAAAAATAAAATTGGTTTAAAAGAAAAAAACAAGTAATTACTTATCAACTAAATTGGCGATCCTGCCATCATTAAGGATTTTTAATTCGACAAATCTTCATAATTCGGGATTAATCCATCAAGATCTTTTAATACAAAAAAAAAAAAAAATAAAAAATTTGTTTGCATAATATTAACAATCTGTAACAATTGGAAACATGCTTCATAATTATATGAGTGAATTTAATAATTTCCGAATGCTGTTTATGAGTTAAAAAGTGATCAACAATATTAATGAAATTAGAAACAAGTAGAGGGTTTTTCAATAAGTACTTGACAACTTTTTTTTTAAATAAAACGCAAATCATTTGAGATATTTCCATCGGCCATCGGCTTCAATTCTTGAGTCAGCTTGATCTTGTATGGGTGTAAACCAAGATCCTTACGCAAAATTCGCCATAAAGTGGTCTTGGCGATGCCCAGTTCTTGAGAACGCCGCGGAATCGACTGATTTGGACCGTTCGACCAACCCGTTGTCTCACTGCCACGGCAGCATCACACAATGAATATGTAGACTCAAATTTTTGCACTAAACTTATTGCTTGTCTACTAGGGCGAGAATAACGACTGAACATTTTAGTTAACGCTCTTAAAGTTGCCGTCACCGACTCCTAATACATTTTTATAATTTGCATACGTTGTTCGTTCGTGTACCTTACCATGATGAAAATGTTGAGTTTACTGAAAAAATGATGATCAGTAAAGTAGTGCGTTCACAAATTAAATTCAAAGTTGTCAAGTACCTATTGGAAAACCCTATATATGTACTGATCAATAACGTCACTACAAGGCAAATTGAATAAATCTTTATAATTTAACTTTTTATTTTTCACACATTTTGTTTTACTATTTTGCCATTTTTGCCATTTCTAATGGATTTTCGAGCTATTTTGGCTGCCAACTTTAAATTTTTTCGATCCAAAAAATACTTGTCCTGGTTATCTATAACATAACATTAATATGAAGAAGCTTGTCATCAATTTGTAGTTTTATGAAACAGCTTCATCATAGTTATAAAGTGTTACATTGGACGAAAATCAATGAAGTTTTTCATAAATATAATAAAGGGTTTTCCCTGAGTGCGGGAGCTAGGAGAAAATACTATACATACACAGAAAAAATTATGGGCCAAAAATATCTAATTAATCGAATGTTTGAACATCAATGGCAATTTAAACAATTTTTTTAATTGTTTCAATTAAAAAATTTATTGAATTTTCTAATGTATCCACACAGTGTTGACAACATGTAAACAAAATTTTTAAAAATTTGGCAAACTTTTTTTTTTTTATTTTATTTAGATTAAATAATCAAAAAAAGGTTTAATTATATAAATATATTATTTAATTTGTAAATAAAAAGAAAAAAATCGCAAATGATTAACTTTTAATAAGTTGAATAGTTTACCGATTTCAAATACACGCAAAATCGTAGTTATTTCACTAGAGTTTGCAACACTCTTTTTGTTGAGATATTCGTGTACGCACGAAAACTTAATTTAGTTTCGTGTTTTCATCTGTGGTAATAAAAGTGCACATGTGGATTTAAATAAACCTTATCGAAAAAGGACAATTAAACTATTATTTTTGTAAATAATTAAATTTTCAATAAGTATAAGTGTCATTAAACTATCATTTTAAAGTTGTGTGTGATTTTTTAAGAAAGCAATTCAATTACAAGAAAAAGTTCAAGACAAGACAAGCAAAACAAAAATTTTGTGTTTACTTTTATTTGTTTTCTTTTAATACATTTTTATATTAAAAGCTTTAATTTTATTATAAATAAAATGTCAATTTAATTTACAAACCTACATTTCTTTTTTTATTTAATGGGGGCATATAAAAAAATAAAAAAATACGAGGTTTCATTTAAAACTATCAGTGTTTTCTTCTCAAGTTTCAATTAAAGTTTTAATCAATTTAACTAAACTTTTTAATTGAGGTTGTAAAATTTCGCATTTAAGCAAATTTTTTAAAGAGGAAATTCCTAAAAATTGTTTTCTTCCGAAAATTTGTTCATTTTTATTTTATTAATTAATAATCATATAATTACAAATTATATACTAGTACCCTAACCGAGCAATAGCTAATATGGCATTCGGCGCGTTGTAGCGAAAACAGACCAGTGCCTCTGGTGGGAATCGATCATACGACGCCCGCACTGATAAGCCAGCATGCTACCAACTAGCCTACCGGGGCGCACTCTTCCGAAAATATTTCCATATTTAAGACTACTTTTTTCAGCTAGATCAAATATATGTATTTGAATTTCTTCTGTGGAACCCCTAGATTAAAATTGGGCCTATCAGTTAGCCGTGGAATTCATAATATGATTTATTAACTTTAATTTCATAAATTAAAATTTTTAAAGTGCCTCTTTTAGATTTTTTGGGTGTTTTTTTAAACAAAAAAAAAAAAAGTCTGCATTTCCCGCACTTGCTCTTAATTAAGTTAAAAGCTAATTTACAGGGGACAGATTCTCTAAGAAAAACGATATCGTTTAGTCAAAACGATACCTAAATTGCTATCGTTTTGACGACGTTTCTTACAAAAACGTTAAACTAAACAATAGAAAATTGTTGTTTTTTTTACCAAAATTGTCAAAATTGTCAACATTATTCAATATTTGTAATTTAACATCGAAAAGTGGATGATAATCGTTTATCGTCCTACATCATGCCTAGCCTGATTTTAAACTGCATTTTTTAAACTTTTCGTTAAATTGGATAAGCCGCTACGGGCTTTCCACTAAAACCACAGTGTTTCATTATTTACATTTTCGTTTGCGGAGGACATATTTTTCTAGTTCTACAAGTATAAACCTCAACATACAGACATAGTAATACGAGTTGCTATAAATATTTTAGTATGTAATGTGTGTTTAACCTTCGCAACAAATAAACTAAACCCAAACATTTTCATAATAAAATTGAAAATCCCTAAAATGAGGTCTCTTTTTTTCGAAAATCTACGAGGGCAGTCCCAAAATTATCCGACCTGACGTATAGATGGCGGCAGTAGTTTGAAAAATATCGCTTTTGTAAAAAGTGACAACTTTATAAAATATATGTTTTAAGTTTCAAGACGCCACGCTGTTAAGTATTTTTTTTGTAGCCATCAAAAATAAACGGTCTCAGTGAGTTTTTAAACACGGAACAAATTGGTCACCGTTATGTCATTCAATATTTTCATTTAAAAGGTCTCAGCCCAAGCAATATTAAAGTCGATCTAGATTTTACTCTGGGGGAGTCTGCTTATTCGTGTGTGCCTATAAAATATTGGGTGGCAGAGTTTAAACTAGGCCGTACGAACTGCTGAGACAAACACCGTAGTGGCCCACCAATTTTCTTAACCAGAAATATTTAAGAAAATCCACAAAATGATATTTAATGGTCGTCGGTTAAAGGTGCCAGAACTACCTGAAATGATAAGCATTTCAAAAATTATATTCGCATATTGACCGAAAAATTGGAAATGAGAAGATGGGTGCCGTGTTTGCTCACAATAGAACAAAAACAGCGTCGTGAAGATTTTTTAATAAATATGGCCAAAATCACCGACAAAAACTTCGAGATCTTTAGCCAGATCGAAATACTAGTGTCAACCTAGCTAATATGTTTGATTTGCTTTAATTTTGTAAATATACGGAGGTTGAATATAAATTGAAAAAAATCAATGAATTAAAGTTTGAATTGCTTCATCACCCAACTTATTCGACAGATTTAGCTCCCTCGGACTATTTTCTATTTCCAAACTTGAAAAATGGCAAGGTGGTAGGAGATTTGCCAAAAATGAAGAGGTGGAGTCTACGGTTTATGGTTATTTTAAGGAGCTGGACTGTTTTTACTATAAACAGGGTATCGAAGCTATTGAATATTGCTGGGAAAAGTGTATCGAGCTAAAGTTAGATTAAGTTGAGAAATAAAGAAAATGTTCCCGAAATTTGTTATGTTTTCCTTGTTAGGTCGGCTAATTTTGGAACCACCCTCGTACATACTTTGATAAGGATTTACATAGATTAAGCTTAAAATGCTTTAGAATAAGTTTGAAAAATAAGAAAAGTCACATAAAAATGGTCTTGTTGTCACAAAAAAACAATAACAACATTGACAGCAGCTAATATGGAAATGACTACACTCAACAAAATAAGATAGTAAAACAGTTAGTAAAACGTCTTTTATATCAAATATACTATTTTTAACCAAATATTTTGCTGAAATTGTGTGTTGGAGTTAAGATTTTAGTTATACTTATTCAGCATTTAACTGTTTTGAATATTTTACTAATATTTTACTAATGTTTTACTAATTTATTTTGCTAAAAAAATGTTTGCTAATAAGCACATTAATAGTGTGGACGACAATCAGATTGAAAGATATATGCAGAATTGAGTAGATATGGCTGCATGGCAAGATGTAGTAGAGTCGAGGAAAATTATATTTATAATTTTATTTTTGTATATTTTTTGTCATACATAAAAGAAAAGGACGTCAGCAATGTGTTTATACGTAATAAAACAAAAGGACACCAACAATATGTATCGTATAAATATAAATTGCGGATTAAAAAAACTTAGATTTTGTGTTGGCACCGTCTTGTCAAAGTAATTGTCAATTGATTAAATTAAAGACTAAATAAAATATTTTAATTTAATAAAGATTAAATGTGTATTTCTAAACTAAATATTTATAGTGATTATTAATGAAGTGTGGTTAAATTGCAAACAAATATACCTTCAGGTAGACTGACGAAATCGAAATTTTGTATGTTTTCCTTTGCTTATTGCATAAAAAGGGGTTATATATGTCATATTTTGTTATTTTTTTGTTTCATTTCTAGAATTACTGCATTTGCCTTCCTTTAGAAGATGCCATCATTTAGGCAACCATTGATGTAAATTGTTGAACAATAATTTTGTTTGTGTTATATATAATTATTGCTATATATTTTCAGATTTTTTATATTTTGTAACGTATTGTAAATTATTTTTAAAAGAACCACAACTTTTTTGCAAGAATTCCACCAAATAAATTACCTAAATTATAATTTTTCTACAAATCTTTTTGAGTTGTTTTTCAGTCTACTAATATTCAGAAAACATTTAATTAACTTTTAGCAAGGATTTTTTAATTTTTAATCAACTTAGTGCAGGCAAAACTTTTGCTGAATCTACTATTTTTGTTGCCATTTTAAATTTTTGCTGACTTTACTATCTTTTTTTCTTGAGTGTACGGAATGGTGTTTGGTTGTGTTCTGTTTAGCTTAGTTTTGAGACTTACTAACTAAATTGCAGTTTTTTAAACAATATTTTCTCATGGATGTCCTAAAATGTATAAACAAAAAAATAAACAAACAGTTCGTATTATTTTTAGTAAATTTATGAACTTAAAATTGGGTCGATAGGCCTTATGAACTTTTTATGCTGCGTCTAGCGTCAAACTACAGATTAAGGTCTTAATGTCATTCATACGTCAATGCAAAACACGTGTTTTGCCAAAACGATTCGAAAATAATAAATAACTTTTGGAATAGAATAATAAGCTTAATAGGGGAAAAGTTAATGTATTAAAAATGGGATTGACTGCTGAAACAAGCACTAAACAAGTGCTTAACAGTCAGTCCAAATTTTCCTCTGCTTACTATTTCTAAACAACTATGTATTCATACTACTAATTGTTTGCAACTATTCGTTTTAATATAATTTCGGTTGGCAACGCTTAAATACATACATAAGAAGTTTGATACAAATTATCGTTAACACGCTAACACAAAATAATTTTGGCGCTGTCGGCAAAACGCCAACATTTTACTTGTTCCTCTTATGCCGGATCGCTATCGGGACCTGGCAAAGTTAATCTTTTAGCTTAAACTGAAAAAGGTAATATTTTAGCTGTCAAGTTAAACTTTTAACTGTCAAAAAGTTCATATGTACACGAGGAAGATTAAAAAGCTGGATTAACATTAATCAAGTAGATTCAATTCGCTGTCTAATCTTACTATAAATAAGTATTGAGCATTGATCTCTTTTAAATGCAGTAGTAAATTCCTCATTTTGTATTTTTGCATTCCTGTTGCCCCAATTGTATTTTATCTTTTTAGAGGGTGTTGTTAACATGTTTATGTTGTTGTCGTCGCTGTTATTGTTGCTTGAATTTATGTAAAGTTTTCGTATTTGACTTTTACAGGCGGTTTTGGGGATTTTTTGTACCATTTTTTATTACGGAAAAAAGATATATAGTGAATTTTTATTGTTGATCTATATAAATTGTATGTGAGTTGTTGGTTAGTTCGGTTCAAGATCATGAAAAATTTTTCATATTAACAGAAAAATTATAATTTTATTTGTGATAATTTACTTTAATTAACAGAAAAAACAATTAGAAAAAAGTTATTTGACACCTGCATGAATGGAGTTAACTTTCTAGCCCGCAACGGCCTTCATCAACATTCTTCGTGCCTTAAAGTGTTAAATTGTAAACATCATCTATATATATGTTAGTTGCAGATTAGAAGACAATTTAGTTGTTCAACAATTTTTTTCTATCATGTCAAAAAGTTTTGGGCTAAAAACAGCTTTTTAAATTTGTTGTGGTTTTTTTTATAGAAATATGAAAGCCCACTTTTACAGCCAAACATCTTTTGGCATAAAGCTTAACATCCCGAGTAAAAACATTCATATACAATCATATCTTATTTAATATAATGTTAAATACACTCAGGGAAAAAATTAAAGTTTCATAAATCGTTTGTCATCAATTACTCATCATATTTATGAAGTTCTGACAGATATGAAGTAGAGTTTCATAAACATTTATCTCAAATGTTTCATAAATCAAACTAAAATACGTGCACATCAATTAATATTCTTAAATTTAAAATGAAACTTTGTCAACATAATTTATATTTTCTGAATTTTATTGTAATAGAAATGAATGAAAAGAATATCAATTGATATTTTCTGCATTTAAATTTGAAATTCTGAGTTTTAATGGTTATATAATGAATTACAGTTGCAAAAATATTGGGTTTTAAAAAGATGTATTAAAAATAAATTATCGTCATTGGCTGTAGCATTTATTGTGTTTGTATGCCACCAAATTACATTTTTCATTTCACAAAAATTTATGAATTTGCTTTAACGTGTAAATAAATCGTTTTATAACATTTATGAAACATTTCTTGGAAAGCTATGATACTTCTTAATATTTATAAAACATTTTATAAGTATTATGAAGCTGGTCTTCAATTTGAACTTTTATGAAACAGCTTTATTATATTTATGAAGTGTTACATTGGACGAAAATCAATGAAGCTTTTCATTTTATTTATGAATTTTTTCATTAATATGATAAAGCTTTTCTTTTGAATGTAAAAACATATAGCTATATATAGATTAATATGAATACATATGATTGTGATTATGATCATATACAGTAGTGTTCAAAACATTTGAAACTGAGATGGCATTTGTTGTTTTCATTGATTTAGTTTCTTCAAATCACACTTAGTTACTAAAATTTATTTTTTACATATTCTTCATACATTGTTTTATGTTAAACAAACAAAAAAAATTTAATCCGTTAAATTAAAACAACAAAAAAAATTATAATAATTGATGTATTCAAAATGCAGGTGTTCAAAACATTTGCAACTCTCATTATTCTTACTCTTAACGAAATAATTTATACTAACAAATGCTAGGATTTAACGGTAATCGCATTCCTTTTTAATATGAGATTCAGGCCGTTACATTTTTTAACCAAATTTATTATAATTAATGTTCTTTAATAGTTGTAATAAGATGTTGGGAGCATAAACATCGTAAGAATAATTTTTGTAAAAAATGGCAGGAAATAAATACAATTCCAATTTTAAATCAAAAGTTTTAAATGATTTTCAAAATGGACTTTATCAAAAAGAAATTTCTATTAAATTCACCAATTCACCGCACAATGACGGCCACAATCTATAGAGATCTTTTGAGTTCAGTTATGCTTCCGTATGCTGAATGGGAAATGCCACTCTCATGGACCTTCCAGCACGACAACGACCCAAAAAACAAGGCGGGGGTTGTAAAAGTTTGGCTGCAGGAAAAAGAAATTAATATCATGTCGTGGTCGGCTCAATCTCCCGATCTCAACCCGATTGAGAACATGTGGATGATTGTAAAACGGAATATCGGCAATAAAATATTCCGAAATGGTGATGAACTTTTCGTCGAGTTGTAGAAGCAGTGAAATGAAATTTCTGACGATTATATTAAAAAGCTCATTGCCTCAATGACTAAGAGGTGTTCAGAAGTTATAAAAAATAATGGCTACGGTCAGTGTTACCATATTGCCAGTTTTAACTGTTTTTTCCAGTTTTTTAGGATGCGTAACAGTTTTCCAGTTTTTCATGAAAAAAAAAACAGTTTTTGTTTAATTTCAGCCTTTTTTTCAGTTTTTCCAGTTTTGAACAGTTTACCTGCTCGATTTACTTTTTTTTATTTGAATTTATAAATTTAATACAAAAGTTGCGCAAAAGGTTTCAATAAAAAATAATACTACGCATTGAATGCAACTGTGTAGTAAGTTTTAACTCCCTTTTTAACATATGTTTGTGTTGAAAACCTGAAATGTCATTTTGTTTCTGTCTGTTTTCGTTTCTCTTGTTTCGTTTTTCTGTGTATATAAATGCTTTATGTTATGTGTTTAATGTTTTTTATGTTGTTTAATGTTAAAATAAAATGCAATTGAATTCAAAATGCACATATTAACTGTTTTTCTACTGTTTTTTATTTAAAAAAAAAAACAGTTTTTTCTTAAAAAAACAGTTTTTTTTACAGTTTTTTGAAAAAAATACATGGCAACACTGGCTACGGTACAAAATACTGAGCGTTAAAACGATTGTTTGTATTTCCTGTTAATTACTTTAAGAGTTGCAAATGTTTTGAACACTGCACTATCGACTTATTTTGTTAAAATTACTTTTTTTATTTTTGAGAAGTTATGAATAATTTTTTGTATTTGTAAAATAATATGCTATAACTGAATTTAATAAAAAAAACAAAAACTTATGCCACAAATCTGTTTGATCAAACAAACCATGATTTCAGTTGCAAATCTTTTGAACACCACTGTATAATTTTATATTGGTTTTTATTTATCAAAATTTTTTGATATGGATCAATACATATTAATATCTTAATATATATTAATTAATATTACCATAGATATGGCATATAAAACTACATATGGTAGTATATATTAATTAGCATGATTTTGTATATAATTTTATATGATTTTGTATAAAAATGTAATCTTAATAGCGCCCTTTTGCACTTCAGTTTTATAACCCATTAGTATTATCAGTAACAATGGGATATCCGCAATTTTTAATTCAATTTTGAATTTCGCTTTGGACATGTTAAATTACAGATTGTAATTAAACATTTTTACGATTTTAAATGTAGTTGATTTTGTAGTTGAATATTAAAATTTTATTTGAGTTGCAATTTTTTGTTCTGAAATTTATAAAATTTCAAAGATAATTTGCTTTAGAACTCTAGAACTTTCAAAGATAATTTGCATTAGAACTTGCAAAAAGTACAAATTAAATTGTGATTATCTATTTTAAACTGAGAAACTTCCAAGTTAAATGTCAAATAACTTAAAACTCTTGATTTCAATATGAATATTCATACCATGCATAACCTATTTTCCTAATATCAACACAATGTACTTACTGCATTAGTAGGGGCCATACCCTGAGTGTTCTCATGTAGACTCGTTTGAAGCTTTAAAACTATAATACATTTTATGTTCAAATTTATATTAAATTAAATGTAAGCTTATGGTATAGCCCGTGTTAAAAAGGTTATATATGATCATATATGACCCTATATAATTATATCTGAAATTTGAGTTTATCCAATTATATCCGAGTCCATATATATTTATGTATAACCTTATATATATTTACATATAAAAATATCTAAAGGTATATATAAATATATCTAAATTCTGATATAATTTGATAGACTCAAATTTTGGATACAATTATATATTCTCATATATGGTTTTATATAAACCTTATTACTAGGGAGCGTATAATTTTTATATAATTGGATGAGGATAAAATTCTGTTAAAGCTGTATCAAATCACTTAATGGTATCTAAACAAATCCAATATGATACAATTAGATCCAATTTTATACAATTCAATCGGTCCATTTATCGAATGAAAATTTATGTAATTATAGGTAGGGTCATATTAAATTAGATAAAAATAAATGCAGCTCCAAATAATTTTTTTAAATCGGGATGATTAAAATTATATTAATGATTTCGTTTAGGAATATTTGAACACAAATTGTTTAAAAATATAAAAACAGTGACCCAAATATAATACAAATTAATTTTTTAAGCCTAATCTAAATTATATTATAACAACATTCTAAATAAAAAAAAATTTAATTACAAAGTGTCAAATTAAACATTATGCTTTTGTCACAAATAAAAAAAAAAATTTTGAAAGTGAAAAAAAAAATTAAGGTGAAAACATATTGCTTTAGTATATAGAGGCGTTTCAAAATTTACTGCAAAAAACCTGAAAAACTACTGTTTTTAGTTAGTAATAATTACACACAGTCACAAAATTATAAAAAAGGCGATTTAGTTTGAACTGCGATATATATTAAACAGATTTTGTCTAGCTAATTCCAAATCCTTTTCCACCATGTCACAATTTTGAGAAAACCGCAATTAAAAATATGAAAAATTGCATTTTTAAACATTTTTGAAGTTGTGTACAAAATACATCCGACCAGCTGAAGTGTTTTTTTTATATTTACCAATATTGAACCTAATTCTCTGTAATGATACGACTACCTTTCAAATTATAAATTATGAATTATTAAAAAAGTGAACAAATATTACATTTTTAAAAGCAGCCTAGGCCATTCATTGTAATTATATTTTTTTGTAGAAAGCATTTGATTGTTGTATCTTTTCGCTATTTTAACAATTACTTTTAGAAATTTTCATTGCGGTATCTTCTAGAACAAAGTGTTTTCTAATTATTTATCTTTATTTTGAAGCTTGTCGAGGTGTTTTATAAATATTTCATAAATATGATGAAAAGTTTCATAAAAGTTTATGACAAATGTTTCACAGACTTTTATCATTTCATAAAAAAGATTCATAAACTTTGTGAAAATAAATTTTAGCTTTTTGTTACAATTATTATAGTTTTAATTAATTTAGAAAATATCATTTGTAATTTAGAATTTTTAAAACTCAAAAACTTCAAAAAATTTATTTGAAATTCTAAAACATCACTTAAATATTATTTGATGTGATCTTAATTTTACATATAGTTTTTTTTAATATGACATAAAACTTTTATGAAAATCGAAGTAAAATAAAAACTTAATTATTTTTTATGAAAATCTTCATAATATTTATGAAAAATTTCATAATATTTATGAAAATCTTCATAATATTTATGAAAATCAAAATGAAAATTATTCAAGTTCGAGGCCATACTCTATAGAAGAAATATAGAGTATGGCCTCGAACTTGAATAATTTTCATTTTCATTGCACAATTAAAGCTCGAAAAAACATAATTTTTATTTTTAATAAAAATTATAACAAACTTTTATGAAAATCTTCATAATATTTATGAAAAACTTGAAAAAAATTTGTAAAACTTTGTTTTTCTTTTAAATTTTCAAAAAGTAAAACCAAAAGTGTATTTTTTGATCCTTTACCATAAATTATGATGTGAGCAAGATTATTCAAATTCAAGATCATTTGTTTTTTATTAAACAAAAAACCGTGCAATGTTTATTTTTTAATTAACACATTTTTTCATCCGCTAATCTTTTAGAATCGTATGCACACTTTATTCATTCTGAAAGAAATTATTTATCTGGAGGTAAAATACGGTTGGTGCATTTTGGGGGAAAAAATCACAAAAATTAAACATTTTTTTAAATTTCTACTTTAAACGAATGTAGTTTTTGAGTCTAACAATATTATTAACAATTTAGTTAAAAACCCAATATTTTAAAAAGAAGTTGGTCCCGATTTTGTCCTGCTATTCGAAAAAAATGGACCTGAGTCGGACCAAATTTAGAATTTCACATTTGCCAATATTTCCGTTTGAAAATGTGAAATTCCAAATTTGGTCCGACTCAGGTACAGTTTTCTGCGAATAGCAGGACGAAATCGTGGCCAAGAAATTTTATAGTATTGGCTTCTCGGAAACTATTAGAGATAACCCACACATGTACACTCAGGGAACTTCTGCTGTAAATATTTGTAGCTGTTTGATTTGTAATACAGTATCTATATTTTTAAATGAAAAACAGTCATTTGTAGAAGATATTTAATTTTTGACTACATATGTAGTTCATTTAAAAAAACAAACCACATCAAATTACTGTATTATGATTTTACTTTTGTTTTGTGCAGTAGTTTTTTTTTTATTTAAAAAAATAAAACAACTAAATGTTTGTGTATATTTTGCTACATATCTTGTAAATTTTTACTTTAATTGTGGTTAATTTTTTGAACATTAAAAAGAATCACAATGTTAGTAAAATTTACTGAAATGTGAGTCGTCCACTCTTTAAGTAAAATTTCATTTGTTTTTAACTACATTTGCAGTGGTCTTTACCTACATAGTATTCTAACTGTGTGTATATTTTTTGTTAGTTCCAGAGAAAAATTTTGCTATTTGCCAACTAAAATCCGGTTAATACGACTCGAATTCGGGTATTGTGAATTTTAGTCGGTTGGCACAACTGAACATTAGTTTTTACAACTAAGTTCTGTTAACTAAACTGAATTTTAGTTGCAACACTTTAAGTGTTCAGAAATCTAATGTAAATATCGTTGTACTAACTGAATTTATAAGTTGTTACCATTAAAATACGTTTTTCAGTTCTGTTGTCACTTTATTTCTGTGTGTGTACTAGCAGATTACAAGTTCGTTCAATTTTTGAAAATCCGATTAGAAATAGAAAAATGGCAAGCACTCAAATTCCAAATTTCCAAAGTTTATTGCAATCGGACTACTACGCAAGAAAGGGCCGAATTATTTCTAAAACTTTTGTGATATATCCCACTATGCTGTGCGCTGAAAGCAAATTTGATAACAAAAAGTAAAATTTTCCTCAATGTGTCTGGTTTTAATTGTGTAAATGTTTTTAAATTTTTTATATTTCAGATGCTTTGTCAATACTAATTGATTTATGTAGTGTAAGCAAGCCAGCAAGTAAGTTATATTTTAAGATTCCTCATACGCCCTGGTGATTTTTGATTTATTTTTCTTTAGATATTTCACATCACTCATACGCACCAGTGAACTAGATTTTTAGTTAAAAACTGACAGAAAATACAGTGAACTCGTGAAAACGTGAACTAATTTTTAGCAAGTGTGTGCACGTTTTGAAATTTGTTCTAAATGTTCTAGAAATTTGTTTATTGCGATCTTAGGTAAATTTTTGTAGTTGATTGTTTCCTTGAATTTTGAACGGTTTGCTACCTATGGACCTGAACACGGGGAAAAAAGGTAAAAAAAATCGAATTTTTTTAAGTTTTTTGCGATTTTGATCTGGAAGGTGAAGTTTTTTTGATTTTATATTTTCGCAATTTTTGTTCTTTATGAACAACTTTGCCATAGAGAGTAAATCGAAATTCTGAACGGTTTGCAAGATATGAGCCTGATAAAATGATCACTTTTTTGCGAAAATGATACCGAGGCCCCAAATCTTTGGCGGCCCATAAACAAAAAAGAAGATGACTTTCGGAAAAATTGGGAGACACGGGTCTTTTTTTTTTGAGTCTTTTATCACGTAGTGGTGTCCGTATATGGTTATTTTTTTCGTGTTGCTCTGTGTTATTCAACAAAATTTTTAATTACATTTTTTTTTTAATTTTTTCTTTAAAAAAAAAGAAAAAAGGCCGCTCTAGTTTTGTTTTTGAGCTTTCAGACTATGTTCACGTTTTAATATAATAATAAAGTTGTTCACGTTTCCTAGTCGTTTACACTTCCGGGTGTGCACTGTATTTGCTTTTAAAAATAGTATAGTTTTCTTAAACGTTAACCGCAATTTAAATATTTCAAAATACAGGTAAAATAAACATTTAAATTGCTAAGAATATGAAAAAAATAACTTTCTTTGGAAAAAGAAAAAGAAAAATATTTAAAGAAAGATATAGAAAACTAAGAACCGGTCCATGATGATCAATTGACTCCACTACACATGCATCTTAACACAATAATCATATAAATGAAAATCTTAATTAAAATTAAAAAATCTTATTAAATTTTTGCCCAAATGAAAAGTTTAAAAAATATTAATGCAATTATGCCACAGAAGCAGACTCATCAAGAATTAGTCGAGAAAAATTCCCCAGGTTAGTTATTACACAACGTAAGGGGGCTTAATTTACCCATCCTTTGACTTCGCCTTATACACCCAGAAAACAGTCTCAGTTGTGGCCACCGAATTTGTGGCCAATCGAATTCTGGCGATTACGACAACTATCGTAATGTTAAATTATAATTATATTCGTTATAGCTAATATTCAGTTGTCGAACCGAATGTTACATTCCAAATAAATATTATTACGTTCCAAAAAATTTTATTGAAATTAAAAAACTTTTTGATTTTTCTGGTATTGAACAGTGGCTTTCAGATCAATAGTCCTCTGTCCTACTGATTGAACCACAATCACTTTTAATTTGCCTTATTTGCTATTTATATATTTGAATATTTTATTTTAAGTAAAAAAAGAATTCCGAGATTTGAACTCGGAAGTTCGGAGTACAAGTTCCCACTACAGCGCAAACACGTATGTAATGTAATGTCGAGTGCTAAATTGGAATTTAAATATTTTGTTAGGAAAACAAAACTTTATCTAAAATTCGTTTACGAATACCAATCATTAGTTGCTTCTATAAATAATGCAATCCACAATTCAGATGATACTACTGAATCTCTAATTTAGTGACATATTTGATTGAGAATACCGTATTTGGAGTAACCACTTTTGATTATCGACAATTTTTTTTAAAAATGTAATAGATGTATTTTCTTGTATTATCACAAAATAAATTGTTGCTCTACACTCAAAAAAATAAGTTAGTAGAAAAGTTAGTAAAACGTCTTGTAAATCAGGTATACTATTTTTTAGCAAATTTTTTTGCTAAAATCGTGTTTTCAGCTAAAATTTTTGTTATACTTATTCAGCACTTAACTGTTTTATACTAATGCTTTACTAATATACTAATGTTTTACTAATTAATTTTGCTAAAAAAAATGTGCTGATAAGCAGATGTCGCGGCATGTCAAGATGTAGTAGAGAAGAGGAAAATGATACTAAAAAGTACAACTCTAATAAGACATATAAAAAAATCAACCATGGAAGACTTTTGTATCTGTTTTTCATACATAAAACAAAATTAAGGATTAAAACAACTTAAATTTTACGTTGTCACCTGCTTGTGAAAATAATTGTCTATTAATAAAATAAAAGACAAAAGAAAATATTTAAATTTAATATGTATTTCTATAATAAATGTTAATAGATTAATAATCTAGTGTGGTCAAATTGCAAACAAACATATACAGACATGTAGACAGAGTAAAGCGAAAGACAAAGACACACATCTTAGTATAGTTCCTTTTTCTTATTGCAAAAAAAACGGGTTGTTTTTTTCGTTTCGTTTGTTTTTGTTTATTTTTTCGTTTCGTTTCTATAATTATCTTCGGCAGAAGCGTCCTTTAAACGATAGTATCATTTAGACAACCATTGATGTAAGTAATTGAAAGAAAATTTTTGTTATGTTATATATATTTATTTCTATATATTTTCAGATATTAAATTAATTCATGACATCAATTTGGGAAAATGAAAATTTTTATATTTCGTAATTATTGTAAATTATTTTTAAAAGAATCACAAAAATATGTTTTATGATTTTCAGCAAATATATTAACTAAATTATAATTTTTTTACAACTTTTTTGCGTTTTTTTCAGTCTACTAAAATTCAGCAAAAAATTTATTAATTTTTACCAACGCTTTTTTATTTCTAATCTACTAAGTGTTAGCAAAACTTTTACTGAATCTACTAATTTTGTTGCTAAAAATCAGCTCGCTGATTTTCAGCAAAAGATTTTGCTGACATTAGCAATTTTTTTGCTATCATCCTCCTGACTAAAATTTTGCTGACTCAGCAAAATTTTTTGCTGACTTTACAAACTTTTTTTTTTGATTGTACCGTACACAATTACTAACCGAATTTTATTTGAAAAGTTGATTGGAAATACCAATAATTGGATAAATGGATTGTTTTTTGCTTCTTTTTCCCTCTTTTTAAATTCCAGTACAGTATTTTTGTTTCATTAATCGATTATTGGTAGTTCCAAATAAAATAACGTAATATCAAATAAATTTGAATGGTTACGACCGAATTCCAACCAATCCTTTTTCTGGGTGTACAAGTGACGGGTCTGTTTCATATGATTCAACGGCCCACAGTAGGATATTTGAAAAAAGCAATGGTAATAAATATAGAACTTCTAAACTACTGAACCGATCGGTACAATTCAAATTGTGAAGCCTTTTTTAATACAGGGTTAACTTACAGGTTGTCAAAGTTGACTACCTCGTGTATAAAAACTATAACTTTTTTAAATGTGGACCGATTTCTAAAATATTTATCCTGGAGTAATGTTGTAAAATAAAGAAAAAACATGCTTATAAGTATAGGTTATCTAATCTACTTTAAAAGTTATTTAAATTTAAAAATAAAAATTTTGTTTTTTTGGTTTATTTAAAAAAACTTAATTATTTAATCGCATTAAATTCTCCGTGTTAATAATGCTTCACCATTTCGATTAAATATTTTGCGGATTATTTTACCACTAGATAAAAATTTATGTGGTACGAAGTTGAGAAAAATCGGAAAGCTTAACCCTTGGTGACCTGCGACCAAAGTTTCCGAATATGGAAATTTTTTAAAAATTCTCTTAACAAAAATATTTATTGTGCCACATAATTTTTAACTAGTTTAATAATAGCAAGCTGAACACGATTTTTATAAAATTTTACATATCGCAAGAATGGTATGTGAGATTTTGCGGCTGGAATTTAGCTCAAATTGGCTTTCCATTGTTATAGAATTTTTATAAAATAACTCCGACTTTCGACTTTCATTAGTTATTAGGAAAGTTAATGTACAACGAAGTCCAAAGATTTCAGACAAATTGCATAATGCTAACCTGTTGCAATTTGCGACCACAATCCTTCATAATTTAAAATTTTTCGAAAATTTAGGAGTTGATTGCAATTCAAAACAGGGTAGCATTACCCGATTTGTTTGAAATTTTCACCACATATTCTTTGGGCCTAGTTGTACAAGAACTTGCTGAATATTTAAGGAAAATCAAAAGTCGGAGTTATTTTTAAAAAAAAAATTCCATAAAGTGAAAAAAACGCCATTTGAGCCAAATTCAAGTCACAATATCTCACAAACCATTACTACTATTTAAAAAATTTTTAAAAAAGTAGTGTTCATCATGTTGAAATTAGTTAAAAATAATATGTATAATATAATTTTTTCAAAAATTCCTAAATTTTGGTCGCAGGTCACCGATTTTTCTCAAATCGGTGCGACATAATTTTTTCTTTCTAGTGGAACAATAATCCGCACAATATTTAATGAAAATCGAAATTTTGAATAAAATTTTCATATACAAAGTAGAAAAATTCTAAAATTTTAGTTCGATGTGCGATTTTCGCGTTAAGTTTTTTTCTCGTTTTTAGTAATAATATACATATTTTATACCGGTAGATAAGAAAATAAATCTTCTTTTAACACAAACTATAAAAAAGTAAAATTTAAAAAAACTTTGAATAATTTTGTTAAAATAAACCAATAAAACAAAAAATAAATTAAAATTGTTTGTTTTTTTTTTGTTAAAGTTAAGATTTTAAAATCATATTGTATATTAATGGTAACAACTTATAAATTCAACTAAAACTTAGTTGAAGTAACCGAATTTTGGTATGAAAACTATTGTAGAGTTGTGCCAACCCTCTCAAATTCATAATAACCGAATTTGAGTAATTTTAACCGAATTTCAATGGCAACTAGCTGAATTTTTCTCCGTGTGTGTAAATGATATTTCAACGTTTATTTTAAAAATTATAGTTCTAAATATACATAATTACAAAAATTAACATCAGTTAAAAACCTAATAAAAATATGGTTCTTTTTGGGATCAACAAATATTTTTTTTTAATTTTTTACAAAATCTTCCGAGCATGTTGTAACGTTATCTTACAATCTACATTTCTCCAGGCTAAAAATTTTAGAAATAGTTCCACATTTAACTTGTTTTTCAATAAGGACTTGACAACTTTTTTTTTAAATAAAATGCAAACCATTTGAGATATTTTCAAAACTTTATTAACGACTTGAAATACAATCAAAACATTTATGAATGAATGGAACTCGACTTCGTTCATATGGCCACCGTGGGCACGTCGGCAGCGGTCGATTCGTTGGACCCAATTTTCGATGACTCGGTCACACATTTCTGCCGTAATGGCCGCTATTTCACGTTCAGTGTTGGCTCTGAGCTCTTCTAACGTCGTCGGCTTGTTGGTATAGACCAATGATTTGACGTAGCCCCAACAAAAAAAGTCTAGAGGCGTTAAATCGCACGAACGAGGCGGCCAATTGCCTGGCCCATTTCTTTAGATAACACGCTCACCAAACTTACTCTTCAATAAATCGATTGTAACGTGTGCTGTGTGTAGGGTTGCCATTCGTACTGTTTTAAACAGTACATGTACTGTTTTTTGAAAAATGTACTGTTTTATTCACAACACCTAAAACAGTACGCGAAAGTACTGTTTTTTTGGATTTGTACTGTTTTTGTACTGTTTTTTTGTATATTTTTCTTTTTTTTATATAAACAAGTTTTTTTGCGTGTACAAAGAATATATATTTTTTTAACCATGTTTTTTTTTTGTGTACAATAGTTTTTTATATAAATTTTTTGAATCTCCCTTAATTAATTCCACTTCGTTTCTTTGTACATATATAAGTTTGGTTTGTTTACTGTTCAAGCAATCGATGTTTGTAAACAAAATTTTTTTTCATGACACTGCCCAATGCGAAAAGTAATGGCGTCCAAACTAATAATTTTAGCCAATTTGACGAAATTTAGTCAATTTGATGAAATTTAGTCAATTTTACTTCATTAGAGGATGTAAACGAAATTTTGTTGATTTGAATTAAATTTGTTAAATCTTAAAAAAAAATTGACAAAATTTCGTTAAAGATCTACAAAAATTTTTTTGTTGATTTTACTACGCTATTTAGTTCGGTGTATTAACTTATTTTAAGTAAATATGTGATGTATTGAAGTAAAAGTTATGTTAACAATAAATACAAAAATGTACTGTTTTTTTTTGAAAAGTACTGTTTTTTTTTTATCAATGTACTTCTTTTTCACTTTTCAAATATGGCAACCCTAGCTGTGTGGCACCGTCCTGTTGAATCCACATGTCGTCCAAGTCCATGTTTTCACATTTCGGCCGCTATTTCACGTTCAATGTTGTATCTGAGCTCTTCCAACGTCATCGGCTTGTTAGTATAGACCAAAGATTTGACGTAGCCCCAAAGAATAAAGTCTAGAGGCATTAAATCGAACGAACGAGGCGGCCAATTGACTGGTCCATTTCTTGAGATAACACGCTTACCAAACTTACTCTTCAATAAATCGATTGTAACGTGTTAATGTCGACGAAAAAATTTGGTCCAATGACGCCGCCGGCATGCACACCGCACCAAACTGTTATTTTTTGTGGATGAAGTGGTGATTCATGAAGCACATGTGGATTTTCACCAAACCAATAACGCATATTTTGCTTATTGACGAACTCATTGAGCCAAAAATGAGCTTCGTCACTGAAGATGATTTAACGCTCTTAAAGTTGCGGTCACCGACTCCGATTGTCGGTAGTACATTTTTATAATTTGCATACGTTGTTCGTTCGTGTAAGTTTACTGAAAAAAAGGAAAGTAAACTGAAAAAAGGAAAATAAAGGAAAGTAACAGTTAGATGATCAGTGAAATAGTGCGTTCACAAATTAAATTCAAAGTTGTCAAGTACCTATTGGAAAAACCTTTACAAATGTAACACCCTCCAAAATATGTTTTGTACACGAGGTAGTCTACTTTGACAACCTGTAAGTACACCCTGTACTAAAACAGGGTGACCCATTCAGAATATTACAAAAGACTAACACTTCGTTTACAATTTTCAATTTGATCTGTGCCGAACGGATCAGCAGTTTAGAAGTTTTTTTTTTTTTAAGGAGAAGCAACACTCAGGAAATTCTTCCTATTTATTAATGTGTTGCTTTCTTTGGAAATTGGATAGTGCAGAGATGAAAAGTGGGGAAAGATGAAGGATGAGATGAAAAGTGGGGAATTGCGCGAGATGATAAGTCTTAGAACAGTTGTTGCTTGCCACCTGATGTAGAGTTGGCGAATTTATTGAAGCTTTTTATTTCAAAGCCCTGATTCATTATTTTACTTCGGTGGAGTTAAGTGCTATGGGAACACCGAAGGTGGGAGCTGCGATACATATGAGGGATAGAAAACTCATACATATTATTTTTCTAAATTGATGTTGCCGTCACCGGGAATCGAACCCGGGACCATCTGTGTAACAGTCCAACGCTCTAACCATTACAACACAGCGCCCATAATATTCCGTATAATTTATGTATTTCAACCTTTAACTTGATAGTATTAGTGTAGGGTATATAAACAATATATACAAATTTATTGCAACTCAAGATTAATACGAAAACTAGTAGTAGTGTGTGTGCGCAATCAAAGTAAACAAAAAAAAAAACTAATGAAACTTTTAAAATATTGCAATGAATTTTTAATATTAAAAAAGATGTATTTTTTTCCAAAAAACATAGTAAGTTTGTGGGTAAATTATAAGAAAAAAAAAGTAAATACAAAAAAAAATAAAACATTTAAGTAATTGAAGATTTTAGAGAATATTACGAAAACATAATTTAAAATTAAATACCTTTTTTTTTATTTTTTTTTGTTTTTGGTGCCAAAACATACAAGATTATTATTTTAAGGACAAAAGTCGTTATTTGAAAAATGTTTTCATATTGTCATATTTTATTAAAATTTGTACATAAAAAGGTCAGATGGCAAAATAAGGGTTTGTTATCAAAATCAAATAATAATATTAGACCTACTAACTTATCCCAAAGTGACCGAAGTTTAAATCTTAACCATAGTTATAAATGACAAACTTATATGAAAATATCTGTGGTTAAAGTTAACCTCTGGTTATTTTGAGAAAACTTACTCGCCCTTAATAATATAGAAATTATATTCCAAGAACATACATAATAATAAAGTAAATAAATATTTGACGCTCTTAAGAAAGGAGAGAAAAAAAAAAACCTAAATTTGAATAATGATGAAGATGCTTATGATGATAATATGTAGTAATAAAATATCTGACAAAAGTTAAAATACCCACATAAGCTATAATAAGATGTCAGGGTCATTGCCACATAACATTATTAATCCTTTTTTTTTTGGGCATATTTTTAAAAAGTCTTGAACTTGAAATTCAAAATGTTGTATACGATTACTATGTGTATATGTAGACTATAATATGTTTATTAAAAAAAAAAACGTGTGTTTAAACCATTTTTTAACAAACGTATAATCTGTGGTCCGATTTTGTTGAAATTTGTTCAACAAAAATGTCATAATTAAAAATTTTTCAAAATCCATTTTTTTTTGTCGCAAGGAAATGATTTACAGTGATGTAAAAATCTTAGCAACAAAAAACTTAGGTTAGGTTAGGTCGAAAAGAGGATTCGGAGAAGGGAAATACTTCCCTAAACCGACTCAAGTCCCTGAGGACTTACACTTAATCCAGAATGTCGGCTTGTTGTGCACTCTAAACAATCGGTTCTAAGTCCTATGTTACCTTACTATCACAGAAACTCCGTCGCACTGACGAAACTCCTCAACTTCTTCCATCCTATGCCCCTAAGATCCACCAATGTGGATATTGAGTCACTGGATAGTATTTCGACCCGGATACCGGCAAATGCCGGGCATTCATAGAGATATTGTTCCAAGGTCTCCTCGTCCTCCCCACAGGCCCTGCACACTTCCGAGTCCACCCTACCAATACGGTGGAGATGGGCCCTAAGTGTCGAGTGTCCCGAGAGGTTTTCCATCAAAAGACTCAGTTCCTTTCTACTGAGATTCAGAACTTCCCTCGTATTGTCCTTGTTCGGGTTGTCCCAGAGAATATTTGTAGTCCTAGTTATGACCCTTATGTGTTTTTAGAGTAACTTCTTTCAAATCAACCCAAGTATTGAAGCAAATTAGACTGTAGTTGTTTTAACTAAAGAGTAGGCTATTCAATCGGTTAACCGTTACTCGATTAATCGATGAATTTTAATCAAACAATTGTTCGAGTAAACTAAAATGGCCTATTTCGAGTAACGAACAATTTTGGTTGATTAATCGAGTCAATCGAGTAATATAAAATATCTTATATTTCAGTTTATGTTTTACAAAGAAAAGCTTAAATTGTTTCGCAACTATTTTTTAAAAAGATTTTTTTTTATAAAATATAAAGCAATGTACCAGTTACCATTTTAATTCACATATTATATTTGTTCAATAGAGCCATAACTTTTTACGTGACACCATGATATGCACAATACTGTACTGGTAAAAAACTGTTTTTATTTTTCATTTTGAAAAAAAAGCATTCTGCACCGAGACCAATGTCTAAAATAGCACATTTTATAAATATTTTTAAAATATCCTTGAACAATTAAATTACTCAAATGAGCCGTCGTAACTAAAAAAAAAACAAAACTGTTACACCAGAAGGTCCGATTTCCAGAAACTGAACGAAACTTTTAAATATCGGAATATATAATAAAAAATCGCAAAAATCGCAAAACTATTATATTGTGCTAAAATTTTTTGGCAAGATTCGAATTGTAGTTAATTCATATTTTGTTGCTGTTACAGCTCGGATTGGATATTTTACTCTTTTCTTTCATTCGGATCTATGTATATACAACTTAATCACATAAATTAAAATTGTTCTGTCTTCCAAACATCATTTGCTGGAGCAATTTTTTAAGAACGGCCAAAAAATAATATAATTTTTCTTTATGTTTTTCGAAGACGATCCTTTTATTTTTACCTAACTTATATTTTTAATTTTAATAAAATACATTTCGGAACTCCCGATTTTACATTTATTTTGTGTTGTATTGTGTATTTTTAAAGAAAAATTATTAAAATAACATTATTCAAATTATTCGAGTTAAAATTTTACTCGATTAATCGAGTAAATTAAAAACCTCAAAATCAAGTTACTCGAACAAAACCAAACTCGATTAATTCGAATACCTTACTTAAGAGTAATAGCGTGTTAATTTTTCAAAAATTTTAAAATTTTTGTATTAAAAATACAAAAATAGTTTTTTCGAACTTTCTATATCCTCACATATTTAGTTATAAAATTGTTCTACCACAAGTCCAAAATCTAATACAATGTTATATTCGATTTTATTTGTTGCTTTTCAAAAAGTTTGATACTTTTCATGTTAGGCAATACCATTGTTTCATTGGCATCACCCACTGTCCGTAAAAGAAAACGATAATTGGCTTAACTCAAACCGACACAATAGTCCAGTCAAATTAGGGGTTCTCCTCCGAAACCGAGATACTCGCCAAAAATTGATTTTTGTGACCTTTGACGTTGAATAACTCACGTCGCAGACACGAGATTTTATGCGACTTTTGAGAAAGTATTTAGAAAACCAAAATAAAGCCATATACGAGTTTCCAGTCTATTCCAGGTAATAGGTTGACCCCTTTTTTGCCTTATTTGACTGGACTACAATACATTTAACAGACAAAATCAACTCTATGAGAATTTGTCTGCCTTAGTGTATTTTAAATACAAAAATTAAAACATTTAGCATGCCACGACTCTACTGAGACATTGCTTGTTGGGAAATATGTTGCTTTTACAAATTGTAATACAACTAACACACATACCACATATAATGATATACAAAGTATATTGATATGTAAACATTGTTGCTTTTCAAATAGTTTTGATTTTTAAATTCGGTTTACCAAATCAGCCAGTTTATACACTAACAAGGGAGATTTAATCCGACCCGATAAGGGACCACTATTATTTTTGCAGCCCAATTTCATGTTTAGGAATTAATAAGTGGGGTAAATAATTACCCAAAAAATAAAATAAAATATGTACTGAGCAATATTAAATTTGGTTCTTGATTAAGGAATTGTAGTTGAATTAAGGTAAAAAAAGTACATAGTAATGCCGATTTGATTTAGTAGAGAGGGTGTCTAAACTTAAGGCCGAATAATGCAGAACTAAATATGTTACCAAAAAACGTTGAAAAATAATAAAGCTAACTGAAATTAAACACTAAAAAAATGTCTGTAAAGTCAGCAACAACTATTCTGGGAGGATCTTTGGAAAAAAAATTCTAATATCAGCAAAAAAAATTTGTTCAATTCAGCAACATTTTTTGCTAAATTTACTAATTTCTTTTGCTAAATATTAGCAATTTTTCTGCAAGGATCCTGCCATCAAAAATGTTGCTAACTTTACAGACTTTTTTTAGTTTATAATTTCAATTAAATTTATTATTTTTAAACGTTTTTGGTAACAAATTTAGTTTATCATTATTCGGCCTTACCAAGTGTAAGTCATAAATTATAAGTCCGCTATATTTTGCAATTGGCATATTCGGTGTTTTGGTAAGAGATTGCCCAAAACATATTTACTTTTAATTGGTTGAATATGTCACACCATTATATGGTACGATAGATTTGTTTAGAATGTATTTCACTTTTTCAAATAGAATTCTACTCTTTGTGTTGCCTGGTACGGGTGATATGTTTATATTCCCAATAATTACAAAACTTATTTAACATAAATAAATGTTAATACAAACATTATAATCTGATTAGTTAATATCTTTTAATAACAAAAGCCAATTTATATATACAAACACCAACACAAGGTAGATACAATTAAGATATTCTCTCTTGAGATTAAATTACAATACATATCAACAATATATTTGATACGAAAATGATAATTTGTTGGCTAAGTGTGCAAACGTGCTAAGTCCATTTTTTTAAATTTTTCAGGAAGAACAAAAAACTTCCTAACTATTTTCCTTTTGAATATTTTCCAAATTTGAAAACGCAATTTTATTCTTTTGGTCGTTCTCTTTCTATTAATAATCGTTCTATTTGAATGTAAATCTGTTGCAGACTTATAGTCTATTTTGTGGCTTATCACGTTTGCTCTTTATGATTTTTGTCCATTTAATGTGGACTTAGCACATTTTCCAACATATTTTAAATACATTTTTATTGTTAAATCATTTTTGAGTTTTTTTTGTAGTTTCTATTGATGTGAAATAAATACTAAAGCAGCAAAAAATGTTTCTCTTCTAATTTAGCAGTTTCTTTGATTAATTTAACATTGACTTGTCATAGGAAGGAATATCTCTAAATAATTTTCTTTGGAAGTATTTCTGCATAAACAACTTCTTTGGAAGTTCTTTAAGCATAACATATTCCTAGGTTGGTTGGTTGGTTTAAGTGGTAGCTCACGCTACTCGTGAGTATCAAGTAGAGTCAAAAAGCGACTCCGTTTTGAAGAGACCACACTACCCGTAAGGAACTAGTATCCGGAGTACTAGACCCACCCCGTTCGGTTAAGATAACGTATGAGATCACCGCATCCCACACGTGATATTACCGAGAGGTCGTCCAGTATATGGTCACCCAAGATCCGGAGTCGAATATTCTGCAGCGCCGGACAATCGCAGAGAAGATGCTCCACAGTCTCCTCCTCGCCCGGTATGCCGCAGCTGCGACAATGCGAACCGCGTGTAATCCCAAGTCTAATGCCATGCCTACCAATCAGCCAGTGACCGGTCAGAACAGCCGTCAGCCTCGAGACATCCCTCCTGCTCCTGCTCAGGAGAGAGTTTGTACGCCCTAGGTCGTAGTTGGGCCACGTAAGCCTCGCGGTCCTACAGGAATCCAAATTATGCCACCTGTCCCCCGCCCTGCGAAAATAGTGCCGGAAAATTTCCCCCTTAACAGTCCCCAGCTTTGCAGCGACTGACACCGATGTGGAGACGTTTAAGACAGATCCTGCCCTTGCCAATTCGTCTGCCCTTTCATTACCGTAGAGGTCTCTGTGGCCGGGGACCCAAACTAGAGTAACTTGGGATAGACAGCTTAGCCTGGACAGTTCCTCCCTGCGCTGACCAACGAGAGCAGAAGATGTGACGTACGAGCTAAGGGACATTAAAGCCGCTTGGCTATCGGCGAAGATGCCCACTGTCCCTCGAGCCCCCCTTTCAGACAGGAGTCTGCAGGCTTCCCTGATAGCCAGAATTTCCGCCTGGAAAACAGTAGCATGATCAGGTAGCCTGAAAGAACACCGCAAGTTACACTCACCCGAGAAGACCCCGGAGCCTACACCACAACTCATCTTTGAGCCGTCGGTGTATACTCTGATGTCAAAACCACATGTTGGATCCCCCATATCGCACTCCCGCCTGGAGGGACAGCTAACCCGAAAAGGTCGGCAGAAATTCAATCTAGGAGTAACATAGTCGGACTCAAATCCCACACGTGGGTGAAGTCCATCAAGAAGCCTAGCATGTCCATAGGTCCTGGACTTCCAGGAACCTGTTGCAGCAAGCCGCGCTGCGCTGCTAGAAGAAACCGCCATTATATACAAATCCTAGGAAGTTGTTTTGCAGCATTATCTGAATGATTCCTGCCTACACTAAGGATATTATGTAGGGAAAGACGACAGCAATTGTGGTCAAAAAGAAATGAAATTTCACTTCAAGAAAGGAAGACTGAAATTTCATTAAATTGAATTAACATTTGTCATTTGTTGTTACTGCTCAATAAATTACTAGGAATTGTAGTAAAAATTAACCATTAAAAAAAAACATTTATTTTTTTTATTTTTTTATATAACAAAAAACAACTGCAAAAAATTTATGTAAAATCATAAAACAGTCATTTGATGTGGTTTGGTTTTTTAAATGAACAAGGTTACAAAAAAATAAAATTTGTTTTAAAAATGGCTGACATTTACATTAAAAATAGAGAAACTGTATTACAACCCAAACAACTACAAATTTTTAAAGCAGAGTTCCCTGAGTGTTTGACAAACCGATGTTAAATTCATCGATTAAAATCATTCTTTGGAAGAACAATTTTTGGTGGGAACCTAACGCAGTCATATTTCATTGCTGTTAACAAAATTAACTTTTTTTTTTATTTTTTTTATACTTGTTTGAAAGTATAAAAAAAAATAAAAAAAGATTAAAAACTAATCAATTGTGAGGCAAATCATTTTAAAATTTATGGTAGTCTTCAGGTCTTTAGTTAATTGATTTTAAAGAAAGCAAGTCACCGTATTTGGGAAAGATGCACTTTGTCGGGCGTTCCTAAAAATAAATATTTCCCCTCTGGAATTAAAAAATATTGTTTCTGTCTTGCGTTAAGGGGCCGGGGCTCCCGAAAAGAGGTACTATATTAGTGTGAGTACTCAATTAAAAGGAAATTTCCTCAGGATTTAAAAAAAAAAATATTTGTGATCCATGAATTTTGGCGCCCTCTAGATCCACTTTAAGTTTGTTTTATGTACAAAAAGTGGAAAGAGTCGAAAAATAGTAGCGATTTGAGCGATTTTTATACACCCAAAAAAAAAAGAATTGGTTGGAATTCGATCGTAACCATTCAAATTTATTTGATAGGACGTTATTCTATTTGGAACTACCAATTATCGATTAATAAAGCAAAAATACTGTACTGGAAATTAAAAACAGGGTAAAAGGAACTAAAAACCAATCCACTTCTCCAGCTATTGGTATTTCGAATCAACTTTTTAAATAAAATTCGGTTAGTAATTGAGTACGGTAGAAGCAACAATTTATTTTGTGATACTACAAGAGAATTGGTACCATCTATAAAATTTTTTAAATAATTGTCGATAATCACTGCAAATACGGTATTCGCAATCAAATATGCCACTAAATCAGAGGTTCTGTAGTATCAACCGAATTCTGGATTGTATTGGTTATAGCAGCAACTAATGATTGGTATTCGTAAACGATTTTGAGACAATGTTTGTTTTTCTAACAAATTATTTAAATTCCAATTTAGCACTCGACATTTATAAGTGTTTGTGATGTAGTGGGTAGAGAGTTTGTGGTGTACTCCGAACTTCCGAGTTCAAATATCGAAAAAGATAAAGACAAAAAGTTTTTTTTTTTAAATTAAAATAAAATATTCAAATGTTTAAATAGCAAATAAGGCAATGCAAATTAAAAGTGATTGTGGTTCAATCTGTAGGACAGAGAACTATTGATCTGAAGGCCACTGTTCAATACCAGAAAAATCAAAAAAGTTTTTTAATTTCAATAAATTTTTTTGGAACGTAATAATATGTATTTGAAATGTGATATTGGGTTAGGCAACTGAATATTAGCTATCACGACTAAAAACATATGTTAACATTACAATAGTTGTCGTAACCGCCAGAATTCGATTGGTAACAAATTCGGTAGCCACAACTAAGACTGTTTTCTGGGTGCAGCAAACTCTCAGTAATGACTCTCATTACCAGTATCTAAATAATAAGAAGTGGAATTAAGGCCAACTTTATATAATTCGGTATCGCGGTTCCATATCAGAAAAATCAAAAAAGTTTTTTAATTTCTGCTGATTATTACTGCTAAGAGGTGACAGTAGATAATTAATTCCCTTTGAATGGCTTTTTTAATAGGAAGGAGTTTCAGATGACACAAACAATTTTGTGAACAGGTTAAACATCCGGAATATAGCAAAAACCGGGTTGTTCTAAACTTCATGATAAAATATTTTGAAAACCTGATAAGACATTGAAAAGGTAAAACCTGAGTTTTGAAAGAAATAGGGAGGATTTTCAGATGACATAACAAATTTTTTGAAGAAGTTATAAAACGTAATATTATTACGCCCGAATATAACAAAAAACCGGCGATTTTTAAGCTGTTTGTTAGGATATCTTGAAAACCTAATGTGTTGCAGAAATTCTGAAGCCAGATTTGGATTTAGCGTACCGCAAGCCTTTATGTTGTATGTTATATGTATTATATGTATGTATGTTTTAGTCCTAGGTTCTTGACCACTCCAAATTTTTTTGTAGATTTTTTGAAGTCGGAAATATATAGTTTTCAAACCCTACACTCAAAAAAAAAAAGTTTGTAAAGTCAGCAAAATTTTTTGCTAACAAAATTAGTAGATTCAGCAAAAGTTTTGCTAACACTTAGTAGATTAGAAATAAAAAACCGTTGGTAAAAATTAATAAATTTTTTGCTGAATTTTAGTAGACTGAAAAAAACGCAAAAAAATTGTAAAAAAATTGTAATTTATTTGCTGAAAATCATAAAACATATTTACAATAATTACGAAATATAAAAATTTTCATTTTCCCACATTGATGTCATGAAGTAATTTAATATCTGAAAATATATAGAAATAAATATATATAATATAACAAAAATTTTCTTTCAACTACTTACATCAATGGTTGTCTAAATGATGCTATCTTTTAAGGACGTAACTGCCGAAGATAATTATAGAAACGAAACGAAAAAATAAACAAAAACAAACGAAACGAAAAAAACAACCCTTTTTTTGCAATAAGAAAAAGGAACCATAAAAATCTACCTAAGATGTGTGTCTTTGTCTTTCGCTTTACTCTGTCTACATGTCTGTATATGTTTGTTTGCAATTTGACCACACCAGATTATTAATCTATTAACATTTATTATAGAAATACATATTCAATTTAAATGTTTTCTTTGTCTTTTATTTTATTAATAGACAATTATTTTCACAAGCCGGTGACAACGCAAAATTTAAGTTGTTTTAATTCTCAATTTTGTTTTATGTATGAAAAACAGATACAAAAGTCTTCCATGGTTGATTTTTTTATATGCCTTATTAGAGTTGTACTTTTTAGTATAATTTTCCTTTTCTCTACTACATCTTGACATGCCGCGACATCTGCTTCATTCTGCGTATATCTTTCAATCTGTTTGTCGTCCACACTTTTAATGTGCTTATCAGCACAATTTTTTTTAGCAAAATTAATTAGTAAAACATTAGTATATTAGTAAAGCATTAGTATAAAACAGTTAAGTGCTGAATAAGTAAAACAAAAATTTTAGCTGAAAACACGATTTTAGCAAAAAAATTTGCTAAAAAATAGTATACCTGCTTTACAAGACGTTTTACTAACTTTTGTACTAACTTATTTTTTTGAGTGTATCTATACATACTTTTTGTGTAGTATTTTTTTTTTCAATAACTAATTCTAAACCACATATGATTTTTTTTAATATGTACAAGATTTATGTTTACACATTTTGTTTGTCGTGTCTTTGTTTGCTGTGTAGTATACATAAGAAATGACGAATTCAACCGCGATTGCATTTCTTGTAAGTACTATAATTGTTGTATTTATGCGTATCTTTTATTTTTTCTCTACTTCGTCAAGACAAGGTGTGACAGCGACATTTCACCTCTGTAGTTGTTCTCCGTGCTATGAATGTGCTTATCAGCACAGTTTTGATAGTAAAAAAATTAGTTAGACAGTAGTTCAAAATAGCTTTTTTGTAAAATCGTTTAATTAAAATGTTTGCTAAAAACTCTATTGCAGCAAAAAATTTGCTGTAAGTTAGTTTAATATTTTAAAAAGACGTTTGACAAAATTTTCAACTTATTTATTTCTGAGTGTACTTTTTGTGCTTTAAGTTAAATTAATCGTTTTCCAGTTTACAATGAATTAAAAACTGCCTTCTGTTGTATTGAACACCCTGATTGAAACGCACAATGCGTAATTTTCTACTGGACTTAACATGTATTTTTGTTTTTTGGTGTTGCTTTCGGGCATAGCACATTTCATTGCCACTGCATAAAAGCAAGTAAGCGGTAATGACATAGCGGTAACTTTTTTTTTGGAAATTATTACACAGTGCAACACATAAATTGGTTCCTCTTTCGTACCCGGTTTTTTTTGAAGTGTATATCGAAACTAAAAAAAATCCGCAAAGGACTTGGCCAGATTACATCGAAATTTTTTTTTTTGGACACCCTAAGTTTTTGCACCCAAACATGATTTTTTTAAAAAAGGAAAATTTTTATGGAATCCATATATCATAAACCGTTCGGAATTTTGTTTTTATGTCTTTGGCAAAGTTGTAGATCCAAACCAAAGCAAAAAAATTCTCATATGGACCGACCCAAAAAAATTCCATCCACTGCATCAAAATTGCAAAAAATTGGGAAAAAATGCTATTTTTTATGATAATATGGAAATAGCCAAACTTTAAAATCCAATTTTAAAATCCTGTTTAGGAAGATGAGGTGTTGTAAAAACCCAGTTCCACCTAAAAACCGCAACACGAAGATAAAACACACATGACAATCACACCCACTCAGAAACATTTTTAAGAAGTTTTTAAAAAAGGGTGTTGTAAAAACCCAATTCTACCTGCAAAGTGCAACACGAAGATAAAACACACTTGACAATCAGACTAGCACGCAGTATAAATATCAGTTCAAGTATCGTTTCATTGTCATTCAACAAGTGTATTCGAAAGTGAAAAGTCTAATTATATCCGTGTTTGTGCAAAATTTTACAATTCAACTATTGCGCAATATGGAAAATAGCCGGTGTCCAAACATTGATTATTTTTGTTTAGTTTGTGGTCATATGGTGCCTACAAGTGTGCAAAGGAAAAGGTCTACTCCGGAATTTAAGCTAGCCTATGCATCTTATTTCGATGAGGTTGATCCCAGCGGTGAAGATTACACTCCAAATACAGTGTGTGGCACTTGTTACTTCAGCCTTTTGGATTGGTATCATCGACGAGGTAGAAATTTAAGTTTCATGAAGCCAATGGTGTGGATAAAAGACCCAAATTCACACGACAAATCCGACAAAAAATAAATATATTCATTTTTTCAAAAACATATCAGCATTACAACAATAAAATGTTTAAATAGTAAATTTGAAAACAAGTAACAACAAAAACGGCATTAACCTATATAGTCTTTCTTTGTCGAAACGACAAACATTGGCTATGCAAAATAAGTGTGAGCAAAAAGATGTGCTTTCTATGGTTAAGGAATGTTCGTATTAAGATGACATGTACTAGAGAGTTGTTTATATTGTTGTTAGATATAATTTAGCTGAAGAAAGATTTCTTAAATTCCCAGTATTTCAGGACAAAATCATGAAAAAATCATTAAAAAAATAGCATTTTTTCCCAATTTTTTGCAATTTTGATGCAGTGGATGCAATTTTTTTGGGTCGGTCCATATGAGAATTTTTTTGCTTTGGTTTGGATCTACAACTTTGCCAAAGACATAAAAACAAAATTCCGAACGGTTTATGATATATGGATTCCATACAAATTTTCCCTTTTTAAAAAAATCATGTTTGGGTGCAAAAACTTAGGGTGTCCAAAAAAAAATAGTTTCGATGTAATCTGGCCAAGTCCTTTGCGGATTTTTTTTAGTTTCGATATACACTTCAAAAAAAAACGGGTATGAAGGAGGAACCAAACGATGACCTTAAAAATGCTGCACTGTGTTATATTATATTGAGTTGGGAAAATCTCAATTTCAATACAGGTAAAATATAATAATCATAAAACATAATTCACAATCTACAAATACTACAAAGTTGTAATTAAATACGAAAAATATAATGAAGAGACAATTTGCTTAAATTTATTGTGCATATATCATGAGTTCCATAATCAAATAGTAATTGACAGATTCTTTATTGAACCCATAACAAATCTCCATATGGACATTTCCATGGTCAAACAATCGTCTGAAAAATTCAAGATGGCGAATCCAATATGGCGGACGTATTTTTTTAAAAATCAATGGATTTGCACCAAATTTGGTACACGGGGGTTTTTGGGGTCACTGAATACGAATCTGAGGTCAGATTTTTAAAATTCAAGATGGTGGGCCCAATATGGTGGAACCTCAATTAACAAATCCACCATATTGGATCCGCCATCTTTAATTTGGCAAATCTGACATCGGATTAGCTATCAGTGACCGCCGCAAAACCCCCGGTATACCAAATTTGGTGCAAATCGGTTGATTTTTAAAAAATACGACCGCCATTTTAGATACGCCATCTTGAGAGTCTTACCACCGGTTTAAACCGAATACCGAATATTTGCCGAATAGTTCTTTCATTAATTTCCATATAAATTTCATATAAAAATATACTGTAATTTATATACAGACGAAGTTAAACTGGATCATAACACTTGTTTAGGTTGAAAAATCATCTAAAATCGATATCAACTTACGTGTATGACAATTTAAAGAGAAATATTTAGTGGAAACTTGATTTCTCAATATTTTTTTTTTTTAGAAAAAATACTGCTAATTTCGTTAAACCAAATAATTCTGCTAAAGAGTGCTAATATTCGGTATTCGGCCGAATAGTCAAAACATGCCGAATTATTTAACCCCATATATGAATTTAATTTTGACAATACAATTATATATTGTCTGTCTAATAACGTATGGTATAACATATTGTAAGATATATGACGTTTTACGAAAAATTACAGTGGCAAGTAAAATTGTATCTTACTATAGATGATATCGTACTTAACTATATTAAAATTTATTTAACCGAATCACATACTATACGATTGTGTAATATTATTTTTACTCGAGGAGTATAACTTATTACCAGGTAACATGTTCCGTAATATCAATCTATTACCAAGGTTTTTCGGGGGAGATCGATAAATTAATGTAACTATAATTAAATCCAAGCAAAACTCATAGCATGTAAAAGATTTTGCATATGAACTGGTCGACAAAAATTTTGCTGGCGACCACGTATTCCTCCACAACTCCGGAACCAAATCGTTCTCCACCTTAAAATTTTGCCACAAATATAAAGAGGCCTTAGTTTTTAACATATATTTTTTTTCAGAATTAAAAAAAAATTCGATTTTGAGGTATGGGTCTTTGAACATTAAACATAAAAAAATGACCTTTGACCTTTTAATACAAAAAAAAAATTAGGACGCCATTTTGAAGATAATGTTTTCACCTATAAAATGATACCAATAGTAAGTTATATAGTTTTACAGTTATGAGCGACTTTGTATGGACACTTTTTTGAAATTTTGACGTTTTTGCCAATTTTCATGACGTCATATTTAGAAAACCGAAAGGATTTGGGGTTGAAAGGTTAATGATGTGATAAACACTACCCTTTTACAATATTTGTGGCGAATTATCATTAAAATCATTAAAATCAGAGATGACAAATCCGAAAATGACAGTTTTCTGTGCGGTTTGACATGGAATTTCCCATGTTTAAACATCGGTTAAAAAAAACATTTTTTGAAAATATTTTGCCTCAAAGTGTGTAGCATTTTTTTAATACTTCAGAACTGCAGAACTACTACGGAAGACATGAGTTCACGACATACCAATTTTGTAATGTTCTTTCAAAGAAGAATATAATTTCAAGAAAGAATACAATTACAAATTTGAAAAGTCAAAATTATAATAAAATTTGCTTATATTTTAAAGCCACAATCAACTTAACTGATAATTCATTTTAATTTTTTTTTTTGAGTTTTAAGAAAGATTTATTTTATAAATTATAAATGCAATTACATAAATACTATTTAATTAAATTTATATGTCTGCTTTTTATATGTATGAGATTTTATTTGGATAAGATTTAAATACAAATTGATGTTTAGATAATAAATGTAGACATTTAATACTAAATGTAGACACTTAATACTACTAGAAATTTAATACTACTATTTTATAAATCCGAAAATGAATAAGATTTATGCATGTTATTTTAATTATTATCTTTCAATTTTAACATACATATGTCGTCAGTTTGGTAAAAGAATGACATTTATTTGAATATTTTTGATTTTGATTTTAAATACATGTTTCAATGAGAAAATCATTTACTGAAAAGATGTTCCTTTAATATTTTCGAGAAAGATTCCCACTCCTGAAATTAATTCACAACATACCTCTCATCTGTGCAGGCGAGGATCCCGGAAAAGGTTTTGGGCAGGGAAGTTAGGGTATTTATAATTAATATTTTTAACCGTTTTTTAAATTTTTGTATTGAAAATTTATATATTGGCTGAGGAAATGTCCCATTTTCCCTCCCTCTAGAGCCGTGCCTGCATCTGAGTCTTGTGTACCTAATTACCACCCTAGGGTTTGTTTTAAATTTGTATACATATATTTTTTAACCACAAAACATTACATATACTAAACTATATACAACATGTTTTATGGTATATAGTTAAAAAGAATCATATACTGAGAGAATTCTCTGGATTATATCAAATAATTTTTGCCTTTGATCTAGAAAATGTCACTGGAACTTGCCCATTGAAACAGTTTATTAAATTTATGCAGTTTTTCATAGAATTTAATGAAAAATTTCATGTTACTTATTAAAAATTTCATACTACTAATGAAAAAGTTTCATTAAAAATAGTTTCATTGAAGGTATGAAGCTTTTTTTTTTATAAAGTTTAAGAAAATTTTCATTCACATTGTGAAGAAAACTTCATCAGTTTAGTAAAAAAAAATTCATTTAAACTCGTCTAAATTTTTTTCTCTGTGTAGGATCTGAAAACTTTTCATTTAAAACCTAAGGCAAATGTAAAATATCTTAATTAATGTATCAACAAAACTAAAAAGTTTTAATATAAAATTGTTTAATGCAATATTATGCATAACACAGTGCGACAGATAAAAAATTACTATTTTTGTGGTAAATGTTGCCGAATACAAAAAGAATCTGTTTTTGAAATTTGACAAACACCTCCAAAATCTTGAGATACGGGTAAGAAATTTTTTGCTTTCGTATCTTTATGCACTTATAAGTCTGTAACTTTGGTTGAATATCATCAGCGGATTTAGAAAGAAGCAATTTAGGTAAAAATTTGGGCTTTCGTATCTTTATGCACTTATAAGTCTGTAACTTTGGTTGAATATCATCAGCGGATTTATAAAGAAGCAATTTATACCTTTCCAATGGTATATCATTTAAGTTAACTTCAGAAATCTGTGTGAATTACTCCAGCAAGCACATTTTTTTGTGTGTTTTTTTCGCCAATTTTCAAATTTAGAGATGCTTTTACAAAGTATTTAGTAAAAATGCACCGTAATATATATGAATTTATTAACAAAATACATTTATTTAGGAGTAAAACACAACTTCGTTTTTAAAAATCCGTTAAAAATTTCTTAAGTTATTAAAGATACAAGTATTTTAGCGGTATTGCCAGCCATCCCTGGTTTTTCTGTTACTTTTACAGACTTTTTAATTTGAGTGTACTAAAAATTTAAATATCAACTCGAAAATTTTCATTTATAATATCTATTAAAATTATCTTAACCCATATTCTCATAGCGTCGTCATATAACGACAGAAACATTGGCATTTTCAATGCGCCAGTGTACCGTTATCGCTGCACAGAAAAAAATAAAACAACAACAAGTGTATTCTTTGTTAATTGCCTTTTCATTATGAATTTAGTTTGGCCTTGTCATTCAAAGCGTTCACGTGTTCTAAGCTTTTCATTGTGCTTGTTTTTTAAAAAGTTCAAAATTATGAGTTCGGCTACAAAGTAAGTGAAAAAAACTTATTAAATTATAAAAATAAGCAATAAAAGTAACATAAAATTAAAATATATATTTGTTTTCAAGATTTGTACTAAAAATCTTTATAAAAGTTCTGGAAGAAATATATTTTTTTTCAGATATTATTTTGGTGTCGTCATATGACGACGCTATGAGAATACGAGTACTGATATAAACTTTTTTTTTTGTTTTCGGGTTGTTATCAGCAAATTTCTTACCGTAGCGGAGATTTTAGATATTTTAGACGAAGAAAATGAAAATGAGTTTTTCATCGAACCTCCGGATGTCAATATTTTGACTGATGAAGATTCAGATGAAGAAGTGGAAGTGGGAGGAAATGTAAATACTTTGTGTCGTAACCAACTGCTGGCACCTGCTGAAATTCGAAGAGCCAATGAAGAGCTTCCCACAAACGTTAATCAGCAAGACAGCAAAAGAAGAAAGGTGGATGTAAAAAAGGATAATGAAATACTTTGGAAATTAGGAGGAAAAACATCTGAAATCACAGAATTCCAAGTTCCTGACAATAATTTTGAGGAAAGCATGACTGGAGTCCAGTACTTTGAGCTTTTTTTTCGATGAAGCATTGATTGACATCATTATCGCTGAAAGTACTAAGTACTGTTTATCAAAAAATTGGCCGGACGTCAACTTGAGCGCAAAGTAGTTAAAAACTTTCTTTGGAATTTTGATGGTTTCTGGATATAATAAATTATCCAGTAAAGCATTTTATTGGAGTACAGGCGATGAATTGCGCAACCATGCAGTATACAATTCAATGCGCAGAAACCGATTCGATACCATCATGAAGTAACTAGGTGGAAAGACAATGCAGTGGTTACTGTAGCTTCAACTGCTTTTTCTGCAGATCCCGAGGGAAAAGCTAAAAGATGGAGTAAGTCAGACTTAAAATATGTTGATATTAGTATTCCATACTCCATACAAAATTATAACAAAAATATGGGCGGAACTGACCGAATGGATCAAACGTAAATGCTGACCGCATATCTATTCGAAGTAAAAAATGGTGGTGGTCATTATTTACTTGGATGCTGGATGTGTCTATTCAAAATGCTTGGCTTTTAGCCAGGCAACATGATCCCAAACTCAAGCAAAAGTCTTTCCGTAGAGAAGTAGCAATGGCATATCTTATGTCAAGTAATAATTTACCAAAACCTGGGGGGAGAAAACCGAATTCCCAGCCTGGAGCTGATTCCATAAGATATGATCAATACATGCACTTTGTACAAAGAACAAAAAATAATAAGCAGAGACGCTGTGCTGGAGATAAATGTAAGTCAACTGTAAGGACAGAGTGCCAAAAATGTGACATAGGTTTGTGCATTGATTGCTTCGCACCATATCATCAGAAATAAAAATATTTATTTTTTTATTTTTAATGAATTTTTGTAAACAAATGTATTAAAACAAAAAAACCAATCAAGTAATAAATCTCTTAAACCTAAAATCAATATCAAAATTTTGTACACTTATTATCATAGCGTCGTCATATGACGACACCCATTTTCCGGAAACCTGGACCCGATATGACAATTTTGTTTTCATATATATACTAAAGGTAGCCTATACATGCTGTGAATCAAACATTATTATAATCGGATGATTATTTTATAACTCGGGAGAATACGGGTTAAATGATCATCACAATTGAAATTATCAAACTCAAAAAATTTTGTATGACATACAAATTTTTGATTGTTAAGCACAATTTAAATTAACTCTGCATTAAATGTGCTCTTAATAATCGGACCCCTGTAGCTCCGTGTATTCAACTCAACAAGTTTATTTTCTCTGGATTGAATCGTATAGAATTATATTAAACTCAATGTAATATAATCCATTTATATACAATACGGTGCATAATATTTCGGATCAAATTGTATATTTATTATATATAAGGCTATATCAAATTTGGAACATATCTTTGTTGCATCATATTTTGCCAATTCATACCCAATTAAAAAATTCAAGGTACCTTGATTAGTTTAAATTGTATAGAGCTGGACAGTATAATTTAATACATTGGTCATAAATATGAAACGATCCTTGCATTGAACATTTATGGATCCATATATGTTTTTTTTTTTTTGTAAATTGGGATATATTACAGCGTTTTACTAATTTTTCTACTACACTCAGGGAACTTCTTCTTTAAAAATATGTAGTTGTTTGGGTTGTAATATAGTTTCATTATTTTTAATGTAAATGTAAGTCATTTGTAGAAGAAATAAAATTTTTAACTAACCTTGTTGTAGTTCATTTAAAAAACAACTCACATCAAATGACTGTTTTATGATTTTACAGTCATTTTTTACAGTAGTTTTTTGTTATTTAAAAACATAAAAAAAATAAATGTTTGTTTATTTTTACTACCATGTGGTTCATTTTTACTACAATTGTTAGTCATTTTTTGAACATTAAAAAATAAATGACAATGTTAGTTGAATTAAGTGAAATGTATGTCGTCCTTTTTTAAATGAAATTTCATTTGTTTTTGACTGCAATTTCTGTCGTCTTTACCAACATAATTTCCTAAGTGTGACTTTTTTATTTTGGTGTAGTATTTTTAACATAAATTAATACCTATCATTTAATTCCGGTTCTAAAACTGTCAAACAAAAAGTTTTTGAAACATAATTCCGGTTCTAAAACTGTCAAACAAAAAGTTTTTGAAAAATTTTTCTGATTTATTTTGCTTTTAACAATATAAGATTTCTATGTTTTAACCCTCAAACTGGCCTTAGCGCATTTTGCAATGAAATTTATACCACTTTTTCGGCACAAAAATTTACAATATTATCTTCTACCAACATTTTTTTCGTTGCCTATTTTAGGCGCTATGGGCCAAAATCCCATAAACTAATCCATCAAAATTAATAAGTTTATTATTTCTCTTACCAAGATATAACTACAGTCTAAAAATTACCTTTTTGTAGTTTTACTTAAGATGTAGCGATTTTCGTATGCCTTTACAGGCATGCTATTGTAATCCCTTATATCCTTAGACCAAAATTACAGTTTATTTTCAAAGTTTAAACTTCAATCTTACTTTGTGTTAAGTACACAGTGCAACACGAAAAAAAGTAACCATATACGAACACCACTACGTGCTAAAAGACTAAAATCGAAATTCTGAACGGTTTGCAAGATATGAGCCTGAGAAAATGATACCGAGGCCCCAAATCTTTGGCGGCCCATAAAAAAAAAGTGCATGACTTTGGGAAAAATTGGGAGACACAGGTCTTTTTTTTTTTAGTCTTTTATCACGTAGTGGTGTCCGTATATGGTTATTTTGCCATGACTTAAAAAATTACACACAGTGGTATCAACGGTTTCTAGTCGATATACTTATGTTTTCAAGATTTTTGAAAGTTGTGTTCATTTCAAAATATATCAGTTTTAAAATTCTAACTTTACCGCTTTCTCACTTCCAAACCTTGCCATAAACGCAAAAAATTATTTGACAAACTATTTTGTTAATTTGGGTTTCTATCGAAATAGCTTAATTTTTTACTATAAAATAATCATTTGCAGCATTTATGGCAAATTTAAAATATCCCGCCTGTAGGTGGCATTGCCGGTTAGAGGGTTAAACTAACTACATAAAGTATTTTTTTTGTAACCAAATGTCAACTTTTTGATGAAATATATAACGGACGAACAGACATTTAAATTATGATATCCCAGTCAGAATCTGCCAGTGGTAGAAAAAATCAAGCTCTGGCATACCACTGGCTAACCGAGGAACTGCAAATAAATTACTATTAGAACACTTAACTGAGACCCTTTATCAACGCACAGTGATCGATTTGAAGTACTTAGGCGGCCAAAAATATTTTTGGACGTTAATGGCTTCGAAAGACTGTATTTTAAAAAACTATCTATTTATTTTAAAAAATAAATAAGAAAAACATATATTTTATAATAAAAACACATTTTATTCTCATAAATCATAAATAAATAAAAATGCATTAAATTGTCTTATTAAAAGATGTTTCTATCTCGACTTCTTCGTGCTCAATACTTGATTGTCTGTGGGGCTCGGCAGGTTCTAATAGTTCTATAACTTCACTGGAAAAAATGTTGTGTGAAGTTTTCTTTAACGATCTTTCACTACTTAAGAGTGGATCTGAAGTAAGAAGCAATCTTTGATAAATATCACGGTTGCATTCTTCCCTTGAAAATTTTCTTGAAAAATTCTGTCTGTATGACCGAAAATGTTTATTTCGTGCTTCTGCAGCCTCCTCCGACAATTGGCCGTTTGGCAACAGTGCATTATCTATGATGGTCGCCCCATGTAATAGTAATTTATGCATTGTTGGAGTCATGGGATGCCATCCGTATAATTCCACATACATTTGCGCGGTGTTGAAGGCATATTCTTCGAATTCGTGGTGATGATGGTGTTGGGTTTTACCACAACACTTCATTGTTTTCTTTACCACAAATAATTTGAAGTGGGACAAAAAAACTCAAAAATATACTAGCATCGGATTCGGTGTCTTCCGAGAATTTTTGTTTGTACCGTGCTTGTTGTGACCCGTCACACCCCCATTTATAAATGATCGTTAATGACTTTCTTTCAATTTCGTTAAGGGTTGATAACACTTCTTCCAGGTAGATTGATAATCGTTGAATAGTATGCTCCATTAGGCATTGTAAATTAATTTCTGCACAGGTAGCCGTTACTCGCAATGCCGTCTTTGGTGGGTAGCATTCTTGTTTTGCTGTCAAAAAAAGGTCGTAACAAGGGTAATGCTTTGGGTTAGTTGCCCTTATTATTTCATATTTTCGTCTTGTTAGATCAGCTTCTACGAACATTTTGAGTGCTTGGAACTGGGTCAAAGGAGCAATTGTTTCATTGGTCTTGGAATAGGCTTTTCTATATTTACTAGCCTTTGTTGGTGAATTTCGTATATCTTTGAGCACTTTTGAGGCATTTCTTTTTCCCTTCGTTTGCAATATGACTTGCGCGGCATGTATAATCATTTCATCATCAACATTTGATCGAATTTCCTCAGTTTTTCTTCTCTTGCTTCGTTCACTCGAATCCGAAAATGATTTGCTCGGACGACCTGGTTGATTAAGCGAATGCACTGGTATTTCAAAAGTGCCTTCTAGCCACTTCTGGTTGTTTTTCATAAAAACTTTTTCAACTTTATGAGCTTTTAGCCATCTCTGTTTAAATTCGTGTTTGATGTAGGAAAATTTATGCTTAAGGCTCTTTTTTCTTTCCACAGTGTCTCCGCAAGACAATAGCAAGTGGTTTTCTAGAAACTCCAATTTCTCATCCATACTTGGCAAATTTTGTAGTTGCATTTGCTCAAACATACATTTACGGGTCACTATTTTCACTCCCGACGAACTAGGTATCTCCATGGTTTTTTAAATTTTATAACAAAATACTTTGAACTGCTGTCTTTAAGGAATAAGCGGGATTCTGCGGCTCTTGTTTTTTTATAGAAAAGCTGAATGTGTAACGTATTCAATAAGCAAAAAAATATGATCCGGACGAATCCTGATCCATAACAAAATTGCTTTTGAAATTAAAAAAATTACATTTTTTATGTGAAAAAGAGGGTATGTTCAACTACCGAAAAATATAACGAAAGTTAAAAATAAAAGTTAAAACTATTATTTATTTAATAGAAGCTTACTTGAGCTATGGGAATCACTTTCACTTTCACTTCTATACACAACTTAAAATAAACATACATGCGTAGTGCGAAATTTGATATAATTTGGGCACCCAAATAGAAATACGTATCAAGTCAACGATCAAATTGCGTCTAACTGCACGGAAGCGGTGACGTATGGTTGTTGAAAAAAAGGGTGGGGGTAATTCGCGGAAGTGTTTACTATACGTAGACGTCAATATTTTGTGCCTACTACGTATTTAAGATTTTGACTTTTAACCGCCTAAATACTTCAAATCGATCACTGTGCAACGTTTACAAAAAGCGTTTTGCCAGTATTTGTTTTGCAATAACAAATACTGGCAAAAAACATTGGAAAGAATCGGCAGAGGTTAGCAAAAATTGTTTTCCCAGTGCTATCCTGTCAGAAATCGCCAACGGCTCGCAAGTCTAATCACTGGTATAGGATTTATTTTCTAAAAATGATGATGCTTAGTTTAAAAAAGTTTTTACTCAAAGTGTTCAAAGCTCGATCCCGGTTTCAGGCATACACATTTTTCTGATTTTCTTTAGACTTTTTATTATTTTTTTGTTTTGGAACAGTTCTTTTAAGATCAACTTATTTCTTTGTTTTCCCAACATTGGAAACTTCTTTCCATTTCTTGCCATTGGTTACCCACCAGTTATCATCTACTTACATTGTAAGCTATCAATTATTATATCGCTCATTTACTGCAAGACTGACATAACTCAAAAAACACAAAAAACGAGCTTAAAGTTCTCAATCCATATCTGCCTCGCTTGACCATTTCTATATTAATTTGGTCACGTTTTTTATATATATGGGGGTTTTAATGTATTTTCCTTTTAGTGAGAGTTGTGTCCAGATTCGCTAATTATCGAGAGACCCGTGAGTAGCACAGTTTCTCTATGAAGTATATTCTCCTTGCACCCACTTTACAAAAAAAAAAAATATATATTATCCTCTATCTCGATAAGTATACATCATATTAAAACGAATTACACTATATAAAGCATGATATAACTAATAAATCTGCATCATTAACACAAAAATCGTATTTTTCGACTTATGACAGTCTTGCAGTAAATGAGCGATATGTCTTGTTAGCACATTGGGTAGAGCTGGCGGCCAGTTTTCAAATCCCGGCAAAACAAATATAAATAATTTTTTTTGTAATTTTATTCTGGAAAATCTATTTTTACACCACCTATTTTATGGTTTTGCCAACGTTTGAAATTTTGTTTACCCACTGCTTTTCTGACACTTTTTGAACAGACTGACCTTTTGTGTAATGATGTTATCATTTTGGGATTGGCAAAGCACTTGTTGCCAGCACTTGTACCACCTGTTAAAGTGCCTTGCCAACAGTGGTCCGTTTGGCTTTTTCTGACTGGGTTTATACGCGTTAACTTCTGCACACTCAACTTTATTTTTCTTTTACTAAAAATAAAAAAAAATAAAACGAAAAAGACAGTGTCACTAAGTTTCTTGTAGTTTTTTTTACCTGATTGTTTAACTTTTGCAAAAATGAAAAAGACATTAAATATTGACAAAAAGAAAAGAGAAGAATAGCAAATGTTGCATCACCCTCAAAAAGGTGATAGACGTGAAAAATAATTACGAGGGAAACAAGCCAAGTGGTAACGAAGAGATTTTAAACAAACTGTACACTCAAATAAATAAGTTAGCAAAACATGTTGTGAATCAATTTTATTATTTATTAGCTAATTTTTTGCTGAAATTTTGTATAATGTTTTACTCCTCGAAATTGAATAATTTTCATTTTCATTGCACAATTAAAGGTCGAAAAAATATAATTTTTATTTTTTAATAAAAATTATATCAAACTTAAAGTACTTTATTTTGCTAAAAAAAATTGTGCTGTTAACCACATTAATAGAGTGGACGACAAGCAGATTGAAAGATATACGCAGATTGAAATACATGTCGCTGCATGTGGAGTGGTAACATAGACTAGGAAAATTATACTAAAATGTACAATCCTTGTAAGACATTTAAAAAAAATTAACCATGCAAGATTTTTGTATATTTTTTTCATACATAAAACAAAACGACGCCAACAATGTGTATACATACAAATTATAAAAAATAATAATTTTCTTTTGTCACCGGCTTGTCAAAGTAATTGTCTATTAATTAAATTAAAGACAAAATAAAATATTTTATTTTCAATATATAACGAACATTCAACCTCCGTATATTTACAAAAATAAAGCAAATCACACATATTAGCTAGGTTGATATTAGTATTTCGATCTGGCTTAAGATCTCATCAGAACCCGAAGTTTTAGACAAGCTCCATAATAGGCAGAACTTTAACAAATATATATATTATATATTTTAGTTTAATAAAGATTAAATGTTTCTTTGTAAACTAAATATTTATAGTGATTATTAAGGTAGATTTCAAACAAATATACCTTTAGAAAGACAGGCTAAAGTGAAAGACAAGGACATATATTTCAGGTAATTTTTTATATTTCAAGGGTTGTATACGTCATTTTGTAATTTTTCTGTTCACAAACAAATTTTTAAGATTCTCAGCAAATATATTAACTATAGTATAATTTTTGTACAAATTTTTAAAGTTTTTTTTTAGTCTACAAATATTCAGCACAAATTTTATTAACGTTTAGTAAGGATTTTTTAATTTTTAATCAACTAAGTGTTAGCAAAATTTTTGCTGAATCTAATAATTTTGTTGTTATTAGCATTTTCTTTTTTGCAAGCACCCTCCTCACTAAAATTTTTCTGACTCAGCATAATTTTTTTTTTGCTGACTTTACTAATTTTTTTTTGAGCGTATATAGACGTTTAGAAATTGAGACTTAAATGACAATATTATATAGAAAGCTTAATATATTTCACTTTATAATAATCTGAAATGTATAAAAGCTGCTGCGATTTCCCCCTTTTTTTATATAGAATCTGTTGAAATTTCTTTTCTTGGATTAAAAATGACAAAAATAATCAGTGAAAACTTTCTCTAAAATTTTAAAGTTAAAACTTTGGTAAATTATTAAAAATGACTTAAAAGAAAATAAAATTAAAAAAATGTTTAATTTTCTAGAAAACGTCGTCATTTTTCTCATTTATTTTTTAACTTTAAAACTTAATTAGTTATGAAAGAAAAGCTTTTTGAAGTTACAAAATTGCTACTTCCATAAGGATTTATAACATTTATTATTTGTGATTAGAAAATGTTTTCGTACCAATTCGTATCTTTGTTATTTAGCAAACAATCTAAAGTCTTATAAATTTATCAAAATCAATAATTTTCAAATTGAATTAATACATAATCACACAATATGATTTTAGCAAAATGTCAAGTAACTTTGGTTACAAAGTCCTTGCAGTAAGTGGCCTGCCTAACATCTTAATAGGAATCCTATTGTTTTAATAAGAAGATTTATGAGAGCATATATGTCAATATATTGCCTTACGCATATACAGACAAACAAACACACACACTCAAACTCATACGCATACACACACACACACACACACACCCGCACCCTCACACACACAAAAAAGTAATCACTTATAAATATACCCTGTTCGAAATTGCCAGTGGTACAAAAAATCATGCACTGGCATATCATTGACTTACCGCGGAATTGTAAATAAATTTCTGGCAGAAAACTTGTTTGACACGCTTTAACCTCGTTTCCAAAAAGCGTTTTGCCAGTATTTGTTTTACAATAATTTCAGTGGTCTACGAAAAAAAAAATAATATTGGTGAAGAATCGGCTGAGGCCACTATGCCAAAGTTGGCCAAAAGTGTTTTCCCAGTGCTAACTATGTAGTCAGAAATTGCCAACTGCTGAAAAGTCTAACCACTGGAGGAGCATTTATTTTTTAAAAATTATGATTTGTTTAAAAATGTTTCAATTCTGAATTCTCCGAGTGCGATCCCGGTTTCAGGCATTAATTTTTTAAATGATTTTTTTATGCTATTTAATATTTTGTTTATATAAATTTTATTTTTTTGTATCTGGAAAAGCTCTTTTACGACCATTTTTTTTTTGTTTTCGCATCGGGAAGTTGTTTCCAGCAAACCTTACGCCAGTGCTAGCATATTTGATTAACCAATGGTTACGCAGCAGTTAACATTTATTTACGTTTTAAGCTATTAATTATTACATGTCTTGTTAGCTCAGTGGGTAGAACTGTCGGCTGCCAGGGTTCAAATCCCGACAGGACCAACAAATTTAAAAATGGCCGAGTAAAAATAATATTATATAATCTTGTATAATGACATCCAGTTTTGCACAATTTAGCCCTTCTACATTGGTTCTCTGATGATTTTCGGTGACGCGAAATGAAACATGTAAGGACCTGTCAGTAGATAAAGTCTGCTATAAGAAAGCGGGCAAAAACTTTTTTGAGTAATAAATAAATATTGCACGGTTTTTTGTTTAACAAAAAACAAATGATCTTGAACTCGAATAATCTTGCTCACAACAATTTAATATAGTTAATAAAGTAAGATACAATATATATATATATATAATTGGATTGGCTGAATTAAATTAGTATATGGGATTAAACAGAACAATGTATTGCCACATGTGCAAATAACCTCCGGTTGTTGCGGGTTTGAAGCTGGGATAGCTCAGCTAGTCTAATGTTCTTGTATTAAAATTTATAAATGAGACACTGTCTTCGCTTTTAAATTTATATTTATTTATCACTTTATTTCACAATAATTATGAACTTTAATACATATTTTATCAATAATTTCACTATTATATTCTCCTTGTGATGTTCCTCGACTGCAGTGTCCTCTGGGGCAGTGTCCACTGGTAAGTGTGACCCTAAACCCTCCTGACTTTATAGTGTACTATATACACTTAGAATACTGTGCAAGTAAAGACCACTGCAAAATGAACCACAACTGTAGTAAAAATTAACCACATGTTAGTAAAAAATACACAAACATTTATTTGTTTTATATTTTAAAATAAAAAAAAAATTATTGTATAAAATGAATAAAAAAACATAATTTTTTTTTTAAATGAACTACAAGGTTGGTAAACAATTTATTTTTTTCTACAAATGACTGACATTTACATTAAAAATAAAAAAAACTGTATTACAACCCAAACAACTACATATTTTTAAAGCAGAAGTTCCCTGAGTGTATGTATATATTATTTATATTTACTGTCGGATGTAAATCCAACTGCGATGGATGATAATCCGCACATAACCTGTGTCAGATGAAAATCCAACTCTTTAGTCCGAATGCTCCTGACTCTTTGCTGGATGAAAATCCTGGTATTGGCGGATGTAATTCGACACTACGCTACTTAGATGAAAATCTAACTCTCTAATAACTTCCCACTTACGATCAGCATTGTTTGCCGGCTTTCGAACTAAGAGAGCTCTTCCTTCAAAGCGATGGTTTATATACTGCCCTCATGCTGCATTTGTGTTGCTTTGTCGTTACCACATTCTCCCAATTGTATGAAGGCATAACGGTACTGCTTACGAGCTATTTTGGTGGCTGTTTACGAACTATTTGTTGGCTGATGGCTTACAAACTATGTAGTTGTTGGAAACGGAAAATCACCAAAATCCCCACACACTGATTTCCCCTCAGACAGGTGAAAATCAATCTCCGCCATAACCAAACGTTGTCCCAATCGCATATGGCAAAAACTCAGTTTACCCTTCCCCGGTCACCAGAAATCTCCAAAATCCCCACAGTCAGAAATCACCCTAGACGGATGGAAATCCATCTCCTAATGTCGTGTGACCAAAATTTACTCTATGATTTTGGTTCTTCACATATGTAAAAAAGAAAAAATGTGACGTTTTCGTTTTAAAATCCATAACATTCTACTCAAAATTTTAATTAACAACTCAAAAATTTTCATTGAAAAAGTCTATTAAAATAATCATAACACCACTATTTAAAATATCGATCTCCAATAATGTTACACACTCAATATTTTTTCCGTAAAGACTACTGATTATACACATTAAATTAACTGAAAATCAGTTAAAAACAAGACTACTTACTTTTCGTTTAAAACAATTGTATTTTTTAGTTTATTTTCAACTGTTGAAAAATTAATTGACAAAATCCATTAAAACAATACATTGTTTTCGTTTATTTCAATACTCCATATAATATAAGAACTTTTTGTTATAAATAGAAAATTTTTACTGAATATTTTAACTATTACCGAATAACAGACAGAAAGTTAAAAAATATATTTCTTTGGTAATTTAACTGTATATTTCATTTAATAATGGATATATGTATAAAGTTACATACAATAATTCTTTCTATCAAGTTGAGATTTTTTTTCTTATCAATCTTGCAGTCATAATTAAAATTAAGTTTCATGGGTATTTTTTTGTCTCCAGGCCACTAAGGGTTAAATATTTTTTAAATAACAGTTAAGATAATTATAATCTTAATACATTTAAGTGATATTTTTCCGAAAACTGTGCAAACTTTGATAAAAACATTTAAATTTTTTAAATTTTTGAAAAAATAATAATAATAAAATGTCCTGGAAAAGAGTCACTCAAAATACAAACTCGAATTATAATTTTTTCAATTTATTTTTTTTTCTGTATTAACAACTGTTCACTTAGTGAACAAAAGGTACCAACCAATTGTACCAAAGGTGCCAACACTAACCCTTCCCACCTAATGACGTTTGACCAGCATATCATAAAAACGGCAATCAACTGAGTTGTCATCAAAACATCATCAAATTTTTCGAACCATCAAGCGAGCAACAGCTATAAACCGGCAACCGCAAATATAAAGTTGTGCATCAAAAACTTAAGTGTAAACTTACATCTAAAGTTTAAAACCGACCCAAACGCGAAAATAAAAGGTTTAAAATGAAAAAAAAAGAATAAATTTAAGCCGAAAATTCAACATACAAAGTTAGATGTTGAGACCAAATTTGTTTAAAAAATACCCTAAAGTGATATAAAGTGAAATTGAAATTGTGAAAGACAAAAATACCATAAACTGAAATATTTTAAATTAAAATTGTTAAAATATAAAATTATTAAAATCTATAATATAAAATTTAAGAATTAAAACCCTTAAAACTAAAATTAGCCTAAAATTTAAAAATAAGGTTAAATAAAATCCCAGTTAAAATTTAATACTAGTATCAACCTAGCTAATATGTTTGATTTGCTTTATTTTTGTAAATATACGGAGGTTGAAAGCTCGTTATAAATTGAAAATAACATAAAAATAATCTCGATGTATATAAAAACAAAAAACTAATATAACTGTAAAAAATATTACTTGAGCCAGAGTACAAACTAAAATTTTTTTATATAAATAGAACATTTTTGGTCTTCAAAGTTTAGTAACGTCATGATGCTTGTTAGGAAAAGACCTAACCACGTGGTTGATTACTAAGAAGACAAGAATGGAGCAAAATTGATTATTAATAAGTTTTTTGTTAAAGTTCTGCCTATTATATAGGCTCTAGCTTTTCTAAAACTTCGGGTTCTGATGAGATCTTTAGCCAGATCGAAATACTAGTATCAACCTAGCTAATATGTTTGATTTGCTTTATTTTTGTAAATATACGGAGGTTGAAAGCTCGTTATAAATTGAAATCTTATAACGTTTAAAGAAACCCGCTATTTTTTATTTTTGATATAATTCCCTCAAAAGGATGGTAAATAAGAAGCCATCTTTCTTTTAATTCCCCTAACCCGTAAGTATTCAACAACTATTATTTTTAAAAAATAGTAATCGACATCTGTAAATTAGGCATTTTAAAAAGTCTTTCACATTAATTTTTAAAAAAAGACGTTTCCGCTTTTTTTTGTTATCAAATTCGTGGGACTTCTGGCTAAAGTGGGTAAATGATATCCGATGAAGTCAGAATTTTGAGTATATTAAATAGACAATTGAAATAAAAAGTAAATTTTTTCGAAATTTCGAATTATGGGAATTTTTAATAATATACACTTTTTCTTCCAAAATCGGCAAATTTTCGTCCGTCTTGCTGCACGGGTTAACGTTTTCCAAAAAATAAAAAACGATTTCTTTCAATTGGTATCACTTGCAATGAAATTAGGGGGTGTAATGAACGAAAATAGAAAAATCGTCAATTTATGGGACACCCTACTGGGTATACGTAAGAACATCACCACATGTGTAAAATTTTAAAGCATTAACATGAATTTTAAAAATATCAAAATAGCTTTTATTATTTTTGGGATTGGAAAAGACATTGTTGCCAGCACTTGCTTCACCTGTTAAAATGTCTTTCCAGCTGTGGTTCGTTTGTCTTTTTCGGACTGGGTAGATTCCATTAGTCAAGTATAATTGTGGGCGCAGTGGGCAGTTGTTGTGAGTAGTAGTACTTGCCAAAACAATTATCAACTTCTAAAGTGCATTTCAATGTTTCGACTTCTGGCCATTGTAGTCGTTATTGTTATTGTTGATGTGCTTCCATTCTTGTTTCAGATCAACTACGAGGCCGGATCAATAAGTCCGTGACTTTTTGAATGCAACACAGTTGATTTTGCAACAAAATTTTTTTTTTCAACATACAATCTAATTTAAGCTCAATACACTTAGTCCAACGTTTTTCTAATTTTTGTATCCATTCCAAAAAATAGGATTTTTTGAGGTCCATAAAATAGGCAATTGTTTGATCAATAGTTTCATCGTTGGAGCTAAATCTCTTTCCACCTAGCCATTTCTTTAGGTTTGGAAATAGGAAATAGTCACTGGATGAGGTACCAATTCATGGAATTTTGCCATTGCACACGTGTGCACCCGTGCATTATCTTGATGAAAAAGAACTTTTTTCTTGGCCATATGGGGTCGTTTTTTTTAAATCCTAGTTAAATCGGTCCAATAAGTTGTCATAATATTCGCCGTTTATTGTTTTTCCCTTTTGAAGGTAATCTATGTGGATTATCCCGCCTGCATAATAAAAAACTGTTGCCATCACCTTATTGGCCGACAAACTTACCTTGGCCTTCTTCGGAACCGGTTCACTCGGAGAAACCCATTGTTTAGACTGCTGCTTGGTCTCCGGAGTGTTGTAATGGATGTATGTTTCATCCACAGTTACAAAACGCCGTAAAAACTCATTGGAATTGCGGTTAAACAACTCCAAAGAATCCTTTGAATATTACGTTTATGGTTAATTGAGAGCAAACGCTGCACCCATCTTGCAGAAAGCTTTCTTAAACCCAACTGATCATTTAAAATCGAAACCACACTGCCATATGAAATGACTATGGTGTCATCAATCTCACGCACTTTTACTCTTCGATCGGCCAACACCATATCGTGGATTTTGTCGACATTTTCGGGTGTATTGACCTAAATTGGCCGTCCAAAACGTTCAGCATCATTTGTACTTGTGCGACCACAACGAAAGTCAGTAAACCACTTTTTTACCATTGAAATCGATGGTGCAGAGTCGCCATAGTATTTATCAAGCTTTTCCATGGTTTGATTGACGGTTTTTTTTCGCAAAAAAATAATGTTTAATGAGCCCTCGAAATTCACTTTTTTCCATTTAAAAAAAAAAAACACGAGGTTGTGTGTTTTGAACAGCTGTTAAACACAAAGTAAATGACGGAACTTGCTCAAAATTTGACAGTAGTCTATTAACAGGTGGTACTTGATGGGAGCAGTGTTGCATTTCATATAACTACTAGGGAATTTCGAAAAGTCACAGAATTATTGAGCCGCCCTCGTATAATTTGTATTAAAATAGATATTTAACAAACAACTTCTACTGTTAAACTTAAATATTTGCTTAATTAATATAAATTTATATAATGCAACATATATGAAGCAATGCTTTTAATTATTCCACTTTCTTTGAGTGTAAGACACAAAAAAATAATTAAAATTTTAAATGCCAACTGAAATTGTATCAAAACATGAATACAGAAACTTTTAGAAATATGTACTCTAAAAAAAGCTAGTTGTAAATTTTGTTAAACGTCTATTTTAAGTATTTAACTAACTTTCAGCAATTTGTTTACGCGTTTTCAGCTACAATTTTAGTTAAACGCTTTTACAAAAAAACTAATCATACGTTAATCTGGTAAAATTGTGAAATAGAGACGGAGGAGATTAGAAAAATAAAAACAAAAATCTAAAAATAGAATATTTGTGTTTGTTAGTGTTGGTCACTTCTGAGTATAATATACAATAACAGAAAAGTTAATAGGAAAAAAAAACTGCAATTTACCTGCATTAGATTCAAGGCCATACTTGAGTGTGATCGCTAAACGCTCATGACTTGGTATTGTTATGTTTGTAATGTAAGATGAGCGCAGGTTTGATTCTCACAGCCTCAGGTTGTTAAAAAATTTATCATATAGAGACAATCTGACAATTATAAATACACAAATAATAATACAAATTAAATGGAAATTCACTGATGACGCCTGTCCATAAAAAAGGCAGAAACTAGTCTAGTCTGATTTAAAAATTAATAGTGTTTATAATTTTTAGAGAAAAAACGTTTATTCTTCTTCTTAACCTCAACATTTCTAAAACAAAAAAAAATTTGTTAAAAGAAAATTTTGAATGGAAATAGTAACTGGTACAGAAAAACAATATTTATGTGTAGGGTGCTTTTTTAATAAATGGTAAAATAAGTTAAAAAAATATATTTCTTTGTAGTTTAAGTGTATAATCCCTAGAAAATTACTTTTTAAATAAACTACAATCAGTTACTGTTAAATTATTGTGAGTTATTTTTTTTTTTTGTAAATTATTTTGTATAAGCAAGAACGAGCAAAGTTTGCTTTTTATTTTTGCTCTTGAAAAAATCTGTAAGTCTTCTATTTGAAAATTTTGCGAACTAAGAATTTGATTTTTTTTTATGTTTTCCAACTTCAGGTTCATAAAAAGCCATACACTTTTAGGTTTAACATTGTTTTTTTTAAAATTAATATTAATATTTAATTTATAATGAGCTTTCAACCTCCGCATATTTAAAAAATAAAGCAAATCAAACATATTAGCTAGGTTGATACTAGTATTTCGATCTGGCTAAAGATCTCATCAGAACCCGAAGTTTTAGAAAAGCTAGAGCCTCCATAATAGGCAGAACTTTAACAAAATATTAATATGTTTTATAAATGAATTACAAGTAGTACTTAATTGGATTAAAATAAAAAGTACTAATCTCTGAAACATTTTTAATTTTTTTGTTCATTTTTTTTATTAAAAAACTAATTAAATAAAATTGTATCAAATTATATATACTTTTTAATATTTGATAAGCTCTTTTTTCGGATCAAACAATATGAGATTAGACCCCTTTAAATACCATGAGATCAGCATATGTATGCCATCAGATTAGATGTGATGTTCAGTTGTATGTTCGGATCAGATGAGATGTGATGTTTAGTTATATGTGATACTTTATATAATCATATATGATTATGTCGGAACTTTTTTCGTCGGGATGACAACACTGACCAATTAATTTTAAAAATATTTTTGTTTATTGCAAGAGAATAGCTAAGGGGTAATTTTTTGCATACTAAAGTTTTTACAAGTTCCCAAAGTTCTTGATCCGATCGTTGATTTCACATAAAAAGTACATACTATAAATTAATAATTTTAATAAAACAGTGCTGTAAAAACAGCAAAATTAATTATATATAATTAATTATATGGCAACTCTGGAATAATAGTTTTAAAAAAGTTTTTAATTATTTGTGTAGTTAACACATCAAGTCATCACATGGTTTTTACGGCGTTATTATAGCTCCCTACTAGCCAAAATTATCGTACCGTAAAACTACACTGATAATAATCCATGCATAAAAATACCAATAAATGTCAAAATAACAAAAACTATTCTTAAAATAAACCAATATCTGTTCATTTTACGAAAGTTTTTGTTGTTTTGAGATTATTTTCGTATTTTTAGCATGGATTATTATGAGTGTAGGTGTTGCTTTAAAGTAGTGGCAGTGTAAAATTGGTTAACTACAATAGATGTAAGAATTTCCCTAAAATTCAAGCTGAATTTCATACATTTGCCAACCAACCAACCAACCACACGAACGTATGAGTGATATTAATTTATTGCTAAAAACCGCAATGCGTATGAGTTCTATGAATTCCTTAAATTAATATCACTCATACGTTATTAATAATTCTTCATCGTATCATTTAATCTTAATTTTCTGCATAATTAGTTATCAACAGCAAAAAAATTGAGACAAATGTCTTTATTTGTAGTCATTAATAATAACAAGAACAGAAGGACATTTAAGGATTGACAAATCATTTACAACAAATAATAAAAAAAAGCTAATACTGAAAGTCGACCAACTAAATCATTGCTTGACAATGTGATTTTTGGCTATTCTAAAAAGTTTCTAATATATGTTGAACAGTAAATAAAAACGAAAATGCCAAATGATTTTCAAGGTTTAATGCTTAAGTATTAAATACAATACAATATTGTATTGTATTACTTTCATCTACTGGTGGACCAAATAAGAACCATTAACGCAATAATGATTTTAGACGAGCTTATAAAAGCATAACAAATTATGTCGTAGTTTAGACCATTTTTATGTAAGACATATCAAATAAAATAGAAAAAGTTTTATATTTTATTGTTATATGTTTTTTTTTTCTTTTTGGTTAAATTAAGATACATTTATTTGTTAGAGGCAAAAGAAAATATTTATATCAAAAAAAGTTTTGCAAATAGATGATAAACCCATACCCAAAATTAGGAAATTGAGCGAAAAAATGGTTGTTTTTATATGAATTCGTGGTTGGTATACAAATTGAAAATTAGTTTATTGCAAACGCAAATGATTTGGTCCATTAGCGATAAATCGAAATTTTATTTTTTATCGTGTTAAAGCAGCGGTTCCCACCACCTTTTGCTGCACGGTTCCCTTGAGACATTTTACTGGTTCACGGACCCCAAAAGAAATTTATTTTTCATACATAAATGAAAAAGAAATGCAAAAGTAACGAAACAAATAAAAATTGGATATTTATTTAAAAATAAAAACATTACACAAACCTTATCTGATAAAACCCGATTAAGAAGATCTCCGGGGAAGCAGAAAAATTTATTTGTTATAATCAGTGCAGCGACTTCCAGGCGAATTCATGTTTGTAGTCAGTATCCCAAGTTCGATTCTGACCAAATAGTTTACCGAATCAAAGAATTTGCAACAAAATGTTGCATATTATTGCATAATTTATTATAAATGCATATTTTTGAATATTTTGCTATAAATGCTTATTTTAATGCATATTTTATAATTTTTTTTTTAGAATATTTTTAATTTAATTGCATTAAAAAAAAAAATAAAATTGTGATTTAATGAAAAATAAACTAAAGAAATCATTTTTAACGTTTAACATATTATTTAGTCACTATTTGCTAGACATTTATTTTGAATTTCATTTTTAAACCAATGCTCTCGAGTAATAAATCGATTTTTAAAAATCCACAAACTTTAGGTTGATATTTTTAATGTACATTTTTAGAGTTTTTGTGCGCATTTTTTTGGTTAGCTTTTACTTTATATTTCTATTTAAGTGCATATTTTGGCTTTTTGCTGCATATATTAAGTGCTTGTTTTCATTGAGATTCGTATGTACTGGAGTAAAATTTAGTTATACTTTGTATAACAATGTTTGTATAATAAGAGCTGTAGTATACACACAGAGAAAAATTTAGCTATTTGCCAACTGAAATTCTGTTACTAAAACTTAAATTCGGTTATTACGAATTTTAGATGGTTGGCACAACTTAACTTTAGTTTTCACAACAAAGTCCGGTTAATTCAACTGAATTTTTGTTAAAACACCCAAAATATTGGGAAATCTATTCGGTTAACACTTTATTTCTCTGTGTGTACTAATTGTTTAAAATTGTTTTTAAACTTTTATCATAACACGGCTCTTCTTATACAAACATTGTTTATATATATGCTGTTTTTACAGATTGTAATACAAAAAAACACACATACTATATATAATGATATACAAAGTATATTGATATGTAAAAATTTTTGATTTTAAAATAATTTTGATTTTATAATTAATTTACCAATTGTATTGTTTATCATGAATTGTATTGTCTAAAACTTTTTAAAAAGCAACAAATAAAATCGGTATTTGGATTGGGTACGGGCGTGATTCATGTGAATCATGCGTAAACACGAGTGAGTGAAACCTCAATTATCTCAGCGAAGGTGAATAAGTATGAGTACGAAAAATGCTTTGTGTGTGAGTAATGCATGATTCAAAATTTACCAAATAATAAATGTTTTCCTTAATTTTTTAGGATTTTAAAATACAAAATAAATGTCAAAATCAAATATTCATAACAAATTTTTAGTTTAACATTCACAATTTACCTAAATTTTGACATAACATTTTTTTGATAAAATTTTATTTCCTAAATTTGAGCGATTCACGTGAATTACGAGTGATTACTCTGGAGTGTGCGTAAAATCTGAATTAAGGTACGAGAACGTGGATGAGTGTGAGATGTATAAAAACAAAAAAAATGTTTCTGAATTTTGTTCTCGTGAGTGTGAGTCAAATTTCACCCATGCCCATCTCTTCTGGAAACAATAATGTCTGCATTTCCAAGACAACACAAAAAGAATCATCCGTTTACTTTACTCTTTCCAATTTTTTTTACAGAATGAATGCCTCTTAACAATGCTTCGTTTGACACCGAAATCGATATGAATTTCAAGGGATCCAAATTGGAGCACCTCAGGCGGTCCCTCTTTCATATTTTTTATTCTTCCTCCACTTGTGAAATAAATAAAATTTTCTTAAGCTTATCATCAAAAGCTATAATAAGTATTGTCCGACCGAACAGTTCGGCCAAAAAACTATATTTTGTCGGTTTTTTGATATTGGAAAATGACAAATTTTGGTATTGGAAACATGTTTGTTGAGACGATTTAATTTGATTTTGTTTATAAAATTTAAGAGAAAAGCCGAAGTTTAGCTATAAAGTTAAAAGTTCGGCCGCCAAACTATTTTCGATTTGGCCGAAATTTCTGAGGCCGAACAGTGAATTCATTGCTTAACTACAGACTATTCTTCAAATTTAACACTCAAAATAGCATCTAATCAGTCCAATAAACATTTTTCCATCCGCCAAATTTGTCCATAATGCTTTACAATACCGAATACAGATCAAATGCATTTTCTGGCCGAACTGTTCGGTCGGACACTAATAATAAAGCACGTTTTTCAAGGATTTTCACGTATGAATTTGTCTCATTTTGTTCTAAGGCTTTCGTCAGTAATGTCACTTGAAAGATAGCCACTATAAATGTTCTTAGTACAGCAATAAAATAAAATAAAATAAAATAAAAAAAAAAACCAACATACCACACCGTGATTGTGTGTGTGTTTAATATATATCATTGTATTCATTTATGTATGTAATTCGAATAACTGGTGTAATATGTGTGTATGAATGCGTTGAGTCCTATAGAAATAACAATTTTAACAGTTGTTATATTCATATATCCGCCGGATGGTGTAACTTGTTGAAGTCTGTGCTAGTACATACATTAATATTTAGATTTTTTTTGTTTTTGTAGTATGTGTTTGTATTATTGTATTTTTTGTTTGTTTGTGTTAGTTGTATAGTGGTTTTGTATTCGTTGTATTTAGGTTTAATGTTACAACATTTTTGGGTAATTTGTTAATGCAATAAAAATGTTCAGAAGTAAAAATAACTGACTCTATTGTTGTTTTTATTATTTTGGTTTCTACCATCATAAACATTTATTACAACAACATTAAAATTAATTGATATTTTTAGTCTTTGTCTGTAGGATTAAACAAAGAAAGTTAAATTAGGACTAAAAAAAATATATGTATTTTAAACTTGTTTAAACGTTGTAATAATTTGGCAATAATTTGGTCATTCCTTTCTTACCCACAGTCTTGATCTCTTAGCAATAAGTGAAATACGTCGGCAGAATGACGGTATATTATAATGTTAAAGGTATGTGAGGGAACACGTATTTGTGTTAACACATAATTTTAAAAATTTCAAGTAGGAAGGTTGTTTTACGATTATTGTTATATTTTTTTTTTTGTTGTATTGTTATTAATATTATAAAATTCTTCTTAATTTAATTATTTTAGTTTGTTTTTTGCCTTATTTTATTTATTTCTTTGGAGACGTCGTTTTTTCTAAACGTCAAATGAAAATTACAACTGAGTTAGACGTAATATCTTAGCAATGTTTTTAAGTGTTAACGAATATTGCTAAATACTTATTGCAACATATATTGCCGCACTCACAAAACAATTCCGTTGAAACAACCAAACTTTTTTCCAACCGAATTTAGATTAGATTTTAGATTAGATTAGATTTCTTTATTTTTTTCAAAATCATTACAATAATTTATCTTATTACTATGCAAAACTTACATTTTTGTTTTTATAAAGAAATTTACGGCATGGTTTAAGAAACCCGTTAGCCGGAAGTTGAATTTTACAATTTTTTAAAAATTATATTCTCTTATTAACATAGATCTATATCAGGAGTGCCCAAAAGTTCCTTATGGAAGAGCAAACACCAATACATTTAAAGAAAAACTAATTAAAAATTATTTTTTGTTGTAAAAACATACAAAGAAAAAAATATTTCAATGTTTACCAGCAAAGCATACGAAAGTATTGTTGCTTTGCGCTTGCGTGTATACAGTGAAGAACGACAAAAAAACTAATAAGACGAAGTTGTTTGTATATTTCGTATTGCTAGTGCTGAGCGCTCTATATGTGTATTAAAACACACAGCCTATAGCTAAGTGTTTTTACAAAAACAAATGAGCACCAAGCGCATAGGCCTTGGGCACCCCTGATCTATATCTTAAGGCATCTTTAACAAAATAATATAGGTTTAGCCAATTATTATCTTCACCACCATTTAACACACGTACTATTACTTCATCGTTGAGCCAAAAACTACCAAAAAATCTTTTTCTTATATTCTTGAGCACAGGGCATCTGCCTAAGAAATGTTGAAGTGTTTCTACTTCATTCATAATACACATGGAACAAAATCGGGCATTACCAACTCTGAATTGGTTACCATTTAGCCATAAAAGATCACCCCTCGCCTTCATTATATAGCTTATTTGGAGCAAATTATAACGTTCTGTGCAATACTCAAGACCTTTAGAAAAATCAAGGTTTTTATACACTCTTAGTTGACTTTCCAGTGCTTTTTTTTACATAATCTTCCTGTGTTTTAGTTTTCATTGATTTTACCAAATCAAAACATGCGCTGTACCAAGCGTCTTTGTTCTGGTTCATGTATATGCTCTCAATATTGTACTCCATTAACCGACTTTGTAAATCCTTATACCAATAAATGTTTTTTTCTAAAACTTGCATGGAAAGTTTATGAGGTAATCTATTGCTTCCATACTCAAAAATGGTTTTAGCTATATATTGCAGATGCAAACTATATGTATAAAAGTGACACTCTTCTTGTCCAGTTTCCAACATAATCACATAATTTGGTGTGTTATCTCCTAACCTTAAAACTCTTTTTGAAAAATATCTTTGTAGCTTGTCTATTTCACCAAACAAAGAGAAACCCCATACTTGGGCACCGTAGGATTGTATGGACCTGCAGACCGCTAAGAACATTCTCCACTTTGCCTTGAGAGTAACGTCCCTATTCGCAATGAATTTTTTCCATGTAGCATTTTTACACGCTTTTGCTGCATCCTTTTTGGACAATACATGTTGCGAGAAAGACATTCCAGGAGATAGTTTTACGCCTAAGTACTTATACTCTGAGACAATTCTTACATTAGCACCGTTAAATGTCCAATTTTCGTTCGATGAGACTCTTCCTCCTTTTCTAAATATCATTATCTCTGATTTGGATAGATTTATCTCCATGCCCCATGTTTTACAGTATATTTCAAGGTTGTATATCATTTGTTGTAAAGTGTTAGCTTTTTCTGCTAAAATGACAATGTCATCCGCATACATCAGGCCGCGTACATTAACATCACCAATAAACATACCTTCACCCAGCTGGTCATGCATATCATTTAAGTACAACGCAAAAAGTAATGGCGATAGCAAACAAACTTGCTTTACTCCTGAACATGTTTCAAAAAAGCTGGATAACTCAGATCCCGTCCACACTGCAGCTTAGTGTTTTGATATATATTTTCTATGAAAGTAACCACTTTTGAAGACATACCCATCTTATGAAGCTTATATATTAAAAGTTTTCTTGGAACACGATCGAAAGCAGCCTTAAAATCGACAAAAAAGGCATAAACTCGTTTTTTCTCCGAAAATTTTATATGAACAATCGTTGAAAGATTATATATGTTGTCTATTGTTGAATAACCTTTTCGAAATCCTGCTTGATATTCATTAAGTATGTGATTATCATTAACCCACTCTGTGATTCTTTCATTAATCGCACCCATCATTATTTTCGCTATACAATTCATGAAAGAAATGCCTCTGTAATTACTTTCTTGATTAATATCACATTTTTTGTAGATTGGGAATATGATACTTTTCTGGAATACTTCATACGATCCAATTCCATTTAATAATTGAGTAAATGTCTGTGCTAACACTTTTAAAAAATCTTCACTTGCATGTTTATAAAACTCATAGGGTATTCGATCATCTCCTGGCGCCTTATTTGGCTTAGTCTTTTCAAGCTGAACTCTTATTTCTTCAACTGTAAATGCTCTATCAAGTCGCTCATTTGTTAGGTTACCTCAACCGAATTTGTTAGGTTGCCACAATTGAATCGTTAGGTTGCCACAACCGAATCCTTATGGCAATTCGGTTGCAACAACCGAATTTGTTTACATCAGTTCGGTTGTCACAACCGAATTATTTACAGAATGGGTTTGTCCCAACAGAAAACTTATTCTGTTTTACAATTAATTTAAAAATATTTTTCACAGTTAGAATGCAGATTTTGTTTTAACTCATTTATTATAAATTTCAAATAAATGATTAACATATACATCGTCACCCAAAATCCAAGAGGCCGTAACATCACTTTTTTTTTTTACAGGAGAGACAAAAATCATTATAAATAAAAAAACGACTTAAAGTTAAGTATCCAAATTTTAGAATTATGACTAACAAACAAAGACGGATTTGTTTCCGAGAAAAAAAAATTAATGCAAAAGTAGTAGTTTTTTAAGTAATGCAGTTACGGCCTTTTGTAATCGATTTTTCTGAAACCAAAAAGCCGTAAACTCTAAAACAAAAATATATGCAAAAAATAAAACATAAGTTTGAGATCAAAAGTACTGCCTTTCGGCAGTAATTAAAATAGTTTTTAGTCAACTTATGTGTTTTTATCTATTTATTGTAAGTATTTTTAAAAGAAAACGTATTTTAATTATTTAAAAATTTTTAAGAAAAATTTTAAAATTAATTAACAAAAACCAGTGTAAATCATTACCTAAAAGGCAAAAAACTGTACTACAAGACTTTTTGGTTAATGAATATATTAAAATTGAAGTTACGGCCTTTTGATTTTCGTCAATAAAATTGGTGTTATTTGCCATAAATGTGTAAAATTTTATGGGACAGTGTATTTTGGTTAACTACATCGTAATCAATTAAAAAGTCAATTTCGAATTTTTTATTAGTTACAGGCATTTTGGATTTTGGGTGACGACATACTAAAATATCAAATTAAATTGCAAAGAAACTACAAATCTTTTAAGGTTCGGTAAGAGTTAATGAAAGTACTATTTCTTAGAAGATACAAGTTGGCACACAAACTGAAGGATTATTTTTTTTATGACCTTTTTAGGAAAAGTACTAATTTTGTGATATATTTAGCAAACTGTTCTTATTAAGTACTCTTTTTCATGTGGTCTTTGAAATATAGCCTCTTTTAGTACTTATTCTAAGATAAAGATTTGTTTAGTACCCCTACCTGTTCAAATTTAATAAGTCTTAAATCTAAGAAGCGGTACTAACTTAACGCTTCTTTTAAAAAGCATTCTAACTCAGTTATCTATCAAAACCAACATTTTTTTTCTTTTCAAAGAAATGTACTTTCTTTGGTACCTTTTTAAAAAATAATATTCTTTAAGTACTCATTTTTTTGGATAGAGTACATTTTACATTTTATTATTCAATCATAGAAAGAGTTCTAAACAGTAGTATACAACTAAAATAACCTTTCTTTCAAGGCGTTTTATAAATGAATCATTTCTTAAAAATAGTACTAAAACAAGCACATTTTATTAAAAAAGGTTATAGTAAAGTAAATTTGTTTAATAAATTATGGAATCTTCGAAAGAGTTCTAAAAAGAAGAGAGTCCTTTATTTTCTAAAGATTTGAGATGTGCTGAATCCGAATCCGAATCCGATTTTCGAGATATATTAACCTAACGTTTTCAAATGCATGATGGGTAAATTCTGAGGTCAGATTCGGATTCAGCTCACATCATAACTTTAGAAAAGCTTAGGGTTCGAATACTTGTTGGCCTATGTGATTATCACAAGTTACCGTTTCTCGAAAAAATAGCACAAAAAAGTAAAATTTATTTAAAATATTAATAATAAAATGGCATTCTTGGAAAATAATTGAAAAAAATGGCAAATGCTGAAGTTTATGGCAAATACCAAAAAAAAAAACTTGCCCTAATCATAACATAACAAAAAAAATGTGTAAATTTAGTAAAATGTTAAACTTTTTAAAAAATTAAAATTTTTTTTTATCAAATCTTCTTTGCGTTTGGTGCGGGAACTTTTTAATGGCCGCAGCAAAGTAAGATCATGATTCTTATTATTTTTCAAGGCCTACACTGCTATGCCTTGTATTATTTTATATTTGCAAAAAATGCAAAAAGTTATAACCCTACCCAACATAGATTATTTAACACTAGTTCAAAATTACTATTATGCGAACTAGTTTGCTTTTACTAGTCAGAAAACTAGTACTTTTCGGAACTAGTTTAAGCTTTTTCTACTGGGGTTCTTTTTAAAAAAAAAAAGTATTTTTTTTTATTTTCCCTTTAAGTCAGTGTTTCTCAACCTTTTTTGGGCCGTGCCCCACTTTTGGGTTAAACAATTTTCCATATCCCACCTCATTTTTTTCTGTACAATAGAGAGTACTTTAAATAAAAAACACACCTAACAATTTGTTTAATTCAATGGATGTATGTACATATATTTTTGTTATAAAGATAGAATTAATAATAAATACTCTAAAAATTAATGCAGGCTGCAAAGGGTTTTTAAATCAGGTTCTAATTTTGTTAATTTTAATCGTAAGTCTCCGTGATTTGTGATTTCCAGACGATTTCTTTTTTTAATAACAAATCACTAATAACACTAAATCCGGTTTCTACTAAATATGACGATGGAAATGGTAAAAGTATCATATTGGGATATTTTTTTCCACTTCCAAAGAAAGCCACGCCATCGTTTTAAAAGATTCATCATTCTGCAATTCTAAAAGCTTTTCTTGATATTTTATAGTCACTTGAGAAACATCTATCAGTAAAGGTTGAGTTATCCATGGAGGAAAATCCATCTCTTTTAAATCTGAAAATTTCTCATTGAATTCACAAGCCATTTTATCCAAATGATCCACAATGACGAGAACTGCAGAATTATTTACCTTGCACTTATTTAACCAAAAAAAATTTTGATATTTTTCTTCTGAAACATTATTTTTTAACAGTTGAAGAAGTCCAATAACACCAAATATTTTAGATTTTACATCAATAAGGATTGTATCAGCTAATTGCAATTGCTTATTCAATATATTCAATTTTTCAAAAATATCTGCCAAATAGCTTACAAAAATGCTTTACCATTTTCTGTTTTTAGGAGAGTATCAAAAAGATCCATAAATCCCATCAGGCATTAATTACATCCTCCCCTATTGTATGATTTTTTCCGCATTTAGCTATTAGAAGTGAAATTTCATAACTAGCTTCCAGATTACGATATTTTGTTGCATTTTGGCCATCAAACAATGTGTTAATTGTTGCCCTTTTCTCGAATTTGTCTTTGCTATTTATAAAACGATTCAAATCATAGGTCACACAAGTATTGTGTTTGGCTTTTAAATGTGCCTCAAGGCGTCCTTTTTTCATTGACTCGTTGATCAGACAGTTCTTGCACAACAGACGGAATGGCAAACGAGCATCATGTGGAGCCGTAATAAAACCAAACTTCAAATATTCATTTGAATATTGACGAACTTTTTTTTTTATCTCACTATTTATTTATGACACGAAAAACAAAAATACGCAAACAAATATATAATTGGGGAATAACACATAACGAGTTTACATTTGTTATAGCGTTGCCAACTTTTAAATTCTGCCTGTTAGGGCTGCCAGATATCAAAAAATAAATAAAATACTGTTTATATATAAAAATACAGAAAATAGCTGTCATTGGCAACAAATTGTTATTTGTATATGACTTTTTTGTTAGTAAGTTTATAAAAATACAGTTTTTTTTTATTCTACAGAATTTTATTTTTATATATTAAAAAAACATGAAAAGTTTAACAACTTACAAAAATTAGCCCATTAACCCTTAAAATGTTGAAATTTTTCCCAGTGGGGCGATCGCCCCACGTTGAGAAACACTGCTTTAAGTCAAAACTGTCAAAATTCAGTTTTATTGTTATTTGAAAAAAATTTAAAAACAAAAATCAAACAGAAAAAAATATTTTCAAAGTGTTTGTAATTTAAAGAACAAGTAAAAGAAACTTAATACTATTTAAGCTTCTTAAAATTATTTTAAATGAAATAAAACCGGAATCTAATTATATAAAGCGTTTATTATAATTTCAACACTTTGTATTCTAAAAGAATTAAAATGAACAACAACAAGAACCCTTTTTAATTAATTTTCTTTTTAATTGAATAAATGAAAGAAAGAGATACTAAATTGAATATAACAGAGTCATTATGAAAAAGAATGTTATTTTCTTTTAAAAAAAAACTTTTGATTTTTTCTATATAAAAATTAAGAGTATTTTTTTTTTTTTTATAAAATTTAAATATGTTTTTGCAAGCTTGAAATGCTTGAAAATTTAATTTTAAAATTTTTGTTAAACTATTATTTTTAAAGTATACAATTAACAGTGAAATCTTTTAATGGCGGATATTATTTAATTTTTAAATACAGCTGTGTTCTGCATTTCGCAAATTTTTTAAATCGCAGTGAAATTTAAATTTTTGCCACTATTATACTGTGTTCAATATTCATGTCGATTTGACAATTGTTTTTTTTTTTAAACGTTTATTTAGCAAAATTTCTTATATTAAAACTATAAATACAGTAAAACTCGCTTAAGACGAACTCGGTTAAGACGAACCCTCGGTTAATACGAACTAATTTAAAAGTCTTTTGGCAATAATTTTCATATAAAATACATCTTTTAATACGAACTCGGTTAATACGAACCCTCCGTTATTACGAACTGTTTGAAGCAGTCCCAAAAACTCGTTTTCATACAAATTACCATGCTTAGTACACTCCTTATCCGTTTTATGGGATATACCTAGTATGAATTCCATATCCGAGGATGACTTTCTAGATGTAGAAATATTGGAAATTGTTAATCCTCCCGATGTTGAAAATTTGTCAACTGATGAAGAAGTCGAAATAGAGGTACACAATAGCTTAATAAACATAAAAAAATATATTCGAACAAAATCGTGTGCCGAAGAAGCTGACAATCATATTTTGGTAATAGAAAAACTTATAACGAATGAAATCGTTAATTCAGTCATTCAGAAAAAAATAACAGATTTAAAAAAAAAAATTAAGAATTTTAATTGAATTTTTAATTGTGAATGCATGAAATGCTAATTTTATCTTTTATTTATGTAAAAATGTGAATAATCTTGTTTTTGTTTTAATAAATATTTTTTATCATTAAAGAAAAACCCCGCTTAATACGAACCTCGCTTAAGACGAACTAATTTTTTTAGTCCCTCGGAGTTCATCTTAACCGGGTTTTACTGTAGTAGATTATATAACTTAATGTACACACACTGTCCCGTATTCGAGCTCTCAAGTACAATTTATATTTATCAATTTATTATTCTTTTTGAGAAAATAATTTAAGTGTTGACTATACAACAGAAGAGTAAATATGTATTAATTTATGTAAAGAAAAATTAAAAAAAAATACTTCTATATTTTGTATGAATACACTTAGAATACTATGTAGGTAAAGACCACTGCAAATGTAGTTGAAAACAAATGATATTTCACTTAAAGAATGGACGACTTACATTACATTAAATTCAAATAACATTGTCATTTGTTTTTTAATGTTCAAAAAATGACTAACAATTGTAGTAAAAATGAACCACATGTTAGTAAAAAATAAACAAACATTTATTTTTTTTTATTTTTTTAAAATAACAAAAAACAACTGTAAAAAATGAATGTAAAATCATAAAACAGTCATTTGATGTTAGTTGTTTTTTAAAATGAACTACAAGGTTAGTAAATATTTTAATTTGTTCTACAAATGACTGACATTTACATTAAAAATAAAGAAACTGTATTACAACCCAAACAACTACATATTTTTAAAGCAGAAGTTCCCTGAGTGTAAAAAAGGAGTTAAGTGAAAAAAAAACAAAAAAAAAAAAGCAAGGAGCTGTTTCTGACAATTTAGTCTAGCCACCAATATTTTTTTAAATTTATGTTCGGTAACATATTTGTATCTCCAGAGTATACGCTAGTGTCGAATCTTTTATTTTCTATTGTCATTTGATTGCATTTTATAGCTTTTTCTGTGGCTCTTCCATATACGTGGTAGAATATAGGAACGCCCATATCATTTTGGATAAATCGTTGTTTATCAAGGTGTAAAAATGCTTCCGGTGGGACATAACCATTTTGAAGGGTTTCATATATATATATTGATCATTTACTTAATAGAGAGCCATAAACGGTACAGTGAAATAACTCCCAAATGAAATAAGTCCCAATGAAATAACTCCCAATGAAATAAGTCCCATCAAAAATGAAATAACACCCAATGTAAAAAAATGAAATATCTCCCAATGAGAAAAATGAAATAAGTCCCAATTTTTGGGAGTTATTTCAAAATTTAAAAATAAATCCCAAAAAAAAAATGAATTAACTCCCAATGAAATAAGTTCCAACAAAAATGAATTAACTCCCAATTTTTGTTTGTTTTGTTTTTCTGTTAGAGAACACTTTTTATTTCATAAGTATATGTAAGCATAGGTGGAGTGCAATAAGAAATAAGGCCTTTAAGGCTTTATTTCACTTTCAATTTAGAAATAAGGCCTTTATTTGCAAAAAGGCTTTATTGCACTTTGAAAGTGAAATAAAGCCGTAAAGGCCTTATTTCACTTAAATTTTTTTTTAAATGAAGCAATTAAATTTCTTATTCTTATTCTTCTTATATTTTATTGAACAATTATAAAAAAATTTCATATTAACAAAAATTAATAGAACATTAATAATTCAACAAAAAATTTAACTGCAACAATATTGAAAATCTTTGCTTTATAAAGTTTTTCTGCGTGGCGGCTTGCGGCCGCTCTTAGGGGTTTTCTCCTCCATGGGACGCGGCAGGTGGCTTCGCTGAATAAAGTTTCCCTGCGCGCGTCACACTAGGGAAGATAATGAGACGGGCGCAGGAAAACTGTATTCAGCGAAGCCACCTGCCGCGTCCTTTGGAGGAGAAAACCCCTAAGATCGGCCGCAGGCCGCCACGCAGAAAAACTGAACAGTGTAACAAAAGAATCAAAAAATACAAAATAAAGGCTTTATTGCACCATTGGCTAAAATGCAATTTTAAGAGAAATGAAATAACTCCCAACAAAAATGAAATAACTCCCAATCGTAAAATTGTGTTTGTAATTAAAATGAAATAAGTCCCAACTGCGATGAAATAAGTGCCAATGGTAACTCCCAAATGAAATAACTCCCAACAAAAAAACTGTTGGGACTTATTTCATTTGGGAGTTATTTCATAATGAATTAACTCCCAACAAAAATTATGAAATAAGTCCCAACGCATTGGGACTTATTTCATAATGAAATAAGTCCCAATTTACATGGAAATTTTTTTGGGACTTATTTCATTTTTCCATTGGGACTTATTTCATTTGGGAGTTATTTCACTGTACCGCCATAAACAGGTTATTTTCAATACATTCTAAGTTCTTTGCAATGTGAGTTCTTATTAAATGAATAATGAAGTTGCCAATTTGGCTAGTCTTAGCAGCGTTATATAGTTTTTGATTGGAAACATATTTTTTTAAGTCACTGTTTGATGATCTAAAAAGTGAAATGCATTCCCTTAGACATTTCCTTTCAAAAACTCGCATTTTCTTCATATAAGATGGAGAGATATTAAACCAAATTTGGCAACCATATGTTAAAATTTGTCTAATTAGAGCTTGGTATAGTATTATCTTTACCTGAGAACTAATATATTTTGAAAAAAAAATAGGTTTTTGTATACGAAAAATGCTTTTCTTGCCTTAATTATTTGCAAGTTAATATGATCATTGAAATATAAAAATTTGTCAAGGTGAATTCCAAATTATTTCTTATATTATAGTTACACAGAAAAAATTATCAACCTAAAATATGTAATGAAAGATTTGATTTGAATTTAATTTGTTTCTAAACAAATATTTAATTGAATCAATTAATATTTTAATTGACTTTTAAATATATAAATATAGACGCAATTATCATATTATTTTTTCATACACTGTATGCATAAATAGAAAATTTTCAGTATAAAATATCAAATACATTTGAAGTTAAGAAACAAAAGAAGCACACATTCAAACAGACTCCGCATTGGAGGGGGGGGGGGGGGGGGGGGGCGAAAAAAAATAGTTTCACATTTATCAATATTAATTCGCATTTCCAGTCGTTGGCATATTGTTCTACGGTGTAGAAATAATTTTGCAAATTCTCATTAATTTTCCTAATTTTGTCATCAGAATGGTAAATAATAATATCATCGGCAATCCCTATTATGTTATCTATTTGTTCCATAAGATCAAGTATAAATAAATTAAATATGATTGGGGAATTTACTGTTCCTTGCTATAAGCCATTAACAATAATAAACTTCCTTGTACTCATTTGATTTTTATTACAAACCAGAAAACACTTACTGTTTAACATATTATATAAGAGAACGGTTAGGTGAAAATGAATTTTATACTTTATAAGTTTACGTATTAAGCCAGGAATCGATTCGACAATTCCGACACATTACTTTGTCGCTGTCAACTCTTCACTTTCACCACCCATGATTCGATACATTCTAAAATTCGCGTGAAGAATTATCGGTTAAAGCTATCAAATTTTTACCATCCCTAAATAATAAACAAAAACAGAGAATAAGGAGCACAAAAAACATTAAAATATTTTAATTTATTAATTATATTGAAATTAAATTGTTTTTTTTTATATTAGTTTTACATGTACTAAATATGAAATGAAGAAAATTTAATAATTTTTATGTGTTTTTGCAAAAATAAATGTTTTTTTTTTCCAATGCAAAAATCTTGGCAGACAAAAAAGACAAGAATTTTGTTTTTTAAACTTTATATTGTTATTCTGCCGGAGTTGATTTTTTTACACTTTTATTGTTGAAATTAATAAAATAATCGAAAAATAGTTTAAAATTTAAAGAATTTAGTGTTAAACGTGTCAATGTTGGCGACGAACAAAAAAGATGAAAACGCGTGTCGAACGCGATTTATAGAATGTATCGATGATCACCAAAAACATATGTTTTCTTCACATCACTAGCGTATTATAGAATAGCTACGGAGCGTATTTGTTGTGAATGTGACTACAGAAAAAGACACGATTATTTTATTTTAGTCGATTTCAATTTTCTCCAATAAATGACCAAGATACCAAGACCAAAAATTGAAAACAAATTTGTAAAACTTTTACCTTCACCCAAGTGTGAAATACTGAACATGCCCGATAACCCAAAAAAAAAACTTTTCCGATTTTATACTAATTCTGTTATTCGTTTTAAATATTACAATTATTACAATGATAAAGAGTATTACACATGTCAGCGACTTTCATGCAAATGCATGTTTGTAGTCAGTAGTCCAAAGTCGACTTTGAACAAATACTTTTCCGAATCAAAGAATATACAACAAACAAACTGTCATAGAATTGTTGTTGCATATTTTTGCATATTTTGCCTTTAAATGCATATTGTTTTCAATTTCTAATTTTTTATTGATATATGATTTTTTTATTGCTTAGTTTTACATATTATGCGTTTAACTGCATATTTTTTAGAGTTAAAAGTAAGAGTTGATTTAAAATAAATAAAAGGAAACATTTTAACACAGAACTAAATCAAAATAAGGACCGTCATATTGCCATCTACTTAGACATTTGTATTGTATTTTCTTTTTATACCAGCGCTCCATTAGTAAAAAGGTTTATGTATGACCAGATATGACCATATATACAATAATTATATTCAATATTTGATTATATTCAATTATATCATAGTTCAGATACATTTATATATATCTTCAGATATAATTATATATCATTTCAGATATGTTTATATATAAATATATATATGGTTATATATGAATATATATGGAGTTATATATAAATATATATGGCCCTCAGATATAATTGGATAGACTCAAATTTCAGATTTATAAATACGAGTTAAAATCTTCAAATTTACAGTGCACATTTTTGTAGTTGTAGTGCATATTTGAAGCGCATATTTTGCATTATTTACAGCACATTTTAATAGCATATTTTAGAATTTTAGAGCATGGAAGTCGCTGCTCTGGTAAAAAAACATTCGGCATTACCGAATGTAACACCTAAAATATTAGTTACACAAAACTTATACCTGTTAACTTAGCTCAAGTTAACTAAAGTTTAAGGCTTAGCCATAGTTATGAATGTCAAATTTATATGGAAATATCTGTGGTTAAGGTTAAACTCTGGTTAATTTTAAAACAGGTACTCGCCCCTCGATTTTTGTTTTTGTGTAGAAAATCGAAAATCGAAAAACATAAAACTTTGTTCTTGTGAAAACGTAGGAAATTCTTTTACAATTATGCTTTCAAAATAATTTCTTCGTTTACAGGAACATCCTTAAATTGCCTAACTTTTCGAAAATAACTTTATGAGTTTGTTACTTCATTCGGTTTAAGATCATATTATCATGAATTCCAAATATAAATTGATAATTTAACTAACAACAAATGAATGGGGTACGTGAATAAGGGCATACAGACCATAAAGTAAATTGTTCACGATACAAGAACAATTTAGGAAATGGTCAAAACTTGATATTTAAATTTTTTTTTTCATGTCTCTAGATCAGTAGTGCGATTCACTAACTTTTAACACATTTAGCAGGTGTTATCTTTAACCACACATTTTGCACTAACCACTATGCGATTCACTAACTTATTTTTAACCACGGTAAACAGTTTTATATTTCTGTGCATTCAAATTGACTGTAGGAGCACTATTAACTGGGTCATTCTCCAATAAATTGTAGGCTAAATACTCCAAAGCCATTATATTTATTTTATATATTGGCACAACGATAAATAAAACCTTCTAAAAAAAATTAACCACACCAAAAACTCTGCTGTTAATAAACCACAATTTGTGTTGTTAAAAATAACAGCTGACTTTAAACGCCAGGTTATTTTTGTGGTTAACATTTTTAAACGAAAAAAATTATGGTTTAAAAAGCGTAGTGAATCGCACTACAGAAATACAGTTATCAATATGCAAAATTTTGTAAAATTGAAAATTAGCAAAATATAGAAAAAGGTCATACAGACCAATTTATATTTGAAAGTATGTTGGACACATTATGAATTGGTACGGTATTTATTATCCGATTGATGAAAATTAGTCCTTATTACCAAAACAACTTTATTTATAAGTTAGAAAAATTTCAAGGACATCAAGGATATTTTTTTAAGAAATGAAAGAATAAATGTAAATGTATTGGTATTTTGTAGATTTTATTAGTCAGTAATGTAATTCCCTGCGGTAAATGGACCAGTCTATGATATGGTCACGTGACTAGAACTATGAGTGTTTGAACCGGTACTTTTAACATAGTCTTGTCATAAGCGGTGTCAATTTCCACCTTTCGATCTAATTGAGATAGATCGGAGAAGTTGTCGAATGAAACATGTAACCGAACTGGTTTAAATGACTACGCCACAGAACGAGTTAAAAGTATCTAGTATGCAACTACCCAGCCAGAAATTGCCAATGGTCTGAAAAATCAAGCACTGGCAGAGCACTGTTTGCCAATGGTCCAACAAATAAAGTGCTGGCAAAGCACTGATTTACAACGCTCTGCCAACGTTAGTAAAAAGTGCTTTGCCAGTGCTTAATTAACAAAATTTACAACCGTAAAAATAATAAAAGCACTGGCACAGCTCTGGTTTATAACGCTCTGCCAACGTTTGTAAAAAGTGCTTTGCCAGTACTTGATTTACTAATTTTACAACCGTAAAAATAAAAAAGCACTGGCTCAGTACTGAGTTAGAACGCTTTCCCAACATTATCTATTACTATATTATCATGTTAGGCATTATATGATATGTAGCAGGACCAGTTCGAAATGAAATAATACGTGATTGGTTTAAGGGTCCAAATCACAGTACTCAAGAAAAATATTTGTTAAAACACTATTTACAGATTAATCGCAATGCCATACGTTACGGAGCTTATACAAAAATTAAAAATTTCGTGACATATCATTAAACTGCTATAAGCGAACAAGTTACAGGACAAATGAAAAATAATTGGTATGTTACCTGTTACTTTTTATTCCGCATTTGCCATATTATGCACGGGTTACTGAAAGAATCCGTACGGATCCAGTCACTGAACTTACCTAAACAATTATGTCACATTACCTATTTTTATAATATTGCACAAGTCCCAAAAAATAAATTTTTAATAAATAACAGAAAATTTAATCGTTCAAATGCCGTTTTGGATCGAAATCTTTGGTCGCACTCAGTAATTTTATAATTTTGCATACTCTATCTTATGGGAAACCGATAACTTAATATGGAACGCGCTTGCCGCTTTAGCAAGGCGCTGTCATGGAAGGGTTAAACTTACCCCATGTGACATTTCACAGACCTAACCTGGGACATGTCATCGAACGTTGTCTTTTAGAATAGTTTTGTGACATGGTCTTGTTTTCGAAGATTTGAAATCAACTTTAAAGCTCAGTTTCTTAAAATAATTTCCTTATTGATTTTCAAACAAATAATACTGAAGTATAAAAAGAAAAATACGGAGAAATTTTTGAAAAATTAAGCGACCGCAGAAAGTTATCCCCAATTTTGCAAAAAAAAAAATAAAGGGTACACACAGAGAAATAAAGTGCCAACCGAATTGAAAGGTGTATTTTAATGCTAACAGCTTCTAAATTCAGTTAGTACAACGATATTTACATTAGTTTGGGTTTTGCAACTAAAATTCAGTTGAATTAATCGGACTTTGAAAACTAATGTCCAGTTGTTCAGACCCACCGAAATTCATAATAACTGAATTTAAGTCGTAGTAACTGAATTTCAGTTGGCAAATAACTAAATTTTGTTCTGTGTGTAGAATAAACCCGAAGATCTGAAATCAAAGTTTCAAAGTCTACAATCAGTAGAGTTTTCAAAATATCTGGAAGCATAAAACGATAAAACTTTATTACAATACCTATGTTATTAATTTTTCAAGAATAAGTTCGTGTTCAAATTTAAAAAAAAAATTCTAAACAAATTTGAATAAGGTAATTTAATAAAACAAAAAATCTTGTATCAACTTTCCTTCAGTCGCAAATGCAATTCTACAGTCAAAAAGTCGGCTCTGTGTAAATCATTTCAGTATTAGGTACGCTGTGTAACAGACAAGAGATTGGTTGTTTCTGCACCGATTGTCGCATTTTTATACACATCTAATTATTTTGCACCGGTGCAGAGTTACGCCACTATTTGTACTGTTACGTCCCTAGTTACTTTGGTCTGCTTTAGTGTTACTTTAGGTTTTCTCAAGTTACGACTCTTAAGTCATTATTACTGAAGGGATATTTTGATGAATCTAAAGTTGTACACACAAATTTTCAATCCAAAATCATGTTAAACTTTAAATGCGAACAAAAAAAGCGTTACATAAAAGTTCTACATAAAACTCATAATCGATTTTGTAGTGAATGCAACAAATTTTAACATACTAGTTTATACACACAAAGAAATAAAGTGCCAACCGAATTGAAAAGTGTATTTTAATGGTAAGAACCTATTAATTTAGTTAGTACAACAATATTTACCTTAGATTTCTGAATATTTTGGGAGTTGCAACTAACATTCTGTTGAATTAAAAGAACTTTGTTGTGAAAACTAATGTTAAGTTGTGCCAACCGACTGAAATTCGTAATAACCGAATTTGTGTCGTAGTAACCGAATTTCAGTTGGCAAATAGCTAAATTTTTCTTTGTGTGTGTTATTCCATATATAATACCCTGCAATATATTTAAATTTTCTTTCTCACTCATGGACAACTCAACATCAACATGTTCTGCAAACTAGAGACAACATATAGTTAAACTGCGTTTTCAGTAATTCTCCATCATGTCAAAATTTTAAAGTTTCAATTTTTCCAAAAGTTTTTTAAATACTTGTACCCATGATATGAATATCATTAAAAAATATTGTTTATAACTTTTCAGGATCAAAAATTAAAAAAATGTCCTTAAAAAATGTAATCCTTCGTGATAAATGTGCCCAAATAAAATATTTCTAAAGGCGTGATATGCTGAAAATATTCCTAAATTTCATCAATTTGACTTTCCTTGCTTAGTTTTCAAACATTTTAAGTTTTCAAAAATCGAAAATTTTCCATAGTGGATACTGCAAAAGATAAATTTTTGCTGTAATTGGTTGGCAATAAATTTTTGAGTACTAATAATTCCTAATTTACACACAGAAAAATAAAAATCCATTTCACTCAATTGTGCGAAAAAAAATTGCCGCCAAAAAGTCGTGGATCATTTTTTTTTCTTTCTTTAGTCCTATTTTCATTCACACATGATCTAGAAACTAAAGCCGCTATCATATTAGAGTTACCACAAAATTGCATTTATATATATTCCAGAGCACCGTGTAAAATTCATCTAATTTGCAAAAATCTAAATTATTTACATACAAAGATGATGTACTTGGCAAAAGAAAAAATTTGATACCCATATTGCCCTATTGAAAACGAAGAGTTACCACCCCATTGCATTTTTGTCAAAACGCGAACTAGCACGAATTTCAAAAAAAGCTGAGACCCGTATTTAATTAAATCGACTAAAGATTAAAATATGTTAATTTGGCATTTTTTATTACAAACAACCCCGAACAAAAATTTCAAAAACCGTTTTTTTTTACAGAATATCCTTAAAAAAAGGAAATGGATGATCGTCCTTGGACAAATTGTATATACAGTTGGACGCGCCTTAAAAAACCCTTTCTTATGATACCCATATTGTATATGTTGGTAAGGAAACAGATTCTCAAATTATCAAAACATGCAAAATAGACCCATTTTCAAAATGGTCCAGCTCACGAGAGGTCAAAGCTGGAGCCAAAATATTTTAAATGTCATCTTAAAAAAGTCCAATGTTCATTTTTAGGAGGGTACATCGAGCACTTTTTTTCGTGAGTCGCTCTAATGAACAATTTCCCACAGAAATTAGTTATTTCTTGCTATTGAAACGTAGGGACTATGTCAACATTTTTTTTGGATTCCTTCTTTGCAGAAATAAACCCTTTTGTGCTAATCAGAGTATTTTTTTTTTGTTTTAAATAATTTTTGATATATTCATGCATTTTTCTTTTTGTTTAAAAAATTTTTTTTAATTTTATTCAACGAAATTAAACTTTAAAAATTACATTATCATAAAATATTTATGATAATGTTTTAGAATAAATAAATATTCAATAAATAAATATGAAACCAAATCACTTAACTTAATGAAATAGCAAACCTAATAAGAATTAATATCTTATCTAATTGAAATGAAATGAGTTTAAAATATTTATTACTAATACCACTAAACATTTATAAAAACAACTACATAAATATTACAAAAAACAACAACAATCTGTTTATGTTTGCTTTTGAGCAATAACATAAAAAAATGTCAAGCAGTTTCCGAATTTGAGCAAATATTTAATTGATTCAATTAATTTTTCAATTTATAACGAGCTTTCAACCTCCGTATATTTACAAAAATAAAGCAAATCAAACATATTAGCTAGGTTGATACTAGTATTTCGATCTGGCTAAAGATCTCATCAGAACCCGAAGTTTTAGAAAAGCTAGAGCCTATATAATAGGCAGAACTTTAACAAAAAACCTATTAATAATAAATTTTGCTCCATTCTTGTCTTCTTTTTAATTGACAACTTTTAATATTTTCGACAAATCGACTTAATCAAATCTTAACGACTGCTTGACTGGAAACCTTGAAACGCTTTTATTGTAAATAAATGCTTTCCATATTTTTCTGTTTTTGTGAAATTAATTTTATTTGAGTAAAATAACTTGTAATATGTACACCTATGTTAATTTGCCAGCTCGTCTCAATAATGCCTATAAGGCGCTGAGACCTACATAATTTTGAATTATAATTGTACTTGGAAAATAAATAAAAAAAAAAAAAAAATTAAAAAATTAGGGAAATATTTTTTTTCTGTGTTAGATAAAAATGTTAAACTTTGAAAAGTTAACATTTGAAAATAAAAAAAAAAAAAAAAAATAGTTAATTCTATATATTTTTAACTTTAAGTGCATATTTTAAGTTTTGTCATGCATATTATAGGCGCCTAAATCACACTTTTTTGAGTGCATGCAATTCCTGCCCCTGCTAATGTTACATTTTTTTTTAATTTTAAGATTGTTTAAAAAAATCCCGACAAACATGTGTTGCATTAACAAATTATTTGTTTATTTTTTTCTTTAACAAAAAGAAAAATATAGATTTAAAATATATTTGTCACGTTGTCAACATTCACGCTAAAATAAACCTTATCATTAAATGTGTAATACTGGCAACCTATTTTGTGGGTGGTAGATGACTCTTATTTTCAATTTATTTTTTATTTAAATTTGATTCTTGTCTGCGGTTTAACAATTTGCAAAGTTTATCAACACCGAGATTTTTTTTTTTTTTTTAATTCAAATACAATTGTGTGCCAAATTTGTTTGTTTTTGTATCTTCGAAACATATGAACTTTTTGAAGAAGTTTGTGTCTGGTTTGAAATAATGAGCGTTATTTGAATATATTCTTGGCATATAGATATTCTTAAAACCATTTGTATTAAATTGGATTATATTTAAAAAAAATTATAATCTTTGGTTTTGTTAGTTCATTGTTTTGCATATATTAAGCGTATGGTTAATACATGAAAAATTAATGTTAATCATACGCCATGTGGGTTTTCGAAGTAACTTTTTAATTTAATATTATTACATGCGTGTAGTACTTTAAAATTAAAATGATTCGATTTAAATGTATTAACAAAAAACAATCAAGTACAGCCAGGCAATACAAATTTGAAATATTATTTAAGCCATATTGGATAAAAAGGCATTTTATGAACAACTTAATTTGAAAGTGGGATGAGTCCGTTTTTAAAAAATAATGATTGGGCAATGATGAAGTTTCATTGTATTCAATGTCTGCTAATTCTTGTATTGTACGTTATTTTAACTAACACTTCTATCCTCCTCATAAAAAAATTGTCTGGGTCTTGTAAAAGTTGATATTTTTTGCATTTTTTTTAAGTTAGTTTAATAATTTACAAATAATGTTCTATGTACAAAAACTAATCATGTGAAAAATACCGGATAAATTTACACATTTTTGATTTTAGTTTTTTTTTTAAATTTAAAAGTAAAACATTTTTCCAAATTTCCTTAAAAACTTCCAATAAAGCTAAAAAAATTATATATGCTCTAAGGGAACTTCTGCTTTAAAAATATGAAGATGTTTAAGTTGTAATAGAGTTTCTTTATTTTTAATGTAAATGTCAGTCATTTGTATAACAAATACAATTTTTTACTAACCTTGTAGTTCATTTAAAAAAACAAACCACATCAAATGACTGTATGATTTTACATTAGTTTTTTACATTCGGTTTTTGTTATTTAAAAAACTAAAAATATAAATGTTTGTTTATTTTTTACTAACATATGTGGTTCATTTTTACTACAATTGTGGTTAATTTTTTAAACACTAAAAAACAAATGACAATGCTAGTTGAATTTACTGAAATGTTAGTCGTTCTTTCTTTAAGTGAAATTTCATTTGTTTTTAACTACATTTTCAGTGGTCTTTACCTACATATTATTCTAAGTGCATCTATCAAATTTAAAAAAAAAAATTGTCGATAATCAATAGTGGTTATTTCCGAGTTCAAATCTCGGAAAAGACAAAAAAAGTTTTTTTTAAATTAAAATAAAATATTAAAATGTTTAAATAGCAACTAAGGCAATGAAAATTAAAAGTGATTGTGGTGCAATCAGTTGGACAGAGTACTATTAATCTGAAGGACACGGTTCAATACCAGAAAAATCAAAAAAAATTTAATTTCACTAAAATTTTGTGAAACGTTATAATATGTGTTTGGAATATAATATATTGGATATTAGCTATCACGACTAAAAATATATTTTAGCGTTACGATAGTTTTCGTAACCGCCAGAATTCGATAGGCAACAAATTCGGTGGCCACAACTGAGACTGTAAGTCGTCATTTCTTTAGGTGAAATTTCATTTGTTTTTACCTACATTTGCAGTGGTTTTTACCTACATGGCATTCTAAGTGTGTGTATGAACAACACTTGTGAACGAGTCTTTCTTTTGAAAGTGATATGTGACCATTCAAAATTGAAATGCGTAGGTTTTCGCAATCAATATGTTATTTTATTTAAAAAATAAATAATGTGTGAGATGTGTGTAAAAACATTGTTCAAAAGTTGTCGTTTACAGCTTCAAAAACATTGAAATGCAAAACAGTTTTTATGTTATTTTAAAGACAGGCGACTCATACCACTTTTACAATAAATAGTTCATATATAAATGTATGATTTAAAGAACTTTAACTTTTTTTGTTAATTTTAGTAGGTCATTACTGACACAGTGTTCTTTTTATTTTAATTATAGTCTAATCAAATTTAAGTACACACAGTAAACAGTTTTGTAGTTGCAAACGATTTTTTGTTCCAACCGAATTTTTGTGGTTCCACGTACTATCACTATTATTAAATTTTAATACTATTGTATCAACCGACATTTATTTATAAATTTCAAATTTTTATTGTAACAATTGAATATTTTATGTTTATGGACTATAACATGCTAAAAATAGATTCACATGCATTCAACAAAACTTATTTTATTAATAAAAAAAATATATGCCCGAACTGGGCTCGAACCGACGATCTTCCGTTTGTCAGGCAAGTACTTTAACTCTATCCTAAAACCAATTTAAACGTTTTTTTTTTTAAATTTTAACCTTGAATATTTTCTAGTTTCAATTTTAAATATTTGTCTAAAAATAGATTTGTATGTACAATAGAAGTTCGGTTGTTAATTTCAATATTTTATTAGTGTTACCAAAACTATAAAAAAATTTATATTATTTTAAAAATTTTTTATTAATAAAAAAATTCTTATCCGTGAACTGGGCTCGAACCAGCGGCCTCCTGCTTGTCAGGCAACTACTTTACCTCTAGTCTAAACCCAGTTTCAAATTGTATTTTTCAATTTCAACCTTAAATGTTTTTTTGTTTCAAATTTATATATGTGTGTTTAAAGATAGATTTGTATCTACATTAGAAATTCGGTTGCTGATCTCAATATTTTATTAGAGTTACCAAAACTATAAAAAAAACTATTATATTATTTTAAAATTATTTTATTAAAAAAAAAATCTTTTGCCACGAACTAGACTCGAACCGTTTACTTTCAGCTTGTCAGGCAATTGCTTTACCTCTAGTCTAAACCCAATTTGAATTTGTATTTTCAAATTTCAACCTTGAATATTTTTTTTCTTTCAAGATTAAATAAAGGGTCCGCCAAAAAACTTTTTTTTTGAACTCCTGAACCAATTGGACTTTGTATGGCGTCATACCAAGGTCTTTATGCTAAATTCGTCTCAATGATGTCTCCGAAATGTTCAATTGTTGAGAACGACTGTGAATTGATGTTGATGGCGCTTCACGCACACTTTCTGCCACAGCAGCAATATTCTCGGGTGTACGCACTGTTTTTGGCTTTTCATTCTTTGGTTTATCGATGAGGATGCCAGTTTCTTTCACTTTTTTCACAAGATAACGAACATACTATATTCGTTCAGCGGAAGGATAAAACTAATTATCTGTCAAATCAGACATGAGCTAAGTGTTACCATTCACGAAATAAGCACTAGTTGAAAAAAAAACGTTAGATGGCGGACCCTTTATGAATTGTCTAAAAATAGATTTGTATTTACAAACAGAAAATTGGCTGCTAATCTTAATATTATATTAGAATTACCAAAACTTTATATTATTTTAAAATTGGTAACGAAAACTAATATTTTAGATAGAGTGAGTGTTTTTTATTTTAGATAGAGTGATTGTTTTAATATTCGATTTTAACTGCAAATATTTTATTCAAGGGATAAAAGCTCCGAAAAGTGGTTGGTTGTTGGTTACATAAGGAAAAGCATAAGGAAAAGCAATATTTTGAACGATGTGACTGTGTTTTGGTTAATTTTATATATTTTCTGTTTACAAAATAGTTTAATTATTCTGATGATGAATTTTAAGTACTTGCAATTAAAATCATTGAATAATGATTAACTTTTGTTGGTTACAATGGAATTCCAACCAATTTATTCTCTATGTGTAATATTTTTCCGATAATTATGCGAACTTTGATAAAAACATGCAAATTTTGACAATATAATCAATTTTCATAAAATGCCCTAGAATTGACTCGCTTGACACACAATCACGAATTATAATTTCTATTTTTTTTTAATAGTTGTATTATATTAAAAAAATTCCAATCGATATCTCCGAACAAGTCATTTTAAAAAATCTTTTAAACTAATTTAAAAAATTTGTGCGTCATTTTTTATTTCAGGCTGAAGTGGGTTTATGATATTAGATGAAGTCAGAATATCATATTTGAATAATTTTGATTATTAAAAATTATTATTGTGAAAGGCGTGGTAGAGAAGAATGAGTGTATTTTCTAAAAATCATAACTACATTGTAAATTTTAAATTTTCTGAATCAGACTGCGCAGTTTCTGGTATTGAACCTTCGTCAGTGACAATGTTTTTTTTTTAATAATGTAATATTTGTTATGTTTTTATTTGTTCGATTGCGTCTATATGAAATTTTCTGTGCAATCACTGACCGTGGTATAGATAAACTGATTTCTAATGCCACATGCACTCGCACTACACGTTAGACAGAGCGCTTTAGCCCACTGATCTATCGTCAGGTCGAGTTCTTTTTGTGATTAAAACTAGTTTTATTCAATACACGGTGTTTTTGTTCTTGCATACATAATCTCAGAAGTACAACTCCAACAACACAACAGTTCTATTTTTAGAAACTTACCTCACTCTAATGTCCACTGTTTTCCCATATGTTGTAAGTGATGCCACATCTATGATATATTCTTTGTATATTCGATAGATGGCGCTTACGTAGTTAGGGAAGAATTGCCAGAGATCAAAGTTTGATTTTTGTTTGAGTTTGAATTTTAACGTCTTTTTCAGACAATTGCAATTAATACTATAATTAATATGCAATTTTATTTAATTTTAATTGTGAAAGGCGTGGTAGAGAAGAATGAGTGTATTTTCTAAAAATCATAACTACATTGTAAATTTTCAGTTTTCTGAATCAGATTACGCAGTTTCTGATATTGAACCTTCGCCAGTGACCCTGTTATTTTTTGTTTTTATTTGTTCGATTGCGTCTATATGAAATTTTCTGTGCAATCACTGATGATTAAATAAAAAAAAATAATTTATTTATTAAAATTTCGAATTTTGGGATATATTAATAAAATACATTTTTTTGTCGGAACTATGCCGTTTTCGTCCGAAATTCGTCACGGTTTAAGGTTTTCTAAAAAATAATAAAAAAATCGATTCTCTTCATTAGGAACCATCCTTATTAATATTATAAAAATGACTGTTGGTTTGTTTGTTTGTTTGTTTATTTGTTTGTTTGTTTGTGTGAGCATCACGTCCAAACGCCTGAACCGATTTTATTCAAATTTGACACATAGAAAGTGGGCGGCCTGGAAGGAACTATAGGCTATATGAAATTTTTATATTATGGGCGTGGCACTTTTACGCCCACTTTTTCACTATTTTCGATATGGCTTTACCGATGCAATTGATATTTGGTACCCAGAAAGAGATGTCACAGATAAGCACTTTAAGTTATGTCAAATTTAGATATTGTGGCGTGGTACTTTTACGCCCACATCTTCACTATCTTCTATATGGCTGAACCGATTTTATTCCAATTTGACACATAGATAGTGGGCGGTCAGAAAGGAACTATAGCATATATGAAATTTGTATATGATGGGCGTGGCACTTTTACGCCCACTTTTTCACCATTTTCGATATGGCTTTACCGATGCAATTGATATTTGGTACCCAGAAAGAGATGTCACAGATAAGCACTTTAAGTTATATCAAATTTAGACATTGTGGGCGTGGCACTTTTACGCCCACATCTTCACTATCTTATATATGGCTGAACAGATTTTATTGAAATTTGGTACACAGATATTGGGATGACTCATAAGCACTATTTGCTATAATAGATAAGACATGGTGGGCGTGGCAGTTTTACGCCCACTTTTTGTTATCTTTTATATGCCTTAAAGGATTTTATTAAATTTTGGTACACAGATAGTGGCCAAACTGAAAAGTTATTCATCATCCCAAAAACTAGGTCTAAGGCACGCTAACAACGTAGCGGGCAACGCCCGCTAGTTTGCAATAAAACCGGAGATGTAATGAACGAAAATCCACAAATCGTTTTTTAAGGGACATCCTAGTAGGCATGACAATTTTTATTTATTCGGGTTTATTCTTTTGAACGAATAACCGATTTTTTCAGCGAACGATCACACGATTAATCTTTTAAAATAATTCGATTAATCTAATGAATAACGAATAAAAATTATTTTAAAAAATACATAAATAATAAAAGTTTTTAACACTATTAACATGCAATTTTTAAATTTTGGCTTCAATTTGAATAAATATTTATCTGCTTTAGCACAATAAACGACTTCTGTAATTGATTTCTTAGATCATATATTGCATATTTCCTCTTAATACCATATTTCTTCATATTTTGATTTTAAGAGCAATTTTTTAAAGACAGAAACTACTTTTTGGGGCACATTTTTAAAATTTTAGAATATTTTGTATGCTTTCTTTAAGATTTTATTATTTAGCGCAAATTTTTAAAGAAATGAACTTAATTTTTGGTATATTTTTGTATCTTTTACAACAAAAGTTAATTTTTAGAGCATATTTTCGAGTTTTTCTTTAAGATTTTCTTATATTTCTTAAGAGCAAATTGTTAAAGAAAGAAATTTATTTTTGGGCATAGTTTTGTATTTTTTAGAACAAAAGCAAATTTTTACTTTTGCTCTTAAAAATATGCCCAAAAATAAGTTTCTTTCTATAAAAATTTGGTCTGGAATAAAATATTAAAATCTTAAAGACAAACGGCAAATATATTCTAAAATTTGCCTTTGTTCTAAAAAATACAAAAATATGCGCAAAAATAAGTTTCTTTATTTAAAAATTTGCTCTTTAGATCAAAATAAGAAGAAATATCCCAGTAAAAAACGCTACTTACAAGCAAGCGGGTTTGTAAGGGAGTAAGCCAAAAAGAATCCCTTACAAACCTGCTTACATATGCCTTAATTTTTATATGGCGAATTCCCACTTGGAAGCATTACTTTTTGGGCAAATAATATAATTAATAATTTATTTTACATAAAATTCTACGGATATTAATGTTTTGTTGTTAAACATGATCATTTTGTGTTACCGCTTCACGTGCTAGCTCTTCAGAATCAGTTAAATTACTAAATTTTTTTTTTTATAACATACTCAAAAATACCAAACACAATCGAAAATCACTCGTGAAAACTGGTACAGATCGTTTATTATGCACAATCGAAAATCACTCGTGAAAACTGGTACAGATCGTTTATTATACACGATATGAAACTTTCTGCATTGCAAACTGCATCCTTGTAAGGAATTAGGGTAAGCTGCTTACAACCTGCATCCTTGTGAGGGAGAACAGTAAGCTCATAATTTGTTGTTGATTACTTTTATACGAAAATTATTCGTGCCTTTTGCTGCTTCTCAGTATTATTCAATAGTAAGCACTTACATCAGCGCATTTTTGTATTCTGCTTCTTAAAACACGAACAAATGTTACTGGGATGGTAATATAGTTTTTTAATAAAATTCGATACTAAGTTTAGTCTTAAAACTTTTGAGTGACACAAAATATAAAGAATCGCTGTTGCCAATTCTAAGCGACTTATCGTCTTTCTTAAGCAAGCAAATGAATTATTTTTCAGTTATTTTTAAACAGGTTGTAACAAAATTTGTAATATTTAGCGTTTTATTGCAAAATTGTAAAATATTTTTAAAATTTATCTATTTTCTTGCGATTTTTTAGTTTGATCTACATGGCAATATTTTCTAAAATTAGTTAAATTTCCGAAAGGTTTCAATTAAAAATGTATTTTTTAAAATTATTCGTTTTATTCGTTTAATAGTCAAAATTTGTTAGAGTTATTCGTTATTCGAAAATCATGATTTTTAAATATACGTTCGAAATTTGTTTTTGTTAGCTCGATTAATCGCATAATTTTTATTCGAGTGACAACCCTAGTAGGTATACATTAAATTGGATTTTATTAAAAATTTATAATCTTTGGTTTTGTTATTTCATTATTTTGTTTAAGAGTATACTTAATATATGAAAAATTAATATTAATTATACGCCATGTGGTCTTTGAAGTTGGTTTTCAATTTAATTTCAGTACATGCGTACTTCAAACTTAAAATTATTTAATTTAAAGCATTAAGAAAAGCAAACAAGTAACAGACACTCAGTATCAGTATACAATTTGAAATATAATTTTAGAATATACAGAAAAAATTATTGTTATTAAAACTTCAAATTAAAATGTTTAATTGAAAATTAATTTAGTGCAAACAAAGTTTCCAGTTTCTATAACTTATAATTTGCCAACATTAAAAAAGTAACAAAATTAAAACACTAATCTAGCTCATTAAATTAAAAAAAAACGACAAATGTAAAAAATCACCAAAAATTAAAAAATTTACGTAATAAAAAAAAAAAGAAACAAAAACTGAAAATGTTTTTAAGAAAAAAAAATTTTAAGAAAAATAATTAGACATCTGCTGATGTATAATTATGTATAATGTTATATATAACAATATATAACTAAGTCTTATACACATAAACAATATTAATGATGTTGAACCATATGTAATCATATCTCAAACTAAATTGTATATCTTTTGTCATATATGAATTTTTACATTATTATATCTTGAATTGCATTATACATATGGCACCATACATAAGCATTTCTTATATCCAGTGGCGTACCCAGGGGGGGCCCTGGGGGCCAAAGCCCCCCCCCCCCCCGAAATATTTTCGATTTTTGTGAAATATGTAAATTCGAATTTATCTTGGTGTCGCAATTTGCAATAAAATTTTAAATATCACGCATAACTTGTCCAAATTCTTGCAGTCTGTCAATTTAGATATTATTAAGGCGTACGATCACATACATGTAGTAATTGACATGTTAAGCACAATGCGAACAAATGCTGAAGAAGAATTCTTTTTAATTTACACTGAGACCATTAATATGGTAACGGTAACGCGTTGGAACACAGAATTACCGATCAAATTTACAAGCAGCTGACCCAAAGGATTACTATAGAGCAGTGTTGTTAATTCTCATTTAGAAGAAGTTATAACAAGTATGAAAGATAGATTTACTGGGCATGAAAGTGTTGTTAAAAATTTATATAACATTGTACCAAGTCAAGTCGTTAATGCCCCATCAAAAGAATTTAATAACATTATAGAATTTTTTAAAATTGATTTAAAAGATCAAACTAATGTTATATTAACTGAAATTGATCTATGGAAACACTACTGGAAAAATAAAACAGAAAGACCATCAATTCGCTAGATGCTAATCAAGATTGCAACAAGGAGCTTTTTCCAAACGTTTACATGTTTTTACATTTACTGATAGTAAATCCTGTTACAACTGCATCCGCGGAGAGAAGTTTTTCCACCCTAAAAAGAGTGAAAACATATTTAAGAAATTCTATGGGTGAAGCTAGACTTGGTGCTCTAGCTCTTGCATCAGTGTATCGAGAAAAGGTTGAACCTGACAAAATCATTGACACTTTTTTGAAAAAAAAAAATCGTCGAATTAACTGTTAAGAGTTTTGTTAATAGTATATAAGGATCTCAACTAATATGATAGCTCACTTTAAAAATCAAAATAAAATTATCTAATTGATACATAAATTTGTTTAATATTTCAAAAAAAAAACTTGTTTGTAGATATAAAAAAACTAAAATAATAAAGACATGTCAAAACATAAACATTTTGCATCAAAATTGCTATCATAACTGGGTTAACGTCAATAGTAACTTTCCCATCCAAAACTTATTTAACAGACACAAAATATTAAATATAGGCTCTCGTATGTAAAAAATTAAAGGGTCCGCCAAATAACTTTTTTTTTTTTTGAAAATGCTATAAAAAAAAAACTACTGAATATTTTCTCAAATTTCTTTTTTTATTTGTAAGTACAATCCTTCCGGTTAATAATGGAAAATAATTTCATTCAAATGGCTGCCTCGGCTGGCCATGCAGTAGCCTACACGATCGGTCCAATTTTTAAGCACATTATCGATTGTGTCCAGCTGTATTTCACCAATGGCTTCACGAATATTGTCCTTTAAAGCGTCAATTGTCTCTGGCTTGTTGGCGTAACACTTATCTTTGACGACACCCCACAAATAATAGTCCAACGGTGTCAAATCGCAGCTCCGAGCTACGGAGATGACGGTGCTTCTCTTCTTCCAAAATCCGTACGCAATTTTCGCACACATTCTGCAACATTACCATGATTTTCAAAGTAATGTCGCAATATTTCCCAGCGTTGTTCAAGCGTATACACAACCATATTCGTTCAGCGGAAGGATAAAACTAATTATCTGTCAAATCAGACATGAGCTAAGAGTTAGCATTCACGAAATAAGCACTAGTTGAAAGAAAAAAACGTTAATAAAAAACAAAAATTGGGCCCCCCCCGAAACAAAATCCTGGGTATATCACACATGAAACTATTTTTTATAAGACAGCCCGATTAAAAAAAATGTGTATAGAGCTGTATGTAGTCATATCAATTTCTATATGACGCTATATGTAATCTTATTTAATTCCATTCGAAGTAGGGGCCCATGTAATTGTACACCCAAAAAAATAAGTTAGTAGAAAAGTTAATAAAACGTCTTGTAAATCAGGTATACTATTTTTTAGCAAAATTTTTTGCTAAAATCGTGTTTTCAGCTAAAATTTTTGTTACACTTATTCAGCACTTAACTGTTTTATACTAATGCTTTACTAATGTTTTACTAATTCATTTTGCTAAAAAAAAATTGTGCTGATAAGCACATTAATAGTGTGGACGACAACCAGATTGAAAGATATACGCAGAATGAAGTAGATGTCGCGGCATGTCAAGATGTAGTAGAGAAGAGGAAAATGATACTAAAAAGTACAACTCTAATAAGACATATAAAAAAATCAACCATGGAAGTTTTTGTATCTCTTTTTCATACATAAAACAAAATTGAGGATTAAAATAACTTAATTTTTGCGTTGTCACCGGCTTGTGAAAATAATTGTCTATTAATTAAATAAAAGACAAAATAAAATATTTATTTATTTAAACTAAATGTTTATATGTGTCGTCAAATTGCAAACAAACATATACAGAAATGTAGACAGAGTAAAGTGAAAGACAAAGACACACATCTTAGGTATGGTTCCTTTTTCTTATTGCAAAAAGGGTTGTTTTTTTCGTTTCGTTTGTTTTTGTTTATTTTTTCGTTTCTATAATTATCTTCGGCAGTTGCGATAGCATCATTTAGACAACCATTGATGTAAGTAATTGAAAGACAATTTTTGTTATGTTATATATATTTATTTCTATATATTTTCAGATATTAAATTAATTCATGTCGTCAATGTGGAAAAATAAAAATTTTTATATTTCGTTATTATAGTAAATTATTTTTAAAATAATCACAAAAATATGTTTTATGATTTTAAGCAAATAAATTAACTAAATTACAATTTTTTTACAAATTTTTTGCGTTTTTTTCAGTCTACTAAAATTCAGCAAAAAATTTATTAATTTTTAGCAAGGCTTTTGTATTTCTAATCTACTAAGTGTTAGCAAAACTTTTGCTGAATCTACAAATTTTGTTGCTAAAAATCAGCTCGCTGATTTTCAGCAAAAGATTTTGCTGACATTAGCAACTTTTTTGCAAGCATCCTCCTGACTAAAATTTTGCTGACTCAGCAAAATTTTTTGCTGACTTTACAAACTTTTTTTTTGAGTGTATGTGTTGGTATGGGTTTAGATCTAATCGAATTATGACCCGATCAAATTGTATTAGATTGTATCAGTTTAGATATAAACTGATACAAATATATATAATTATATAAGAACCAGATATTATTGTATCCGTATGTTAACCTGATATAATTGTATCTGATTTTATGTAAACTGATACATCCTAACATAATTAGATGCGAGATTTATTTTGGCAAAATTTCACTAAAAGTTACATTTTTGTATATGTATGATTGTATTAAAATGTACACATCCTATCATATGCGTTAGTCCATTACACAATATTTAGAAACATATTTCTTTTCTGCGGTTTTCTCAAAAAAAAAAAAAATACGGCATAAATCTTTTTAAGTTTTAATGCACATTAGGGTGTCCCGAAAGTGTAAAATTTTACGTAATAGATTTTTAGATTTTTAGATTTGTGTGAAAAATTGGGCTCAAGTTAGGTAACAATGAGAATATTTTTGAAAATATATCTACAATCTTTCAAACTCAGTGTATAATTTCAAAACAAGTAATAAATAAAAATTACATGTGTCAAACTGAATGACGATGTGGTGGACCAAAATTAGTCATTTTATAAATGTTTTTCCCATAATTTGCTCAGCATTGCCAAACTTTTTAACTTTTCTTTGCCCAACAATTTAAAAAATTCACTACGAAGACCGCGGGTAGCAACTATAAGTATTTACCCTTAACAAAAATTTGTTGTTTTTTTTTTTGCCCAAACAGCTCAATAACACCTATCATTTGAGTACATGAGGAAATTCAGAAATTTTTTTTAATTCGGGACAGTGATATACTATATATAGCGGCAATATATAGTTTTATCCAAAAGAAGATCTTAATTTTTATGGTATGAACGATATATAACTAAGTAAGTCGTGTTATCCAACATTAAATAACTTTTTTTTTTTGCAAATATATGATATTATATATAAATTTGATTTGTGTTATATCTAATTATACATGTATTCCTACATGATTAGATTAACCATATATAATTGTATATGTCAAATACGATTATATATAGTTCGATATGTAATAAGATGTAAATTTATTTCGCATCGTATTAAAAAATTTTGTGGAAAAAATTTGTATATATATATATACATATGCATTCACATATAATATCATTCAATAACATATATATTTACACAATATAATGCAATAAACATTTTCGCTCGGGAGTATGCAACTATTATTATATTTATATTAAATTATATAGCTTATATGTCACAATGTATACATACATACTGTATTTTATATAATACTGTATATATATGACCATATATCTACCATATCTTATTATGTATATATCTTAATATCTGATTTTATAAAGGTCAATATATAATAATATATCTTTATATATGTTTCCATATAAGAAACATATTATAAGCTGTTGCCATGAATGACACCATATATAATCACATATTATAATTAATTTTAAGATGAAAAAACATATGACCATATATACATTTTTTACTTAATTTTGACAAATTTTCCCCACAATTTTGGATGACTTTTTTTTTACTTTGGCGATTTTGTCAAATGTTAGCGATTTTTGCTAGTTTTAATCAAAGTATCTATAAAAAATTGTTTGCAATTTAAATTAATATTCAATTTAATTTTTAGTAGATATGATTAAAATATTATTTGAAAATAAAATCAATTATATAGTTACACATTAATTTAATTGATACTAGTTACATTTTTTTTATAGTACCGAATTCAATTAAACTTTCGATTTTAGTTTCTTTTTTTTATGAAATTTTAGTTTTTATTAATATTACAAGTTTGATATAATTTTTATTAAAAATAAAAATTATGTTTTTCGACCTTTAATTGTGCAATGAAAATGAAAATTATTCAAGTTTGAGGCCATACTCTAAATCTATTTATTAGGATATTGTCCTAACAAATAATCTATAGAGTTTTCTTTTGTTTTCAAATTTATTATTTGATCCTTTCAGGAATGTATTGATAAATCTATTTCGGGAATTTTCTAGGTTCCCATCATCAGAACACGTTTAATATTATTAAAATGTTTCTTTAAAAAACGAATTTATTAACCTTTTATTATATTACCAGCATTTATATTTCCAGCAGAGTATTTTATTCAGCGTGTAGCTTGGTTAGTTTAGACGCTACACCAAACGCCCATTTTTCGGGATAAAGGTTGATTAAAAAAATCGGACTTTGTTGACAAATATAGCGACTATATTTCCCTGATGAACAGTGTATAAAATGATTTTTCAACGACCAATATCATAATGAACACATTTAAACAAAAATATAAAGTCTTATTGCATTTTCAATTTTTTTTAATATATTTTAAAAAATGTATACACTGTAGTGTACAAGGTTAGAGAATGGGTTAATAATTTCTTTTTAAGTTAGTTTTCCTCTAATATCTTTACTCTTATCATCAATTTCATTAAAAATTGCAAACGGAATTAACTTAAACATTTTTTTGTTCAACATTTACAATGAAACATTTATAATTTTTTTATAACCAACAAATAATAAACTTTGAAATGATCATGAAATAAATGAATGACTGGTTCAAATTGCAAGTATATGTATTATCAAATATGTATGACAACCATAAAAACAACTAGCACAATTTTCAGCTACAAACGAAAAAAAAATTGTATAAAAGATGATGAAAAAATAATATATATGACTAAAACCATATAAAAACAAACACTCGATTTCCTTCACCTCTTCTGATTTCAGCCAAACTTGGTATAGAAGATGTACATCATATAACTATAACCTCGTCCAAATGAAGGACAGCTAATTCCCAGTGGATCTTATTATGTAGTCGTACATAATATTCCATATCTTTTTAACAGCTTTTGCTACGAAAGTCACTGATACCTCATTTTAAAGCTATTTAATTTGTGGTTTTACACACAAATTATTGTTTTCAAAAACCGCGGTTCAAAAAAAAAAAAATTTAAATTTTTAAAAAAATACATGAAGGTCTTTATTAAATAATTGAGCTCTAGGTTTGTACTTATAAAATATACTTTTTTAATTTAAATATCTCCAATATTTCGTCATTCTTTGAATCACATCTTCAGGGAGTCTAAAATTGTCCAATAATAATATTTAAATTAATTGAGTATTTAAATTTATTTTCATCGGGATAAACATTAATTGCATTTATAGTAATTAAATGTTCTAAATTCCCAAAACTTATTTAACAAATTGTGAAAAGCAATCTGATGTAGGCGTGTCCCTATCCGGATTTCATTCCTGCCTAAGGAAATCTTCAGGGGACGTTGTTATTAGAATTTCTAGAGATATTTGTTATGTTAAATCACAAACTCAATGAGAATTTCTTGTCCTCGTCTAGGAGCGAGATTCAAAATTTAAGATATCAAAGAAAAACAACAACAAAATATTGTCACAATTGGCTTTGTCATCTTCCAAATACTAGTATAAATGGACAATTTTAGAAGATGTCATTCAAAGAATGGCGAAATATTGGAGATCTATAAAATAATAAAGGATATTTTATAAATACAAACGTGACATAGAGCTCAATTATTTAATAAAGTCATTCATTTCAAAGGTCGTAAAACATTTCATAATTTTATGTAGTTTAAACCGATAAGAAGATATGGGCAACAGAGAAACAAGCCGATCGGCGCAAAATCTGCTGCGAGCCGCCGCCGCCGATTTTTTTCAATTTTTAGCCGCCGATGTAAGACATTACATTTCGGGAACTAGAAGGAACAAAACTCTTAAGCTTTGTAAGAGTATTTGTTTTGTAAAAGGTAACGTTGATACCAATTGTCGTTAAATTTGGGAAAAGTGCTGAAAACCCATTGGTTGCTTTGACATGCATTTAAGTATTATATCAATTTAAAAAAAAAATTAGTTACAATCTGTTTTTTTTTTTTTTGTTTAAATAAATGTAATGAGATTTTTTATATATGAATTTTATTTGTTTTATTAACAATAACTTGATTTTATCAAAAATTCGTCAAGATAACAACAGTTAAAAACAGCATTTTAAGCCGGCAATTCAGCGCCGCCGGTTTTGTAACCTAAACGCCGCCGTAGCTGAAGCGGTTGCGCCGCCGCCGCCGAAAATATAGGGTTGGCTTGTTTCTCTGATGGGCAATTATGTGTAAATACTTTTGCAAGTCTTTTATTTTTTTAATTAATTTTTTTTATGTAAATCGTTTTTTCTACTACATTTAGTATCTTTTTTAGGGGTTTATCCATAACTTTGAATCCCGTAAGAGCTGCAGATATTAATTTGGCAACGGCATAGTGGAACAAATTAGAATTAACATATATTTTTTGAAAATTAAAAGAAAAAACAGTTTTTTGAAATACAAAAAAACATGAAATCTTGTTTACAGCACGAGGTATCAATGCATCACTCAGATTTAACTGTTAAAAACATATGGACGATTAAGTACGACCGACTACTTCTGTTAAATTTTCGACTTTTTTCATATTTTAAAACGCGATATTTCCACAACTGTTAGATCTAACTACACTTGAAGAATTCTCTGTATGATATGAATGAATTTTTGCATTATATCTATGAAATGTCACTGGAACTCGTCCATTGAAACTTTTCATTAAATTAATGCAGCTTTTCATAAAATTTAATGAAAAATTTCATTTTGTTTATTAAAAATTTCATTCGACTAATAATTTTCATTAACAAAAGTTTTATTAATACTATGATGCTTTTTCATAAAGTTACAAAAATTTCTCATTGTTTTTTTTTTGATGGTTTTATATGGATTGAGCCATATTGCATAAACCCTAAAAAAAAACAACGCAAGTAATAGCCAATATTTTAACAGCATTGAAGAAATGAAAATAAATGAGTGAATGAATGAATGATGGAAAAAGCAGGTAACCAAACTGATGCTCCTGCTTCTGTTGTAGATACATAAAGCACGATGAAGTGGAAAATCACAAAAATATACTCTGTATTAGGGTATAAGGGGGAGCTTTAGCCAGTGGGGCACAAACATCACCTCCTGATATCTTCAAATTTAAGAGAGATAATAAAAAAACTTAAATTTTTTTTTTTTTTTTTTTTTTTTTTATTTATTAAAAAATATATTTTTTAGTTTGATGTTATGTTGACTTCAATAAAAAAAATCCGATATGGTTTTTGCAAAAAGTTTTGGAAAAGTGTAAAAAAAGTTATGGTTAAGTGGGAATGGTTGTACCTGGGTTACTTTCACCAACCTGGAGCTATATCAGTTTATTTGGAAATATTTCCAATGGCTTTGATTTACAAATGGTAAACGTTCGCCAAAGACAATAAATACAGTGAAATCTAACAATAAAGGACACTCCTACAAATGTCCTTAATGAACAATTTTGGTGCAATGGAATAGTCAAATCCAACTTTGATTAAAATGACCTCTCATTTCTACTATCTTTTCCAAACTAAAGTAGGCTCGTAATTATAATATACACCCATAAAAAAAGTTCGTACAAATAATTGAAATTTCAGCTACGACAACAGAAAATAGTACCTGAATTTGGGCTATCGCAATTTTCAATAAAGTTGATAATCTGCTAAATTAAGGTGGCCTACAGAAGAACTAAATTTGAGTTGACAATTGTAGTTAAATTAACTAAGAATTTAGCTAAATCAACAGAAGTCTTAAGCTGAATGAACAAAAAATATCTGCCAAAAAGATCTTTCCGGGTCTGACCAGACCCAACAAAAAATAGTGCTTACCCAAAAGCGCTTCCGCTTAATTACGAAGCGCTTCCAAAGCAAATTCAGAAAGCTTGATTTTTGTTCGTGATGTCCCACTTGGTTTAATCAGGTGAAACAACGCTTCTTTCATGTGCTCTTAGAAGCAATAAGTTCATGTCTTATTAGGCAATAAGACGCGCATTTTTTTGCATGTTGACAATATTAATGCTTCATAGTATCCATTCTTTATTGCTTCATTGTAAGCATTAAGTATTCACTGCTTCAAAGAAGGTATTTTGGAATGCACAACAGAATGCCCTCCCTAATAGCTATATTGTATGCAAGGCGGTGAAGCGTTATTTTCGAATCATACAAATGAACAGGGTGGGCCAAATAAGACCTACCAATGTAAAGTACGTATAACTCTTGTAATAATAGCTGTTTTTTTATTAATTTTTTTTTATATATTAAATACATTTCATGGAAATTTAGGGGGACAATGTATGAAATATGACATCAGACAAATGTTCACCATTTTGCTCTATACAAACATTGGCTTTTTGAAGCGCGAACGACGACGAGTTGAGAAAGATGGATCATTTGCAATGCTATGCCGCACAGTTTCCACATTGTCTTCAGTACGAATATATCGATGGCGACCTCTTCCATAACAGTCGGCCACTGAACCATGTGCCTCAAAACAGCTGATCAAATTCCTTATCATGAATGCTGTGGGAGCTAATCTTCAATTAAAATGTTGACAATACTTTCGGTGCATCATAACTATTGATCTTTGACAAGAATAAAAAAATTCGATAATTTTAACAGGTTGTTGTGTTAATTCCATTATAAATTTTCAAGAACTCAATTATAACCTGCAAAGAAAAAAAAAACACAATTATATTAGAAAATAAAAAAGTTATTCGGGTTTAACATTTTTAGGTCTTATTTGGCCCACCCTGTAGTTACTGCTTACCAAATCCTGGTTATTTTTTGCTGGGGAGGCAGATCCATATTTATTACCGGGTATATAAGTAGTTAATAAAGAGTACGGAGTAACGATTTTTGGTCCATATTGCTCTGTTTCGCTTAGTTTCGGAGATATAGCCTATTTTATTATTATAAAATAAAAAATATGAGAAAATAACGCCATCTACAAGTGAGACTGATAGCGGAGATACAAAAAAATTATGATTTGAAAACAATTGTTTCTTAAATTATCTGGATAATTCGTAAATTGGAAAATCACAAATTACTAAATTATATTTCGAAAAATTAGTTCAACTACATATGAAATTTGTTTTTGAGGTAAACTGAAATAACTAATAACTTTAGCTAAATAACTGATGAAAAAGCAGAAAAAATTATCTCAACTGATGAAAAAGCAGAAAAAATTATCTCAACTTTTGAACAAAACTTTTTTTAATGAGTGTAATTATGTTCAAAACACGAATAAAAATTGACACCTTTAGAGTAAATTTAATTGTAAATTGTGCCCCAAGAGGTGGTTCAGGTTGCTCTGAAATACATTTAAAATATTATACATATAAGGCTATAATGGGAATGCTATGCATTAAAATGAAAGCCAGGATGTGTAAATCTTATGATTAAAAATAATTTTTCGAAAAAATTTATTGGTTTGGTAAATACAGCGCTTGAAAAAAAAATGGCGAATGGTCCCCGGTCTACTCTACTACCAAAAATAAACGATTTTTATTTTTTTGTTGTAAAATATGTTTGACAGTTACTTACCAAAGTATAAAAAAAAGAGTCCTTAACAAAAAAAAATTTAGATAACATTTTACACAAGGTCCAGTTACTTTATAAATAGAACCAGAGTGAAATCAGGTCAGTTGTTTTTTTTTTTTTTTAATAGACATCAGAATACTGTAAAAAGGTATAATAATGTTAACAAATATGAGTCTTATGTTCGACAGTGACGATTCTTTAAATACCCTTAATTCATTATAAATAAATTTATTACATATTTTACTAGAAAGTTTTTTCCATACCAACAGTGTCGGATCCAGCCCAAACTCTTTTTGTGGGTGCGGTGTACAATTTTCGTAGATTTTTCTTTAAGCACTTTAAGCAAGGTTTATATACCGAATGATTGATATTAATGAGTAACTTTACATAAAAAAAAAAAAATAGTTAGCTTTTCAATAATCAAATTTATTAAATTTATATTTAAGAAGTAGTTTTTGTCTAACATGAATTTTTAAGCCCCATTTAATAAATGTCACGTTAAATTTTACGAATAGCTCAGTTCAAATACTCTATGGGAAATAAAAAGAATTTTTAACTAGGGACATAACTGAGAACAATATCATTTTAAAATTCAGAAACATGGTCATTAGACCGTTTAACCGTAAAACTTCTTTTTTTTGATGTTTGCAACTCTTGGCCCGTAAGATCTTTACGATTGTTTACTGATTTTTTGAAGGGGCGTTCATGAACCATAATCACCCCTATCGGGAATAAAAATTGAAATGTTTGTTTCCATGAAATTTTCATTGCCTCTCAAGTGAAAATTGGTATCGTGAATTTCCCCTGAAATTGTATTATGCTATTCATGAGTGAATGATTAGACAAAGAGAACACATTTCAAGGGAGCTTTTATTCATGATTGGAATTGAGTGAAAAGGGAAAACAATTCGAGGGAAAAAATATTCACGATAGGGGTGAATCATTTGTAATTTTGTATTGTGTGATGTTTTCATAAAACCCAGATTTTTAGAACTCATGAGTAGTGATTTATTGTGAAATCAAAGCACAAGACCAAAAAAATAAAAAGAAATTATGATTCATATATTCATATTCCGCTTTAAGAGTTGCGAATATCCAAACAAAAAAAAAAAAGGTTTTTGATGCTACGAGCTAATTGTTATGGCCAACTTTCGCGTTTAAGGTGTGCGTTCGAAAAAATGTTAACAAGCGTTTTCCCTTATAACTTTCATCATAAGCATTCTTTAAAAATTTTTTTTATCATAGTACCTTTTAAAAATATTTCAGCAAATTTTTAAATTTTTCACAAAATAAGCGATGAAAATAAAGATCATTTGAAAATAATTAAATGTTTTCAGTAAAATCCTTCTTGGACATATAAAAAATTAGCCAAGCAATCAAAAGTTAATCGTCAGACTGTTTCAAAAGTAATTCAACGGTTTAATGGAGACTTGAATCTGGCTTCAGGAAGAAAGCGAGGTCGTCAAGATAAATGCGATAAATTGAACTAGAAAGAGCGCTCACTCAATGAACTAGTTGGCAAAAAGTCTACAATAAATTGTGTTTTTGTCTTTTATTGAAAATATTGCAATTTCAAAGAGTACAGAGTTTCCATTCAAAATTCAGAAAAAAAAAATTCAAAAAATAATTATGTGCGCCCCGGTAGGGTAGTTGGTAGCATGCTGGCTTATCAGTGCGGGGGTCGTGGGTTCGTTTCCCACCAGAGGCACTGGTCTGTTTTCGCTACAACGCGCCGAAGGCCATATTAGCTAGTGCTCGGTTAGGGTAATAGTATATAATTTGTAATTATATGATTATTAATTAATAAAAAAAAAATAATTAAATTTTTGATATTTCATTTGAAATATTGAAAAAATTGAAACGATTTTTTTAATTGAAAATTGAAAACATAATTTTATATTTAAAAAAACATCAATTAAAATTCAGAAAATTTAAATACTTGCTTTCAAATAATTCCATTTAATAGAACACGTCAAATAATATTCAGAAAATATCAATTGAAATTTATGAAATTTTATGAAATATGTATTATATTTAGTAAGAAAATGCTCTATTTGTAATTCAGAAACATATGTTTAAAATTCAGACAAACATAATTGAAAGTTAATATGAAATTTCTGATTTTCAAATGATGTTCCAGAATTAAAAGCTATTTTTGAGATTCAAAAGTAAACCGAACTATAAATGATGTATTTTTAATTTCCAATTGAAAATTAAAAATTTTAATTTCAAATGGAAAATTAAAATTTTAATCGATGGTTTTTGAATTAAGACCTTTCTATTGGTTTAGATTTCGTTTAGATAAAGTCATCAAGAATTTTTGTAAATGCTATATGCTAAAATTAAAAAATATATATTTTGGTCTAATGTTATCAATAATAAATAAAACTAATTTACCTTGAATAAAATTATTTTCACAAAGTTTGCGAACTATTTTTACATACACTCAAAAAAAAAAGTTTGTAAAGTCAGCAAAAAATTTTGCTGAGTCAGCAAAATTTTAGTCAGGAGGGTGCTAGCAAAAAAATTGCTAATGTCAGCAAAATCTTTTGCTGAAAATCAGCGAGCTGATTTTTATCAACAAAATTTGTAGATTCAGCAAAAGTTTTGCTAACACTTAGAAGATTAGAATTAAAAAAGCCTTGGCAAAAATTAATAAATTTTTTGCTGAATTTTAGTAGACTGAAAAAAACGCAAAAAAATTGTAAAAAAATTGTAATTTAGTTAATATATTTGCTGAAAATTATAAAACATATTTTTGTGATTCTTTTAAAAATAATTTACAATAATTACGAAATATAAAAATTTTCATTTTCCCAGATTGACGACATGAATTAATTTAATATCTGAAAATATATAGAAATAAATATATATAACATAACAAAAATTTTCTTTCAACTACTTACATCAATCGTTGTCTAAATGATGCTTTCTTTTAAAGAACGCAACTGCCGAAGATAATTAAAGAAACGAAACGAAAAAATAAACAAAAACAAACGAAACGAAAAAAACAACCATATTTTTGCAATACGAAAAAGGAACCATAAAAATCTACCTAAGATGTGTGTCTTTGTCTTTCGCTTTACTCTGTCTACATGTCTGTATATGTTTGTTTGTTTGCAATTTGACCACACTAGATTATTAATCTATTAACATTTATTATAGAAATACATATTAAATTTAAATATTTTCTTTTGTCTTTTATTTTATTAATAGACAATTATTTTCACAAGCCGGTGACAACGCAAAATTTAAGTTGTTTTAATCCTTAATTTTGTGTTATGTATGAAAAACAGATACAAAAGTCTTCCATGGTTGATTTTTTTATATGTCTTATTAGAGTTGTACTTTTTAGTATCATTTTCCTCTTATCTACTACATCTTGACATGCCGCGACATCTGCTTCATTGTGCGTATATCTTTCAATCTGGTTGTCGTCCACACTATTAATGTGCTTATCAGCACAATTTTTTTTAGCAAAATTAATTAGTAAAACATTAGTATATTAGTAAAGCATTAGTATAAAACAGTTAAGTGCTGAATAAGTATAACAAAAATTTTAGCTGAAAACACGATTTTAGAAAATAAATTTTGCTAAAAAATAGTATACCTGATTTACAAGACGTTTTACTAACTTTTGTACTAACTTATTTTTTTGAGTATAGTTATAATTATAATTGTCTTTAATTTTTATGTGAAACCTTCAAAAAAAAAAATATGATGAATAAGTATTGACAAACAATTTATAAAACATTCTCATCAATACGTGATGAAACTTTTTTCCCTGAGTGCAGTTAATATTAAAATGCATAAAGTTCAAGTGTTTTTCCCTATCAAATAATTTTTGACTTTAAAAAAATCAGTGTATTAGTATTTTTTTTTCTAATTTTAGCAAATAGGGTTTCAAAAATTAGTAGAAGTTAATTAGTTAAATTAGCAGATTTACTAATTTTTTACTAACTTTTTTTTTGAGTGTATGCGCGCTATTTGACATTGATATCTTAAAGTCCCATATCGTATAGCCTTGTAAGTACTATCAATACAAATAACATATTTTTTGTGAAAAAAGTGAATTTTTCTGAAAAATATGATAGATTATTTTTCACTAAAAGAAAAAATTTAAATTTATTTGAATTACTTTTTTTTTAATTGCTGTTAAGGTCTTTTTTTGGGCATAGGGCATCCATAATATTCCCCGTAGTTGGTAATAATGTTTGTTGTCTATCGAAAGTGGCTTCGAGCATCAGAGAACGAGCACCTTGAAGCCATCTTTCAATACTTTAGTCTCATTTTCGATGATACGTTTGAATAAAATATGATTGTAGTATTTCGGAGTCAAAACTTCTGGACCGCAATATATCATACTTTCAGCCAAATGCATCAAGAATATTATCTGAGACATTAAACTAAATCTAATATACGAATAGTAAAGATGCTCTGATATCAAATAAACAAAAATCAGTTTTGAAAATTTGTTCAAATATTTAATTTCATAAATCAGAGCACATTTTTCTAGTAAAAACTTAGAGCAGTTAGGTATTTAGGAAAATTTTATCACAAATTTCTGAAATTGATGGTAAAAACTATCTTACGTCTTAAAAAACAAGCCAAATTATAAATTGAGATTAAAATAATAAATTATTTCGCCATATTTTGAGTTTTTTTTTTTATTAAGATTCTATTAAGATTCTTTAAATTTAAGGAAATTAGTAAGTATCTACATTTTTAATTCTTAATAAAATTGTGTTTTTATATGCCGAAAATCATAATTTTCTAATAAAGTAAGTGCGCTATAATTTTGAGCACTGCTGTATATTAAATACAATCTACTAATTATACTACATGACTCAAGTCGTTGTCAAAAATTGTAAAATTTGCCCCTTAAATAAGGAATGATTTTTTACCAACTTTGAGGACTCATAACGGGTAAGTGGCAGCAGATTAAGACTTACAGCACTCCACATTTTTATTGCCCCATCACTTGCTTACACTTAGAATAGTATGTAGGTAAAGACCACTGCATATGTAGTTAAAAACAAATGAAATTTCAATTAAAGAAAGGACGACTTACATTTCAGTAAATTCAACTAACATTGTCATTTTTGATGTTGGAAAAATGAACCACAATTGTAGTAAAAATGAACCACATGTTAGTAAAAAATAAACACACATTTATTTTTTTAAATAACAAAAAACTACTATAAAAAATGAATGTAAAATCATAAAACAGTTATTTGATGTGGTTTGTTTTTTTAAATGAACAAGGTTAGTAAAAAATTTAATTTGGTCTACATTTACATTAAAAATAAAGAAATTGTATTAAAACTCAAGGTTAGGTTAGGTCGGAGTGGTAGCCGGCTCCGTGAGCACCAGCACACTTAGACTCTGAGGTCCGTTGTGATGCCACGAGACTGACGGATTACCGATCAGACTCCACCGTTGAGCCAGTTAGAGCTCCTTACGAAGCTAAGGAGGTGAGGAATTCCAGCACCTAAAAATTTTTTAACCCAATTGTTTTTGAGAGTAACCCATATATATAAACTTTTAAATTTCTATTGGACATAAAAGGGGAGACTTCCACTCTGTTTGCCCCTCCCTGTTGAAATTTCCAAAAATTCTCGTCAAAGAAGATATCTGAATTTCAAGTTGCTATCCTTAAAGGTATGGCCATGCCGGCAGAGGAGATTTTTCCACTTTCTAAATCCCCATTTTGGCATGTTCCTGGCCAGAAGTTCAAAAAGTATTGCGTTATTATCAAATCATATTCGAAGGAACACATCATATGATAAAAGAAAACTAAACATTTTTGAAAAGTTAATTGATCATAAGAGACAGATATAAATAAACACAATATTCAAGCTTCATACCATATAAATCCCACGAAATTTGAATTGGTTTTCGGAGAAATTTACAATTTAAAACTAAAAATTTTAAAATTCAGCCTGACAGATTTGTGCAAACTTATGTAACACAAAGAAAGAACTTTTAAAATCGGTTAAGAATTGTGGTCTTAAATGTTATTTGCTCAAAAAGAGTGCTCTTGCAAACATTATGCTCCTTAACACATTTCGAGTTCCTAGCTCTAGCCGTATAGGATGGACCAACTAAGTTAAGTCAGTCAGTAAAGTTATTCTTTTTTAAATATGTATATACGATTAACAGTCGGTAACTGAAAATATATTGCAAGTTCGGGTTTATTTTTGGGTGGACTGAATAAGATCCAGAAAATAAAAAAATTGTAGAATTTCAAGACGTTACAACCGCATGCCCAAAACACATAATACCCTTCATCCCATAAAGTGTTCACAAAAACCAAATTGTATTCATGTTTAAATTTAACCTTCCTTATAAAAATTGTATGAGACATAAACCGACAACCCACACACCCAACGACATTGTACTGCTGTGTTTAATAAATGTCTTCTGATTTATTTGCATAAATAAAAAGGATAAAATGCAATGACAAGTACACTCAGGGAACTTCTGCTGTGAATATGTCGCACACCTAGTTCAAAAGTGACTTAACTCAAAATTTTAATTTTTCGGGTTAATATGCTTAAACAATGCACAATACACTTGTTTATCTATAAAAAAAAATATCAGTGTATTTTTTTTTTTTTTTTTTTTTTTTTTTTTTATTTTGTTGTTGTTAACTGTTGCTAAAAAACAGTTATGTCTTTCTTTATGTTGAAATTGGTATAAAGCTGCAAACAATAATTTGAAAAAACAATAATTTGTAGAACAAATTTAATTTTTGACATTTTACATTCAATGTATAAAGTAGTTTTTTTTTCTTAAAAAAATAAAACAAATAAATTTTTGTTTATTTTTTATTGCATATAATAAAATTGAAATAATTAAATTAAATATGGTTAATTTTTTCTACAATTGTTAGTCATTTTTTGAACATTAAAAAACAAATGACAATGTTAATTGAATTTACTAAAATGTAAGTCGTCCTTTTTTCAAGTGAAATTTCATTTGTTTTTAACTATATTTGCAGTGGTCTTTACCTACGTAGTATTCTAAGTGTAGTGATTCTTTTTTTAAAAGGAGCATAATTAGTTCAAATGATATTTTTTGTTTCAAAATAAAATTCAATAAAATCTAAACAAAAGTAAAAAGAAATAACAACGCCCCGGGTGTAATTACGAAATTGATTTTTGCATATATTTCCAGAAATATTACAATCATTGCCGCAGAACTGCAGAAAATAAATAAAAAGCTTTCCTCAGAGAAGCCGGACTTTGGACGGACTAGACAGTACATTTTGTAATATCCCTCCACTCGGTTATACCTGGGTAATGCCACCAATAGCAACTAAAAAGTCATATTTTCATGTAAAATTCATTATTTGAACAGTAAATTTTACAGAAATAACTAAAAAAAATCAATGAAAAAATGTCCTTCCCATTTTTGTACTTAAAATAGCGCTACGTATCATGGATCAAGAAAATAATATCATTTTTGAAATCTTGAGGAAATTTCCTTTCATTTGACTAACCCACCCACACTTATATGTTTTCACGCATATCGATAGAAAAAATTTTCTTTTTTAATTACAGATGGGGTCATATTTTTATTTTTTATTTCTGAGGAACGGTCCATAAAGCTCAATTTTGCCAAATGTTTTGCTGATACTTAGTTCAATGCAAATTAAAATCAACTTGTTAAAATCAACAACATTTTTTGCTGGAGCTTAGTAGATTGAAAAAAACTAAAAGAAGTTAGTATACACTTTCTACTTTAGTTATTTCATTTTGCTAAAATTAAAATTGTGATTGTTTTAAGTATATTTAAAAAATTCAAGACTTCCAAATCGTTACAATAATGCAATTAAATAAAAAATTTGGAAAAAAATAAAATATTTTATTTTATTAATCATCAATTTTGCTCCATTTTTGTCTTCGTAGTAATCAAACACGTGGTTAGGGTCTTTTCCTAACAAGCATCATACTAAACTTTGAAGACCAAAAATGTCCTATATTTTACTAATAACATTAAGGACAACATATAATAATTCTCAATTACTTACATGCATGTATGTGTATGTATGACACAATTTTACGTTTTTCAAATGATGATAATTCAAAAATACAAAAAAAAGAAGAAATATTCAAATTATCGCTAAATATTATAAAAACCATTTATCCTTTAAAAACAACAACCTGAGACTGGCATTTATTATTTTGCTCAGTCGGACCAAAGCGTAGTTTATATTTTATCTTTGCCTGCATCCTCAATCTATCAAAATATTGTGTTGTATAGCAGTACCAAAATGTTTATTTTTATTTTTGCTTGCATCTTCAATTTTCTTATTTATTAAAATATCATTCATTTAGCAATTTTTTAAATGAGTTTATTTAATTTATTTATTGTTTTATTTATATTTTTTAATATTCAAAATTTTACGTGCACATGTGTGCCTTTGTTTTTGCTCTGTAGTATAAGAAAGAAATCAATCGCGATTGCATTTTATGTAAGTCTTATAATGGTTGCGTTTCTTTTTTCTCTACTTCGGCCATAAAATCTGTGACTAAATCTAGTCTTTTTACCAGGGACCGTAACGGTTATAAGTGATATCAAAAAAGTTCCTTTATAACAGTTATTTTGTGGCTTAAAAAGAAAAAAAAAAAACATCCAAAACAGTTATTTTTCAACGTAAAAATAAAATATGGGATGAAACTCTTAAGAAGAGAGTTTTATTTCGCCTTCATTAAATAAAACTCTTTTGAGGAGTTTTATTTTTTTCGTCTAAAATAAAACTCATTTGAGGAGTTTTATTTTAAAACTCATTTGAGGAGTTTTATTTTAAAACTCATTTGAGGAGTTTTATTTTTTCCGTCAGAGAATAAAACTCATTTTATGTAAATTGACACTGAAAGCTTGCACCTTGCCAGATCATTACAATTTGTAAGGCAGTGTAATCTAATCACTTGCATTGCAATTGAAAAAATCGTCATTTAAATGAAAACATGTGGGTTTTTAATTTGTTATTGTTTGATTCCTATTATTAAATGATTGTTGTTTTATTTCTTATATCTTTATTTATCATAACTAGCTGAATATCATCTTTATTTTCATCTGCTTATCACTCAATTTGCATATTAACTTTTTATTTTACTATAAATTTTTAGAAAAAATAGAAAGGCGTGAGAAAATGCTGGTACAAAATCCAACATTGCTTGCAGCTTTATATTTGGATCCACGACTTCAGTGCATCATAGCGATAGTATACGTCTCCGTTGACTCTAACATAGAGAGTTTTTGAGTTAAAGTTTTCTGGATAACTGTTATTTTCGGTCTCTGGTTTATACTTGTTCTCCATGCTATTAATGTGTTTATTTGGTAGCAACGTAAATTAATTAAACATTAGTTCAAAATAAGCTTTTGTTAAAAACGTTTAACTAAAATTTTAGCTGAAAACGCAATGTCATCAAAAAAATTGCTAAAAGTTAGTGAAATATTTTAAATCGTCATCGCTGTGTTGACCGTGGCTCAACTCGCTAAGAGGTGATGCTGAGAGTCATAGCCTGTTGTATAGCTGTGGGTTTGAAACTCACTACGACACAAAGTAAAACGTTTGTCATATGGAGCAATTTAACAACTGAAATACTTTGTTCAATTGACACATTAATTAACCACTGACGAGCCCTTGGAAGGGACAAATCGGCGGCAGTCTGGCATATCCATAGTGTCTGTTAAAATTTTCAATATAAATGTAATTAAAATTATAATAAAATTAATTAATTAATAAAATTAATTACGATTGTTATTACACGATGGTTACAAACACTTTACCCCAGATTTTAAATAGACGTTTAACAAAACTTTTAACTAACTTTTTTTTTTTGAGTGTTGTGGTGTAATGGTTAGCGCTTTGGACTGTTACACAGATGGTCCCGGGTTCGATTCCCCGTGACGACAACATCAATTTAGAAAAATAATATGTATGAGTTTTCTATCACTTATATGTATCGCTGCGCCCACCTTCGGTGTTCCCATTGCACTTAACCCCACCGAAGTAAAATAATGAATTTGGGGTCTATGAAACAAAAAGCTTAAATAAATTTGCCAACTCTACATCAGGTGGCGTCCAACAACTGTTCTAAGACTTATCATCTCGCGCAATTACAGTGTTGCCATGTTTGAAGCCCTTCATCTTTCACCACCTTTCATCTTTCCACTTTCATCTTTCCACTATCCCCTTTCCAAAGAAAGCAATACATTAATTAATAGGAAGAATTTCCGGAGTGTTGCTTCTCTTAAAAAAAAAAAAAAAAAAATACGATCCACCATTTTACGGATCAAATTATATTTTGATTAGATTAATTAAATTTAATTTTTTAATCGGAAATAAATAAAAATATTATTCTACAACGAACAAACAAAATTGTTGTTATAATGACAAATAATTTAACTCATTTTTAACACTGTTGCTTTTTCGACCCAATACTTTTAAACGGCTATATTTATGGATAATGATAATTAAGGGCTTTAAAAACTCTAAAATAATTCCACATTTTGACTACAAAAAATTCGTGGGAAATTTCTTCCATAGTTGCCAAATAATTATTTGAAAAAATCTATTTTCGACCTTAATTCAAAAATTATTTAAAAATATTAAAATATTCTTATCTCCTATATAAAATTGATTGTTATGTTGATGAAAAGATAGGAAATTGTATTTATCTGCTAAAAATTAGTTCATCACTTATATATTATCTGACTGATCGGACGATGAATTTTTCAAGAACACACAGTCTAAAATATTCCAAAATTTATTCCGTTTTCACTTAACACATAAATAGTGTATGGTTTTTATTAAACAAATATTAAAGTTATAAAAATTATATCGTCATGGTTGCCATAATGAAACAATTTCATAACAGTTTTTCGTAGATCCAATGAAGAATTTCATTATATCTAAGAAATTTTGTTAATATTAAGAAATGAAAATGAAAATTATTCAAGTTCGAGGCCATACTCTATATTTCTTTATTAAAACAAATTTTCAATTTATTTTTTGATCAATGTGATAAACTTTAATTTCGAGCTCATTTAGTGAGAAAACTAGTTTACATGAACGCTTGATGTTTTGCATGGGATTGTTACCTCTTTCAAAACGTGTTCTGATGATGGGAACCTATAAAATTCCCGAAATAGATCTATCAACACATTCCTGAAAAAGGTCAATTAATAAATTTTTAAAACAAACACTCTATAGATTATTTGTTAGGACAATATTCCAATAAAGAAATATACAGTATGGCCTCGAACTTGAACAATTTTCATTTTCATTGCACAATTAAAGGTAAAAAAAAAATAATTTTTTTTTTAAATTATATCAAACTTGTAAACTAATATTAGGAAATTTTCCATAAACATTTTATCATATAATTTCATAAAAAAATTCATTTCATTATATATATTAGGGTGGGGCGATTTGAACATCTTAATAGGCGCTTCGCGTTTCTGATTCTTGGGATTGTACTGAGCAAAACAGTCCACTAGACCATACGTCTACGGTGAAAATCGAGCTTCCAGATTTTGACTTTTTAGCCGTATTTTGTGAAAGTAACAATGTGTGGGATGGACATATCTCAGGAAGTAGGATTAGGTTATCCAAGATTATGGTATCAATCTCTTCTTTGGAAGAGTCTCTAGAAGATTAATGGGTTAATTTAAGGGGTTAATTTTTAATTTCAAAATAGGGCTGTTTTGCCGTAAAGTCAAAATCTGGAAGCTCGATTTTCACAGCAGACTTATGGTCTAGTGGACTTTTTTGCTCAGTACAATCCTAAGAATCAGAAACTCTAAGCGCCCATTAAGATTTTTTTCCTTCTATACCAATCGCCCCAGCCTAATATATATATTTTTTTATAAAATTTTTTTTCCAAAATCTAGTTGGAACAAGAAAGCAGACAAGCAAAGACACACTTCAACTCGCGCTTTATTAACAAAACATTAAATTATGATCCTTTTATATTCGAAATATCGATAATAAAAATTAAAACATACAAATTTTGTGTTTTTATTTTTTCTAAATTACATGACCTCCAGCCAAACAAAATCAATCACACAAAATTTTATAATTTCATTAATTTTTATAAATTTCAAACTTTAGTTTTAAGATTTTCCGAGACATTCATGAAGAGTTTTATTAATTGAAAGAACGTCTTAATATTAAACAATTTTATGAAACTGTTTCGTGAAATTTATTAATCCTTCATTGTCGGAATGATTTATTAGTTTCATGAAGATTTTCATTAATTCTACAAACATTTCATAAACATTGACTTTAATGAAACGTATTTCATAGATTCTAATACAAGTTTTAATGGACGAGTTCCAGTGACAATTTTCATTAAAGCTAGAAAGAAACTCATTACTGAAATGAAGATATTTATCTCAGTGTATTAATTTTGGTCTTCTATTAATTGTTTCAAAAATCGTATGAATCGGTGCATTTGCTTAGTTGCAATGCATTTTTCAAAAAGAGTTTTATTTATTCAAGAAATTTCTTAATTTTAAAAAATTTTATGAAACTGTTTCATAAATTCTATAAACGCTTCATAGTCGGAATGATTCATTAGTTAGTAATACTAAGAAATTTTTCATAAACTTTTTATCATACAATTTCATAGTTACATAAAAAATTAATTTTAATACATATATTTTTTTTTTTTATAAAATTTCAGTAATTTTCATAAATTTCAAACTTTAGTTTTAAGACATTAAACTTCATGAAAAGTTTTATGAAGTAACAGAATTTCTTAATATTAAAAAATTTTATGAAACTGTTTCATACATTTTATAAACGCTTCATTATCGGAATAATTTATTAGTTGCACGAAGATTTTCATTAATTCTACAAACATTTCATAAACATTGACTTTAATGAAACGTATTTCATAGATTCTATGAAAAGTTGCAATTGTCGAGTTCCAGTGACAATTTTCATTAAAGCTATGAAGAAATTCATTACTGAAGTGAAGATAATTTTACCAGTGTATATTTATGTAATTCTGCCAATCCAATTATATATTGCTCGTCTAATAATGTGTGATGCAGTTGAGTACCTTTATAGCGAACACCGGTTATAAAGAACTTTTTTTATAACGAACGATTTTTCCGGTCCCAACGGATTTACTAACATATTTCATACAAAATAATATCGTTAAACGAACATCATTACTAGCAAACTTTTTATATAACAAATGTTTTGTACACTTTTACGAATTTTCAGAAAAAGTTTTACGCTTATAGCGAACACATTAAAAAAATTGAGATTGAGTAATGAAAAATGCGCTGGAAATTTTAAAAACTTCAGCTTTTTACTTGAAACTTCACTGAAAAGAATTAAAATATGAAACGTAATTTAATGGAAGAATTGTTTTAAAATAACAAAGAAAAATTTAAAATCTAGGGGATTAAAAAACAATGGTATACATTCATTAATTTTTTAAAAATGTTTACCACGCTTATAGCGGACTTTGCTTATAACGATCTAAATTGGCAGGTCCCGAAGAGTTCATTATAACCGTGCTCCACGTATAACATATTGTAAGATACAATTAAATATGCTGTTTTACTAAAAATTACAGTGGCAAGTAAAATTGTATCTTACTATAAATTATGTCATACACTCAAAAGAAAAACTATCATATTAATGACATGTTTCAAAGATTTTCGTCTAACGTAACGTTTCAAAGTATCTATGAAACATTTCATAAACAACAAAATCAATTTCATCATATTTCTGAAATGCTTCAGTATATATTTGAAGGATATTTTGTATAAGTAAGGATTTCATTGCAATACAATTCTTGTTGTTTATGAAATATTTCATAGATAATGATGAAATTGTTACTTTCGACGAAAACTGATAAAACTAATTTCTAGCTTTCACTGTGTATACTTAACTATATTAAATTGCACAAAACTGGATCACATTATACAAGATTATAAAATATTATTTTTACTCGGTAAACTAATTTTAATGAAATTCTTTCATTAGTCGTTTGAAATTCTTTTTATACATAAAATTAAATTTGCCATCAAATTTTAGGAAAAACTGCATTAATGGACGATTTCCATGCAGACGTCAAATATCTAGTTAGTATAAAATTTCATTGATATCATGCAGATAATTCTCTAAGTGTACAAACGAACTTTTTATAATAACTATTATTTAAATCTGTCAAAAATTCTACATAATAATTTATTTTATGTACCTACTCTCACGACTCCTGGGCACATAAATCTAAAGTGAAAATCACTTTAATCTTTTTTAATTGTTTTAAAAATTTATTTCGGCTTCTAAAACATTACACATGTGGATATAAAACCTTCCAAGGATATACCATGGGGACACTATGAGAAATTGTAACAACATTTAAACTAGTAAAATGATACTGAACTGATGTGAGAAAAATATGAATGGAGCTACAAACACAAAAAAAAAAATTTTCAACACAAATAGAAAAAAATAAATTGTGTAAAGAATGTTCAACATACAACTTGGTTAATATGATAATGACACTAGTTTACATAGTTGAATGGCTTACAAACACAAAAAGCAAAAGGAAATCAAAAACTCACATTCTCTAACCCCAAAAATGTAACCGTAGAGTAACGAGCCGTAAGCTACTTTGTCATTGACACTGAACATATATTTTCAGTATTTATTGTCAAACAAAAAAAAAAAGAACTCAAAAATAATCAGCAGCAATGGAAATCGTGTTTAACATATAAAACATAGTAAACTATTTATAAATGAAGTGGCCTCTCAAAATTGTTTGTTTGTCTACACACTTACTTATGAGGTTTTCCAAGCCAAGTGCCCCTCTACAGGTCGTATTTGTATGGCGTATAATGAATTTTATTATATGTGTTATCGATTCATTATACGGCAGGTAGTTTTAACATACAAATATTAGAACATTTAAGATGAACAATATACAATGAATATTTTCTCTAAAATAAATCCAAGTACGCGGTGAAACTTTCTCAATTGATAGAAAAACATTTTAACTTTTTTTATTAATAAAAAATTAAAAAAAAATTTCATGATATTTAGATAAATAAAGTTTAATTTCCATATATATAATATATATAATATATATAATATATATAATATATATAATATATATAATATATATAATATATATAATATATATAATATATATAATATATATAATATATATAATATATATAATATATATATAAAGAATTGTTAATTTTTTTTAGGGGAATAAATATAACGAACAAGTTTTCAATTTATTATTGATCAATGGTGATAATCTTTAACTTCGAACTCATATATTAGTTCTCATTTAGTAAGATAACTAGTTTATATGAATGTTTGATGTTTGCATGGGATTGTCACTTCTTTCAAAACGTGATGGGAAGCAAGAAAATTCCCGAAATAGATCTATCAACACATTCCTAAAAGTGGTCAATTAATAAATTTGAAAACAAAAACTCTATAGATTATTTGTTAGGACAATATCCTTATAAAGAAATATAGAGTATTTCCTTGAACTTGAATAATTTTCATTTTCATTGGAATAAATATTATTAGTTTGATATTGCTTCAATAAATTTTAGCTAGACAATTATCTTGAAAATACACATATGTATGAATGTATTTGTCAGTTTTCCGTGCGTGTTAGTGTTTTGTGCTATTTTTTCCCTATTTACATTCACATTTTCAAAATTATACATTACCATTGTAATTTAAGTTTTGTTTGCATTTGTAGGATATTGTTCGAAAAAGTGGTTGGACATAAATGTTGGTTTCATTAGTCCATTGTTATGTGGAAAAACAATTGTTTAATGTAAATTTTTGTGTGTTGTATCCGTTTTGTAGCCAATTTCTGTGGCTTTTAGCATTTATAATTTATAACCACTTGTATACGCCTCGTCACTCTTCAAATAATATCATATAAACATAAACTGTTTAATAAGCTTTAGACACAATTTGAAATAGTAAGGCTAAATTTGACCTTGATATACCGTTTTTCACAAGAAAAAAATATCGTTTGTTTACGGCAAATAAAATAATTTAGCATTGTGGTAACCCCTTAGGCAGCTTTAAAGGATACATAAAACGATTTATGGGGTTAACTATCGTTAGAAGCCAATATAACCAACAATATTTAAACAATTTTAAAAATAGACAATTGGTTTATTAAAAAATTACTTTTGCGATAGAAATACACAATATTGTGTCAAAATGCTATTTAACAATATGTGCCCAATATGCGCCAAAACGATATAAAAAATACTTGTTGTAGGGTGGTTTCTATGCAGATTTAAAACTTAAACTTTGTTAGAACACGTAGAAAAAGGATCATCATGTTATGATTGAAACACGTAGCAAAAACAATATGATTCCCATAATCATATTATGATTCTAAATGATGATAAAATCGTTCCCAATGTTTGTAATATGATCAGATTAAAACACGTAATAAAAACAATACGATTCCCATAATCATATTATGATTCTAATTGATAATAAAATCGTTCCCAATGACTAAAATATGATCAGACTGAATCACATTTATGACTGTTATGATCATAATATGATAACTTTTTGTCGGCAAGCATGTTCAATCATATTTTTTCTCTCCGTAAAAACGTTCAACATGAGTCTACTCAGAGATAAAGCTTCATTAATTTTCGTCCAATGTAACACTTCATAAATATGATGAAGTTGTTTCATAATAGGGCAAGTTTATGATAGGCTTCTTCATATATATGAAATTGTTCATACACTCAAATAAAAAAATTCAGTAAAGTCAGCAACATTAGAAGTGCTGCCAATCGTTTATTTTTTGTTTCCATGTTCAGTGTAAGGAACAAACCAAGGCTATTATTGAAAAGTCTGTGGACAATATTGAATTTTATTTTTTTTTTATTGTTTTTCCTATTTGAAGGCAATCGATGTGGATTATCCCGCGTGCATCCAAAAACTGTTGCCATCACCTAATTGGCCACGTTTATGGTCAATTGAGAGCAAACGCGGCACCCATCTTGCAGACAGCTTTCTTAAACCCAACTGATCATTTAAAATCGAAACCACACTGCCATATGAAATGCCTATAGCATCAACAATCTCTCGCACTATCGGCCAACACCATAGCGTGGATTTTTTCGACATTTTCGGGTGTATTTACCTCAATTGGCCGTCCAGAACATTCAGCGTCATTTGTACTTGTGCGACCACAACGACAGTCAGTAAACCACTCTTTTACCATGGAAATCGATGATGGAGAGTCCCAATAGTATTTATCAAGCTTTTCCTTGGTTTGATTGACGGTTTTTTTTTCGAAATAAAAATAAAGTTTAGTGAGCACTCGAAATTCACTTTTTCCATTTTTAAAAAAATCTACGAGGTTGTATGTTTTGAACAGCTGTTAAACGCAAAGTAAATGACAGAACTTGCTCAAAATTTGACAGTAGTCTATTAACAGGTGGTACTTGATGGGAGCAGTGTTGTATTTCATTTAACTACGAGGGAAGTTCGAAAAGTCACGGACTTATTGATCCGCCCTCGTATTATTTTCACTCGGGTTGTAAGATATTAATATACTATATCGCAAAATTCTTTACTCATTTTTTTAAAATTTTCAATTATTTTGCAGCAAATTTTTTGAAAATTTAAATAAAATTTCGTGATTAGAAAAATTTAATTAATGTGATTTATAGGTTTATTGGTCATAATTCAATAAAATTTGCATTAACAAATAATAAAATCTCAAAAAACATTTTAAATCTGAAAGTAATTTTCTTTTTATTTACAGTAATTTTTGCTTTGCTACTTCTTTTAAGCTGTCTCAGGTAAGCTAATAAAAATGTTTATAAAAGTTGTCTATTAAATAGTATATGAATTAATGAGACTTTCAGTAATTGCCCAAATATAAAAAAATTGACTTGTGCTAATAAATTGAAAAGACAATTGCGTAGTTATATAACATTTGCCGAATTTGTTAAAATGATTTGTTAAATTGAACATATTAACAGACAGAAAATACGATGTACTAAAATTATGTAAATCAACATGTTTAGAGATGTATTTATGCATTGTTTGTTTTATTTCATACGTACAAATGTATATTTATTTCGAACATAACTTTTCATTTTGTCAAAATAAATTTACGATTTTTTTCGGAAGTGAAAACTTTGAAAACTAAACAAATCCCAAAAGTAGAATATGAAAATAGTTGTGGAGGTGTTTGCTTTATATTAAATATGTACTCGTACGTAGTTTGTGAAACATTTTTTGTACAATTTACTTTAACTATTATTACAGTGAGGGCGGAAGCCAGGAGGGCCCAAGGGGCCCCTCAAAATGATTTGACAAAAGTCTACTTATAACAAACTTATTTTTGGAAGAAGACTATATTTTTTTCTTAATTAATGAATACATTTTTTTGCAGAACAAAGAATTTTTTTTTATTGATTAAAAAGTTGACAAAAAAAAAGTTCTTATCCGTTTTAAATTTTTTTTTAGTCCTGCTTTGATGTAGTTTTGCAAAAAATTTAGTGGGAACGAACTTTTAACTCTAAGCCATTTTTAACAATAAAACACTCTAATTTTGTGGGGTATTTGATGACCAAAAACAATGGAAAGTTCATTTGAAATGCGAGAAAAAACTGTCAGATTTTGGGGTCTCTCTCTGGATTCAAGAAATCATATGCAAACAAAGAATATTTTAAACCATTTGCCATTTTTTATATAGAAATAAGGGCTGAATTTCAGTTTATGGGGGACACCCCTAGAGAAAAAATCTGAATATGCCATCCCCTTCAGAATGTTCCCAGGAGTACGAAAATCATAATGAATAAGGGGGCTCACGCCCCCTATGAGCGTGGCAGTCGAAAAACGACCCGGCCCACCTACGTAGACAATATGGGTATCAAATGAAAGCTAATGTCTTCACGATTCCAAAAATAGCCATAGTTGCCAGATCGGGCGGTTTTTGCAGCCGATACGGCCATTTTTGTTAAATAGGGGCGGGGGTGGAAAACGACCCATGCCACCTACTTAGGCAATATTGGTATCAAATGAAAGGAAATGTCTTCACGATTCCAAAAATACCCGTAGTTGCCAGATCGTCCAGAATTTGAGGAAGATATGTTAATTTTTATAAAATGGGGGAAGGACTTTTTTTTGTTTATTTCTTTTTAGCTCGGCCAGAGGCCGAGCACTCGAGATCCCCGCCGTCTAGAATTAAGACATACTGGAGTTAAAAACCCCTAAGCCCGGCCGTAGGCCGGTCACGCAGAAAAACTTTACTAAGCGAAGCCAGTATAACAAATGCGACTAGATGCAGATGGCATCTTGGCCGTGAGAAGCGTGGAAACTCACAACTTTACGTGAGTTCTCATGCTTCTCCAAGGGGATTGATTTACTATGACCTCCACGCGGTAATCCCTGGGTAACGCTAACAATAGTAATCTTTTCGCACAAAATGCTCATTTTTGTTTGATTTTAACAAAATATAAGCAAAAAAAAAGGAAAAAAAAAATTTCCCCCACCCCAAATTTTGCCAAAATGGCCATATCGGCTACAAAAATCGCCTGATCTAGCAACTACGGCTATTTTTGGAATCGTGAAGACATTAGCTTTCATTTGATACCCATATTGTCTACGTAGGTGGGCCGGGTCGTTTTTCGACTGCCACGCCCATAAGGGGCGTGATCCCCCTTATTCATTATGATTTTCGCACTCCTGGGGTCATTTAAGGGGGCGTGGCATTTTTTTTTTTCCAGGGGTGTCCCCCATAAACTGAAATTTTGCCGAAATAAGAAAACTTTTTTATACGTCAAATTATTTTTTAAACATTTAGTAAAAGGCATTTATTTTTCACAGAAAAAATAACAAACTCTATATTTTGCAGCAATCAAATTAAGTATCTCAAAAGCAACAGAAAAATATTACATTCTTTTGGGTCTGAATATTTTTTTAAATATTAAAGATCCCTGATGCCGTAAGAAAACTAGATTTAAAGTAAATTTTTGTTCTTAAAAAATAAAACAAGTGTAAAAATTAAAAGAAGAATAAAAACAAAAAGCGTGTATTGTATATCTACCAAAGGTAGAGCTTGCATCTAACGAAAAGCTTTCAATTTATTTTTGATGAATGGTGATAATCTTTAATTCGAGCTCATATATTAGTACTCATTTAGTGGGATAATTAGGTTATATGAATGTTTGATGTTTGCATGGGATTGTCACTTCTTTCAAAACGTGTCATTCCTGAAAGTGGTTAATTAATACATTTGAAAACAAAAACTCTATAGATTATTTGTTAGGACAATATAACAATAAATTAATATAGAGTATGGGCTCGAACTTGAATAATTTTAATTTTCAATAGAAAAAAATATAAAAAAAACTAGAAATTAATAAAATTACTACAATTTAAAAAATCGCACAAATTTAAATACATCGTCAAAATTGAAATAATCGAAAAATTTTAAAACAATTTCCCTAATTTTTGATAAGAAAAGCCAAATTGGAAAATAAACACCAAAAACTGGAAAAAAAAATCGTAAAAATTTAAAAAAATTCGGTTTAATTAAAAATTTAAATGAAAAAGAGCTAATATTTGAATAAAAAATCACCAATGTTTTAAATAAACCGCCTAAATTGAAAAATCTACAACATTTAAAAAAATTTAAAAAAGTCGCCATAATTTGGGGAAAATTCGTCAAAATCGATAAATTTGCAAAAAAAAAAAAATCGTTAAAATTGAAGAAAATCACCAAAATTAAAAAAAAGCTAAAAATTAAGAAAAAATTGTCAACATTTTAACAAATCGCCAAAATTTTGAAAAACATCGACAAAATGGAAAAATTAAAAAAAAAATCATCTAAGTAAAATTTAAAATTTAATATCTGGAAAACGTTGTTATTTTTTTTTTAAAGCTCTCAGCTAAGATGTTTTTAAGACTTTTAAAATTGACATATCATTTTTACTCTTCGATCAAAGCCCAATTTGGCTAGAATAAAAAAATTTGTGGGTGTTCAATTCATAAAAAAAATTTCGAGCACCCTACAAAAAAAATTCCTTGCTACGGCCCTGATTACAATGTTTATGGTGGTCATAGTTACTAAAACAAGTGATCATACACCATTCTAGTTGCACTATCTCAAATTTATTACACATTTCAAACACAAAAAAAGACAATGTCTCACAGTTTTTCGATTTTTTTTTGCAATTTTGACCATTGCACAGGGGTAAAATACGCTCATTACTCTATAACTTCTTTATTTATTAATTTGAAAAGCTAGAATATAAAAGCTTTAATTTGGTAGATGAATATAGCGTGTTCTTTTTTAACTGTCGCGTTAAGTTTGGTAAAATAAATGCAGGGGCTGGCCATGTTAAGATTGAGAGTTGACATATTTATTTGCGGCAACCCTAAACAAAAGTAAAGTGCATTTTTGAGCTAATCGCATGATTTTCAATTTAGAAAGGATTATTAATACGATAGTCTTAAAAAAATGATTTTCAGAAAATGTAGATTCACAATATATTATCTGTTATCGAATCATGTTTATTTATGAAGTTATACGTAAAGTTTGTTTTCAAATGAAGAATCAATTAAAATACATAGACATATTTTTCTTTCGCTAAACTCTAATTAATTTCTGTTGAAATTTACCCAACTTATAGTAGGAAACTGTACTTCTACTATAAGTTGGGTAAATTTCCTCTATGTGTGTAAATGAAAAAAAAAATACACACATTACGTGTAAGTTGGTGAACAAAAAGTGTGTAAATTTACTACTCAAGTACGTAAAAATGTAATTAAATTTTGAAATAAAAAATAAAATAAAAATACATTTTTGTATGCGTAATACCCCCAAAAATGCGTATATTTACCTTGAGGTAAGAAAGAAAAACAGCCGAAAAAATTTTTGAAATAAAACAAGTGGTTGTATACAGAGCTTCGAAGAGTGAAATCTATTTTGATTGAATTCCTTAAAAATCAAATCGGTATTTTTTAAATCTAATGACTTTTTTCTTAATCAATGGCAAAGAATTCATTCTTTGGAATACACTAGTGGGAAATTAAACAATTTAGCTCATTTGATCAATCATTGAATTCAATCAATGCGAATGCAATACTTTGAAATTCAATCGTTAGGAATTCAATCGACTTACAATTTGGGAATTGCATAAATCTCCAAAATTGAAAAACATCTCCAGAATAGAAAAATCCCCCAAAATTGAAAAATATCGCTAAAAAGAAAAAATCCCAAAGGGGATTAATGGTTAAAAGGTTGGGCCAAAGCTAATGCATGTTTGTATGGAATTTTGTCGGATTTTTTTGAAGGCAGCTTTGATGTACTCGAGAAAACAAAAATTTGTATACCAATATTGCCTATGTGGTGTGTTAGGGTTGTTATTTCTTTGAAATATTTAAAATATTTCGGAAAAAGTCGCAATAAAGCCGAACAATTGCGAATGTCGAAAAAAGCTCAGACCCCCATCGATTAAATTTTAATAGTCATTAATATACAAAATTTTTTTTTTCTCTGAAATAATTCTAAATAAGCCGAAAAAACGAAAAATGGTGTAATTTTTTACCCCAAATTTTAACCGCTAAACATAAGATTGGGCCGCTAATAAAAATACGTGTCCCTTGTTTTTCTGAATTTCTTTAATATCGGGGATGAAATTGAGGACCGATTTTGATGAAATTTTATTTTAAATATCTACCAATGCGAACAAATGTTTCCCCAAAATTCGGAATTTAAATTCCATGTGTATTTTTGATACTTTTCTGATGATTTTACCAATAATTTTACCAAAAATGCTTCCAGTTAAATAAATCGCAAAAAGCACGAATAGTACTCACTAATGACATCAACTAGTGTAAATGCTCAACCACCAGGAAGTCTCAAGAACTTACTGGAGCTTGTTAAGCCTCTAACTGGCAAACGATGTTTTGCAACGAAATTCATATCATGTGCTCCACTTGAAAAACAAATAATAAGTTCTTCAACAAAATGGTTTATCGTTGCCTAATTTAGGCGATATGAGCCAAAATATTTTAGGGTGCATTTTGAAAACTAAAGCATATAAAAGAGAAGTTTTGAACAAAAAGTATTTCTCTTACCAAGATATAACCACGCTGGAAAAACAATTTTTTTTTTTCTGCTCCTATTTAAGAAGATATCGGGATTTTCGCTTTTTGGAAAAAGCTAAATTAGGCGAAAAAGTATCTTAACTTCAATTTATATTGTTCAAACTTCAGCGCTTTATTACTAATACTTAATGTCTTCTTTCTGCAAAATTTCATAAAAATCCGTCTATTAATTTATAAGTTAAGAAGATGTCCTTTAGAGGAATCCTGATAAAATCCTGTGAGTCCTTGTACTAAAGTAAAGACTTATTATTAAAGATAAAGCTTCAATCTTACTTATATTTTATTTTAAAGAGATTTTAGTCAACTTAAATTTGTTTTTTTTGAAGTTTTGAAAACTATATTTTTTAAAAATAATAAGTTTTTGAAACTTTCTCGCTTCCAAACCGTGGACAGCACACGAAAAATTTCTTCGCAAAATATTTAGCAAATTTAGTTTCCTATCGGAATATATTAATTTCACTTGACGTGGTAAATTTTATGAAGACTACCCTGAGGCAGCCTTACCTGTAAAAGGGTTAAAATTTGATAGTTTTACTGTTTTTTATTTCTTAAAAAGACAATTTCTAGGATTAAATAGATCATGGAAATACGTAGTCGAATCGTTGGCAACCCTTTCGTAATAAAGTCAATATTTTTTTGTGCTCCTGCAGTAGATTTTTTAAAATCATTTAAAGTAATTTTAAAATAATTTTTTAATCAACTGGTGTATACTGTGTTATAAATCTTTTTGTAAGTTACAAAAATTTAATCAAGTATGACTGGGGCAAGGCGTAAAAGTACAAATATTATTAAAAAATAATATGTGGTCAATGCAAATTGCAAATTGAAGAAGAGGATGGAAGCATAAAATGTGATAAATGCTCTAAAACGTTTCATGATATATGTACTACTTTAGATAAACGTCAGTTTGACCTATTGTTGAAAAATGAGAGCGATGAGTACATTTGTCATTTTTGCAACGAAAATGATGGAGATTTAAAACACCAATTAAGCGCAATAAAAACACAGCTTGGTAAACTGAATCAGCTGGATGAGTTACAGACAGCAATGCAGTTTATGTCAACAAAATTTGATGACATACTTAGTGGTATTACCGAAAACAAAAGAAAAATAGAAGCAGTACAAAAGAAAATAGAAATTTAAAAAAAGAAGTTGCCGATTTAAAAACATCTGTAAAACTCTTAAACGATCAAAGAGTAAAGAATGATTGTTTAATTAGTGGATTGGAATGCGAGGATGATTTAAATGCTGCTGAAACCTTAGTGAAGTTTGTTGATAATTTTGATGTAAAGTTACAGCCATCTGATATTGATGAGGCGTATTTCTTGAGAAATAAAAAAACATCAAAAAATATTGAAGATACAAAAGATAAAAAGAAGCAAACTATGATCGTAAAGTTTAGCAACAAAAAAGCAAAACAAGATGTTATGTCAATAAAACCTAAACTTCGAGAAAATGAAAATAAGACTGTGTTTATAAATGATTTTTTGAGTAAGGAAACACTGACCTTACTCAATCATGCAAAAAGCTTGGGAAATGTTGGGTATCGCAGAATCTATTCTTTAGCTGGCCGTGTTTATGTTAAAAAAAGCGAATTGTCAAAACCTAAGTTAATTAAAACTTTTGAAGAAGTTGATAACATGTTACTAGAAGCAACAACAAATAATGTTCGCAGATCTTTACGTCGTGAAAATCCTATTATAGAAGTTCCGGATAATAGTGATAATGATTTTCAATCACCTTTTCAATCTAATGCTTAAATTTTAATTTGGCTTTTTATTAAAACGTATTATACTTTATATTATATTTAAACATTATGAACTTAAATAATCAATATTTTCATTCTTTTTCATCTTATGAATCATATTTAGAAAATCAAAGCAAATCTTATTTATCAATTATATCTGTAAATGTTAGGAGCATTTCGTCACTTACGAAGTTTAATAAATTCAAAACCATAATTTCTCTTTTTCCAAAACTACCTGAAATTATATGTATTCAAGAAACTTGGTTTGAAGATAAATTGGTACAACTTTACAAAATTCCGGGTTATAATTCAGTTCACTGTTGTAGATCTGACTGTTACGGGGGAACGTCGGTATATGTTCGTAAAGACGTTTTATTTTCTACTGATACCTGTAAGAGTAAAGATTTTATTGAATCTATAGTATTAACCATACAAAGTCAAAACATTGCTGTAAAGCCAATAAAGTTAATATCATTTTATAGATCGCAAAAATGCAATTTCGAAAAATTCTCTGAATATTTGGAAAATTGTCTTGTATCATTAGCTCAAAGTCCATGTATATTTGTTGGTGATACAAATGTTGATTTCCTGACTTATCCTCATGCTCTTGTTTTAACTGATTTATTTCGATGTTACGATTTTAAAAACTGTCATAATATAATTACTCGTCCTAGTAGTGGTACCTCAATTGATAATGTGTTTAGTAATCTTGAAAAAGATCTTAAAATTAGTTCTATTGAATGTGAGTTGTCGGATCATAACCTTATCAATATCAGAATAGATTCAGCAGTAAAAACCAAAGAATTTATACAGACAGTCCGTTATAATTGTAATTATGAAAGAGTTAAGGAAAATCTTAGTCATACCTTGTTAACGTCAGATTTTACAGGAAATCCTAATAATGACTTTTTACATTTGATAGATTGTGTAGCAAATGCTGTTTCTACTTCAACAATAATTAGTAGGACTAAAAAAGATTTAAAATTGGAATTAACACCATGGATTAATAAAAATTTGCAAACTCTTATGGAATATAAAAAGAAACTTCTAAAAAAAAGGAAAAAAAATCATAATAATTATGACATTGAAATTTGCGTTAAGAGAATTAGCAAAATAATAAAAGTAGCCACTAAAGAGTGTATGAATAATTATTATAAAGACAATTTGTGCAAAGTACAGGAAAATCCTAGAAAGTGTTGGCAATTTTTAAATCAGACTCTTGGTAGAAAATCTAAGTCTGAAATAAATATTAGAAATAATGAAGGTCAAATAATTGTAAATGATAATGAAAAAGTCGAAATTTTTAATCAATATTTTTTAAATTCGGTTGAAAATTTGATTAATGGAATCGAATACAATTCCAGCGATCATTGTAATGCTTTCCGAACTTTAAGATACACTCGGAATGAATTTTGTTTGCATCATACCACTGAAAATGAAGTCTTTGATTTGATTACCAAATTAATTTGAATAAGAGCCCTGGAAATGATGGTATAACCTCGAAGTGTGTATTTGAATGTAGAGAGATTCTTGCACCTTTCTTAGCTAAAATTTTAAACTCCTCAATAAGTCAGTCAATTTATCCTGATGTACTAAAAATTCATAAAATTATTCCAATACCAAAGGAAATTCATTGTAATACAGTTGATAAATTTAGGCCTGTTGCAGTTTTACCTATTGTAGATAAAATTTTTGAAACGATATTACATAGCCAACTTTCAACGTTTTTAGAGAATGAAAAGTTAATATATCCAAACCAATATGGCTTCCGTAAGGGTTGTGGTACGGATGAAGCTATTGTAAACGTGGTCAATTATATCTGTGATGGTTTAGATAGAGGTTTCAGTGCGGTAGGTGCAATATTTTATGATTTTTCCAAAGCGTTTGATCTCGTAAATCATTCAATTATGGTTCAAAAATTAAAATTTTATGGAGTGAGAGGTAGAGAATTGAATCTTTTCAAAAGCTATTTGGAAAATCGTAAACAATTTGTACAGATTAATAACTGTAAGAGTTCAATGCTTAATGTGGCGTATGGAGTCCCTCAAGGAAGTGTGTTGGGTCCTTTATTTTTTAATATTTATCTAAATGACATAAATAACTTGGGGTTAACAGGACAAATTTTTTATGTATGCAGACGATTTATGTTTACTATATCCATATAAAGAAAATTTAGTTTTAAAACATTTGCAGAGCGGGATGCTGCCCTCATCTCAGAGTTTGCAAGGATTAATAAATTGGTATTAAATCCAGGCAAAACAAAACTCGTGCGTTTTAGACCCCAGTTTAGACGAAATATTTCGGAAAGTACCATATGTATAAATGGAAATGAAATCGTTGAAGTTGATTCAATAAAGTATTTAGGAGTTGTTCTGCAAAATAATTTATCATGGCAAAATCATATTCAATATGTACGTTCAAAAATATCTCCAGCACTTGGTATATTGTTTAACTTAAGTATAAACTAGACGAAAAATCAAAATTTATAATTTTTCAAGCTCTCATTCAAAGTCACCTGAACTATCTTACACTCTTATATGGATTTAAAAGAAATGTAGATTTGAAATCTTTGCAGATTATTCAAAACAAATCGTTAAAAGCTGTTTTTAATCTCCCCCAATTATATCCGACTTTGTCGCTTTATGAAAATGTTGCTAAAAAAGTTTTACCAATTTATGGTATATACAAACTTCAATTATTGACATATGTTTTTAAGGTAATACATGGAATTGGGCATCATACAATCAGTTTTTCTACAAATCAAACTTTGTATAATACAAGATATAATTCCAATTTAAGGCTTGTTAGATGTCGTCTTGAACTCACCAAGCAAAGAATTGAGTATAGTGGTAGTTTGGAATACAATAATTTGCCTCAATTTTTAAAAGACTGTTCGTCAATTTCTTCGTTCAAAAATCAACTTAAAGATTACTATTTACACAATATTGATATGCTTCTAATATAAATTATAATTTGTAAAATTTTTAATTTTTTTTCTTCTCCCATCTATTTTATTTTTATAATTTATTTTATAATCTATATACAAAAAATGTAATAGAAATTAATGAAAACAATGTTAATTAGGTAAAGTTGCCAACGTTGTCTCTATAATGCCCTAGCGGCGCTGGAGACCATTATATAATTTGTAAACCTTTATATGAATTAACAATTAAATAAATAAAAAAAAAAAAAAAAAAATACTTAAAATCGCTATCCAATGATTAAAAACAAAACTAATTTTGATATACGAATAGAAATAATTTTATAAAAAACTAATATCAAACGGTTGCCATATCCTTCTTTGTTTTCATAGTTTGAAAATTAAATTTTTTATTTAGGAAATCGATATCAGAAAAGTTGAAACTTTTATGTATTATAAAATTGTATATAAATAGATATTATATATATATATATATATATATATATATGTATGCGCAGCGCATAGTCTAGAGACATTTATTCGTTCCCCCGCATAGTTTAGGGACATTTGCTTACTTTGGGGACTGTCCCCAAAGTTTTCGCGCCTTTTCATACATCTAGCGTTTAAGATGAGGACAATTTTGTCTATGCACAGCGCATAGTTTAGGGACACGCCCAAAATTGTCGCCGAAATATGCGGTTGTATAGACAAAATTGTCCTCATCTTAAACGCTAGATGTATGAAAAGGCGCGAAAATTTTGGGGACAGTCCCCAAAGTAAGGAAATGTCCCTAAACTATGCGGGGGAACGAATAAATGTATCTGGACTATGCGCTGTGCATACATATATATATATATATATATATATATATATATATATATATATATATATATATATATATATATATATATATATATATATATGTATGCACAGCGCATACTTTAGGGACACGCCTCAAAATTTGTCGCCGAAATATGCGGTGTATAGACAAAATTGTCCTCATCTTATACGCTAGATGTATGAAAAGGCGCGAAAATTTTGGGGACAGTCCCCAAAGTAAGCAAATGTCCCTAAACTATGCGGGGGAACGAATAAATGTCTCTAGACTATGCGCTGTGCATACATATATTTATATATCGCACTTGATCAACAAGAGGGTATTAACTCAAAATTTTAAAATTTTCAGTAGAGTCAAAAAACTGTTTATGTCCACATTTTAACAGAATTTAAAAATTGAAACATATCATAATAAGCAAATTTCATTTGAAAATATATATACATTGTTTTTGTTTTAAATTTTACCACTCATTGCAAAAAAAATCTATTTTTTGAGTTAATACCATTTTTTTTGAAATTTTATCAATTTTTTTTGGTATTATTTTGAATATTTTATCAACAAACAGTATCAACTCAAAATACAACCAAATATAAATAAAACAGTTTGATTATTTTTAACATAAATAAAGGCTTAAATCAAAATAATACCTTTTTTTATGAAAATATACGATTCATTTCTATTTGAACTTTTGTATTAACTCGAAATAATACCTTTTTGTTGCAAAAAAGGTAATCACTACATTATCATGAAATGGTCTCAAAAGTGGTTTTCGAGATGAAAGAGTAGTCGGAATACGTTGAAATTTTACAATAGATAGATATTGATGTTGTTAGTTGATTTCTTGAAAAAGTGATATTTTAAAAATTTTGAGTCAATACCCTCTTGTTGATCAAGCGCGATATGTATTTACTTACAATAAATAACAATTGTGTCTGATTCTTTTTTTTCTTTTTGGCATCAAAATTTCTAAAAAAAAGATCAAAAAAGTTGTTTGAGTTTTGGCCACATTTTCCCATTGTGCAGGGACCGAAAATAAAGTTATTTTTAAATTTAAAACAAAGCAAAATGTTGGGAAAGATTTCCTTGTGGAAAAGT